>BSBM01001011.1:1800000-2206350 GCA_027924585.1 Larix kaempferi
CAAATGCCTAGATAGAGATCTAAAGTGTGTCGAGATTATAGTATGGAGTGAACATATCTATTTCACAAGAATTACCCGAAGGATAAGTAAAAATAATCCATATTGGAGAATATAAAATGAATAATATGTGAGAGATGATTTACATTTACAATGGTCGGACTTATATAAGTCCATTCATGACTTTCCAACATAAAGTCATGACTCTTTGATAATTATTAATTATCTATTAATATTAATGTTAAAATATATTATTAATATGTTTATATATATATATTTATATAACATTGCCTCTCTCTTAGAAAGGCTTTGTCCTCAAAGCCTTATAATGTTGTCACATCATTCCTTGTGACGTCGTAGCTGACAAAACATGTCGATACAAACTTCTAAGTGTAGAGCATAGCTTCCGATATGTTGACGGATCAATCCATCCCAAATTGATTTGTTGTTGAGTGTTGGGATTCCCTACCGATATGTCATCAGGAGATTTGATCACATTAGTACCATTATCTTTCGACAATTCCCACTTTTTAGGATACTGGTTTATATGGTTGGGGTGTCGATAGGGAATTTTTATTGTTTTCTTTTCTACTGAATTGTCTTCTTTTTTTTGAACTGTGATGAGGATTGAATTTGTTTTCGTTCCTTCTCCGTTAACTTGAATGTGTTTTTCAGGGATTCTAGATGCTTTATTCTGTATTTGCGCTACTTTGTTCTCTAGTAGATTGTTATTACTCTAAATCTTCTCGAACATTTCGTCTTGCGACTTTTTGTCCTCTTTGAACTTCTCGGTTTGTTCTTTTATTTCTCGATTAAGATTTCTTAGGTGTTGGTTTTCTTCCTCTTTATCCAGTAGTTTTCATTCGATATTTGTGTTTGATTGTTCTGTCTTTTTGGTACTTTTCAACTTCCTGATTTTTCCAATTAATATTTTGATATGAATTCTTAGTCGAAACAGTTCTTCGATATTGCTTATTAATTTGTCATTGATTTTCTTAATTTCCAGCTTATGTGTCTTCTTAATGTCGTCATACTGTTGCTGGAGTTTTTCCTTCTGTTGTTGATGTCAACATCTCTTTGAATCTTGATTTTCCAGTTTTCTCTGGGTTTGCATTAATTCAGTATATGTATCCATGATGAGCTTGTTTAAATGCTTTATGTCTTCTTCGACATTTTTGAAGTTTCCGATTTTGTCTTCAAGGTTTTGATTGTGAACTTTCAAACATGAGATTTCTTTATCCTTATCGAACAACCTTTTCTGGAGCTGACTCATTTTTTTCTTCTAAACTACGATTCTCATGTTCTGCTAAACGATTTCGCAATTCTTGCTTCATAATCTTGAATTGAAGATCTTCATTGTCGCTTTATATTTCCCTAACTCATCGAATGTTGCTTGTAACTGCAACTTCATTTCTAAATATGTAGGTGCCAGCGTTTGCGATTCGACTTTTGTTTGAGCTTTGTCTTATATTCCAACTTGTTCCTTGGGAAAGATTTTGCCTTTATTGTATTTAATAAATGTAATAATTTTTACAATTATTAAATTGGCAGAAAATTATTATTATTAAGTTTAATAATAATTTTAATATAATTATTAATAATTATTATATAATAATAATTAAATAAATATTATTATTATAACGTTTTTGGAATGGATCAGGGTTAGGGTTCTAAACTTTAATGGCGTAATGTAGTGATAATGGAAGATTGATGAAGAGGGAGTTTGGACGCGATGGACATGGAAACACGGGAATGGAAGATGGGCGTGAGGTGTGTTGCAGCAGCGGGGGAGGAGGGCCGAGAAGGGGTGCATGTAGCGTTGGACAGGCGAAAGGATGGACCATGTCAAGAGGGAAAGGAGTTGGAGGTTGGGGAAAGGAGGTGGAGCTGCGAGAAGGAAGAGGAGTTGTTAGTGGGGGATTCTGCACGAGAGAGGGAGGGGAGGTGGAATGATGGAGGGAAGGTGGTGTGGGGATGGAAGAACGAGTAGGGATGAGTGATGGAGGATGTGAGTTAGGTCAATGGAGTGTGAGTGTTGGGGAGTAAAGGAGAGTGCAAAGGTGGGGCAACGACTCAATGCATAGATATTTTGGAAGCTGGAAGTGTGGGGGGGAGCAGGAACAAGTTGGAGAACGTGGGGTTGGAATGGTCATGGAGCAGGGAAGAGGAGTGTAGAGGTCACGTGTTGACAGAAGGTGGAGAGTGTGGCGACAACGTGGATGAGGAGTGAAGTGTGATGTTGGAGGTTGGAGTTGCGGGATATGGCACAAATATGGGTGTGATGATGGGAATGGGGACGATGGTGGTTTAAAGAGCATGAGGATGAGTGGAAGCGTAGGATGTGTATGTAATGAGGATGGTGCAGGTTGGAATGAGGGATCGTGGACGTGGAAGAGATGTATGTAGGATGGTGGCGTAGCGAAAGAAAAATAATGACAGGAAACTGAGAGGATGTAGGAGCGAGCAGGGATTTGTGTGGTCAATGACCATGGTTTCGGGGAAAACCTAGAGTAAGGCCACATGCCAAAAAAAATCAGACAAATTCTGATAAATATGGCCAAAGTCTAGACCAGCCAACGAGGCTCTGATACCAAATGGAGTGAACGTATCTATTTCACAACAATTACCCGAAGGATAAGTAAAAATAATCCATATTGGAGAATATAAAATGAATAATATTTGAGAGATGATTTACATTTACAATGGTCAGACCTATATAAGTCCATTTGTGACTTTCCAATGTAAAGTCATGACTCTTTGATAATTATTAACTATCTATTAATATTATTAATATTAATATTAATGTTAAGATATATTATTAATATGTTTATATATATATATTTATATAACAATATCTATTGGATAAGTTGCCATTGATGTCAATAGTTGAAGAAATGTTGATCACTAAGTGAAATGAAACCTTCAGTGTGGGGAAGAGTACATAGTTGCAAAACTGCTTGAGTGATCAGCATAGATCTACCGTCATTCTTTGAAGTCTCTGTGCAACACCCTCTATTATGCACCACCCATTAAATCCTCTGTGTGATGTTTTACATTTTCCATAGAGCACAAAACTGTGAGTACTAAAATTATCCTTTGCACAGGAACAAGAATTGTTGCGTGGGAGCACTGCACAGAACAATTAAAAATATTGCACGAATCACTATATAAGTCCTTACTAATATAATTTCTCACAAATCTTCTCAAGCAATGAATAAGTTGGCCTAGTCACAGAAAATATTCAAGTTATCCATACACAAGTTGGCACAACCAAAGCAAAGCCTCAAGTTATCAATGAACAAGTTGACCCAATTAATCCAAAATCCCCACACTAAACCTGAGCACCATAAAATCCAAAGATGTGTCATATAAATGTAAGATTAGCTCAACACATTTTGTGTGAGTAGTGAACACTGAAGGATACTGAGCTTTGAGGTAGCGAATTTTTGGGTATTGAAGTAGATTGTGTTGCACTCTGTGATAAAAATAGTGAATAGTTAGGTATTGGAGAAAATGGTGTTGCACTCTGTGACACGAACAACAAAATATATTCCAACAAAAGGGATGAAAAATGAAGTATGTTCAAGATGTTTGAGGCCTTGATGCTTAGGGACTAATACATCGTGCAAATGCCTAGATATAGCTCTAAAGTGTGTTGAGATTACAGTACTAGAAGTATGTGTTAGTGCTAACATTTTTCTCCATGTAAAAATACCATTCGATGTTACTCAACAGGGTATCAATGGTCTATTTCATCCCTCAAGAGATAAATAATTAAAGGAAAAGGGAGCAAAGGCTTAAATATGAACAATGTCCAACACCCTAGGGCTTATCGAAGATCACTTAACCACTAAAATTGCTAATCCATTGGATCAAGACAGATTCAATGGCCTAGGGATCGAACACGCTCATAAAGTACAAGAGAATTAAAGAAGGGAAGCGTACGTGCAAGTTTATACGAGCACAATATAAATCAATGGTGGAGATCTAAAATGTGTCGTTAAGATGTTCCCTCCCCAAAAGGTACGGGAGCGCACGTTTTCCCCAAAACCGATGAGGACACATGCTCATCCCTGATTAATTGTGCCTCCTCGAGCACGTTTTTCTTTTTCCACTCATTACCGACGAGTTACAACCTTGGGAAACTAGAAGTGGCATTCGTCTGTAACCTCATCCAAAACACTTTCCATCTCATCATCTCAATAGTTCATCCCTCTCTCCGCCTGCCACTTTTCAAGTGGGTCTCGACACTTCCTGCTCATACCCCATGCCATGGAATCTAATGTGGAAAGTGATGCTTCCTAATTTGGATAAAGGGATATTTTCCTGATTTTAAATTATTATTTCCTCGTCAAGCTCAAACGTGCTCGCAACAGATCCAATGTACCAGGTCAACCGTTTGCACTAAGCCGACCAGTCCACATCAGCGTCCAAGCATTCCATAACTCAGTCGTTAACCATCATCCTAATATTTCCTATTCACTGTTAACCAAAACTTCTACTAATACCTTTCGCCTGCTACTTAATTAGAAAAGCCCTAATTTCTGTAAAATTTACCCTAACATTCACTAAATTTTCCAAATCATTTTACTCGAGATGGATCCAAAACCCAAGTTCAAGCTTCTGAAACCTTATTTCTCAAGGGACGAACATCTGCATGACCATGAAGCAGATGTCTTTAACACTATCATCACCAGTTCAGATCTGAATGAAACCATTAAGGAAGCTAAAACCATAACTTTTGCTGACCAGGATGACCTTAATCTATGGAACTCAAACTTTGCCCAGATTGCTTGCCCTAGATTTTTTTGTCCTCCTTGAATTCGTAACCTAGTGCTCAAATCATTATCCCCCCACCAAGAAGGATATCCTTTCCTCTGATATGTCAAAAAACCTCTGTTATGTCACTCCAAATGCACTCAGATAGATGTTCTGCATACCAGACTCTTTAGCCCGTTATCCTTTTAATGAAAAATCCCCAGCAAGTGCATTAAACAGTCTTGGGCCCTATGAAAATCACCAATTTCAATCCAAGCACTTAGAGTAAGGTATGGCCATACCTACCACCCCACCTCCTTATGCCACCATTTCCTTTTCTGAAAGTTCCAGGAAGGCCATTTCTCGCATATGTACAATTGTGGGTCTAGAAGATGATAAGTTTGTAGATGAAGTGACCCTAGGGATTCTACATAAGATAACAACAAAAGCTGGTAGGAATCCCCCTCATTTCAACCTTTGCACTCACCTGGTAGCAGTAATCCATGAGAAATTTGAGGAATTCCCTACCATTGAATATTTCAAATTTCCATCTTACCTTTTCTTTATGTTCTTCTACCAGAACTTTGAGAGCTTTAAGCATCTAGGTCTGAAGACTACTAATGAACAAGGAACACAAATCCCAGTGTATGAATGGACTGATCTAGTCCTTAGAAGAGTTGATAACTCTAGATTCTCAGAATTTCTAGATAAGCTTATGAGCATTGCATATAGCCTGATTTTTGGTAGCTCATCCCCAAGGATGCTTCTAGAAAATAAAAATCATTTACAATTCACCTTAGAGATTCAGACAAGAGATTGGTTTCTTTATGAGGACCCCACAATCATCAGGGTTTATGGCTTTGAGGAGGATCCATACAAACTGCCTACTTTTCTAACCCCGACAATCTTTTCCATGGAGTATGGAAGGCAAAGATTTGCCTCAGATGAGCTTCATTTTAGGCATTTCAGGAATCATAGATCATTTTTGTCACCAAAGGAAGTGGGGCCTCTCATCATAAGAGGAATGAATGCATCTCAATATGTAGAAGAATATTTAAGTCAACTCAGTCTTAAGAAAGCTAAGAAAGCAACATATGACCCACACCAAATTGTCTCAAAACAAAGGCTGGAGAATAAAAACTCGACATATATATGTGAAGCCAGACCAGTATGGGAAAAAAGTAGCTAATAAAAAGACTTGGGAAGAGGTCCAAGAAGCTTTGAAGAGATTTGAAGAGCAATAAAGACAAGAACAGTTCATAGGACAAAAAAGGACAGCTAGAGAAGTTCAAGAGATGGACATTGATCAAGTTGAGTAGGGACCAGACCCTAAAAGGGCTAGAACAGAAACTAAAGGAGATGAGTAGGCATTGGTAGAGGTGCTAGAGTTAGTTGAAATTCTGAGAGAGATCATTGAACTGATAGAAAAACCAGAGATCCCAAGAAGATATCCCATTCAATACACTAGCTATCCCTCTATAGAGTTCATAGTTCCCCAAAAGATACAGGGATCATCATCAGGAGAACTAGTACCTGTGAAAACAAACCTCCAATATGGTTACAAGAATATTAGAGAAAATGGATTGAAATTGGTGAAGGATATGAGACAAGAAATCCCAACTGCAGGGAGAAGATTAATATCGACTACTAATCATCATCAAGACAAATTTAGGTTTTCTGTTCTTGAGCCTAAAGTGCGCAAACCTGTCAAGTTGAGTGATTGGAGAGCCAAGGAACACATTTTCAACTTCAAGGAACTTATTAAGTTGGATAAATTGGACTTCTACAATAAGACCAGTGACATGATCTGCACAGAGATAGTTAAATCATAAAAAGAGGAGAGAAAGCTCAGATTGGCCCTAGAGAAGTTTGAGAAGCTACACAAGATGGAGAAGTGGAAATCTAGGGCAAAGCAAATCACAATAACTTCACTAGAGGCAAAGTTGGTGGAATTTGCAGTTGATCCATCAGATGGATCTCATATCAAATCACTTATTGAGAAAAAAGATAATGAGATAGACAATCTAAAGAAGAAATTGAAAATTCCCACCATAGACCCAGTCCATACTGAGGAGCTAAAGCAAATATAGGCAGAGAAGGGACAAATTTATGCTAGTATGATACATCACCATAAGCTATCCGAGGAAATAAGAAGACATATTGATGGTTTGCATTGGTAGATTACCAATATGAAGTTAGAAAGAACTAAAATCTCTACTAGGGAAGATACTGGAATATCAACCCCTACAATTCCGATAGAAAGTTAGCTCCCAACAATAAGTGTAGAAGAAGCAGTTGAGAGTCACATCAATAGGTGTAACAAAAGCAGTAGAGAGTAACAATAGATGAGCAACAAATTGTCCCTCCATAGGCCATATATATAGATGCAATGGAGAAAGACCAAGAAAATATGAGGTCAAGTATTCAACCCATTCAAGAGGATAATGACCTAGGTGGCAAGCTCAAAGAGGCTGAAAAGGAGCTTGAGACAAAGGACAGAAGGATCCTGGAACTAGAGACTGAAGTCAGCAAAAAATGAGGATGATATAATAGATCTGGAGAAATAAATAGGAGAGTTTAAAATCTAGATAACCTCATTGCAAATGAATGTCCAGGGAGAGAAAATTTTGAGGAGGATAACATTGAATGTTTGGGAGAAAATTAGTGAATGGTTTATATAGAAGTGGGATTAATTTTAGGTCATTCAAGATGAATTAGAAATGGAAACAAAAGCTAATGCAGAGGTAAAATCAGTAGAAAATAAATTGGGAAACATGCCCAAACAGGCAACTGAAGTAATAGATTACTTCAACAGTTGAACAAAAAGGCAGTTAGTTGAGAAAGGAATTGACCAAGTGCCACCTTATTTTCATATTGTAAATATTTATTTAGCCCCTTTTAATACATTTATGTCAAGATAATGTCCATTTTGGGTTTATTAGCTCCCTTATTCCAAATCCAAATGTTTCCACCCCAACCTAGGGAACTAGTAGATTGGTGGAATTTTCCCTTCTAGTGATTTATTTGGATGAGGACATTACACCTAGGTTCTTTATTTGATAAAACTGATGATGTTTTTGATTAATATATTGAAAAGAAAACCCATGAATTAGACCCTAAATATTTTGATAGAATGGAATCTTTTCTTGCTATAATTAAAACCTTTAATAAAAAGTGAAATGATTGTGGTAGTGATTACACGAAAAATGATAATGATCCCACTATTCTTGTTGAAGAAAAGTTACCTTCATGTTTTGATATGTTAATACAAACTAGGAATAGATCCATTACAATGTCTAAGGGTACTTTGAAACCTACTTTTGAATATTTTTGTAAAGGTTTGATAAATGAGAAAGATAGATAAATTGCTAATGGTCAACTATCTAATAATAAATTTATAATGGTACATAGTAAAAAGAATACTAATAGGAATTTTAAAAATTATAAACCACATAGTCAAGGATCAACTTCTTCTAATGATGATGCTTCTAACATGGTGTATTATAAAAAGAAAGTGTTTAATCCTTGTAAACATTGTGGAAAAACCAACCACCCTAAAAATATTTGCTTTAAACGGAAACGTAAACTTGCAAAAGAAAAGAAGAAGTATTCCGATGAACAATTGGTGTCCCTATGTGCCTATTATGTTCAACCTAGGAAGTCGTCTTCTAATGTGCAATGGATAATAGATTATAGTGCATTCAACCATATGTCTAGTACAAACTTCTTTATTTAATTCTTATGACACTAAAAAGCACACAACACAAAAAGTCTTTATAAGTGATTGTAATCATCTTTCAGTTTTTGGATATGGTAGTGTTAATGTTCCCAATGGTACTTTGGAAGATGTGTTTCATGTTCAAGGAATGTCCATCAACTTTCATTCTATTTATCGAGCATGTTAGAAAGGTTATAAATTTGAAGCTTGACCTGATAAATATGTGTCAACATTTTTATTCCTATGTTGCTTGCAATGAGTCTTAATTAATTATTAGTTAATAATTATTATTTTATTAGGTCAATGGTCATATGTTTCATTGAAATGGAAAATTTTAAGGAAAAAAAATTCAATCCGATTGAATTTGGGCGAATCCTATTAGAAAAATATGGAAAATGACAAATATTTTTTTGGTGAAAACCTCAAAACTTAGCACATGAACTAAATTTCACCCCTAAAAATTTCCCTCGTTTCATTCGAATAATTACAACTATTATGTAGAATATTTTCTATATATTGTAATCTATTCAATGTAAGGGATCGTCAAATTATTATAAAAAATTAATAAATACATTTTATTGACAAGTTACCTTCAAATTGTCAACGCATTTTATTGACAAGTTCTAATCATCTTGAAGTTGTTCATGTTGTGTGGAGAATTAAAATTACAATGTTGTCCTCACTTGGTATGTTTGATAAGTTTCTTAAAGCAATTGAAGAAATGAAAGAAGAATTAAATTAAAACTTGAAGGAATACTAAAAGAGATAATTAAAAAGGTACTCATGCAAATACAAGAAGAAATGGATGGGAATGATAATAACCATAACGAAGATGCATATCCAGCTGATAATGATAATGTCATCACAAGAGTGAAGAAAATGACGATGAGGAGGAAGTTGATGATGAGGAAGTTAACTACATCAAAGTGAATAGAGAACTCAAGAAACAAGCAATGATAATGATAATGTTATCACAAGAGTGAAGAAAATGACGATGATGAGGAAGTTAACTACATCAAAGTGGATAGAGAAATCAAGAAACAAGCAATGGAGGAAGAGAATTCAACTGAGCTTACTGCAATGGGGGTTGGACCAAACACCAATCCTAACGGCTCCGATAATCAAACTGAAGAACCTCACAAGCTGAAATGAAAACATGATGATGAGGTGGCCCTGTAGCCTTTCTAGAAAACTAGTCTCTGCTTGCTCATATTTCAGTGATGACACTGAGGTAGACTATGGCTTTGTCAAAAATGCCAGCGATGTCTATTCTAATAAGAATCCACGGAGTGAAATGAATGATAATTTCTATCATCCATCATATTTTCTGGAGGAATACACTGAGGGTGACACAATGGAGCATTACTCCTCTATGAGGAAGATGGACAAAGAGATCAAGATAATGACTCCCAACCATGCCAAAACACAGATTCAACAACGCAAATAGAAGAAATAAAAAAATGGATAAAAGACCTAGAAGAAGAGGTGGCTACCATTAGAGAAATGCAAGCTAAAGTTGAGAGTGATATGGATGTAAATTTAAGCTCCACACCAAGTCATCAAGCAAAGAAGACACCGACTCGCATTCAGTATTTGTTAATAATGTTGAAGAAATGGTAGTTGTTAGCAATGTTGAAGATCTGTGACTCCATATCCTAGCATGTGCAACAATCAAGAAAATTACAATCGATTCAGACAAATATAGATAGCCAAAAATGTATTCTTACATTAAATTTTTGGAACCATAGGTCATTCAAAAGAGCGCAACACTGTACGAATATGAGTTATGAAACCCAAAAATTAATATCAATATCCGTAACATTGGCTTTAAACAATTCTTGGAAATGGGTGATTATATGTCCTTAGCTGCTTCTAAGGAAAAGTATAAGATTATTAGATCAAAAAGTTTTTTTTTTGTTCTTTATTTGAAAAAGGATCATGATTAAAATCTTATAGCGATCAAGTAGTGGTGTTGCAATGCCCACAATCGTATGTGATTATGTTACTGTATCATCCGTGGATATTGAAAGGGAAGATGTCTTCACATATTTACATCGATAGGTGTTTATACTTTAGAATTTGGGGTGGATTACCATTTATGCTTTTCATAGATTGAAGGAGGATGGGATAAGTGTACTTCCCAAATTGATTTTACAATCGCCATTCAAAATTCTACATAAAAAATTATAAAAAAATATAAAAAGTAATTGGTAGTTAAGTAGCTCATGCATGGATAATAAGTAATGACAACCCATTTAATTAAAGAAGGTAATAGGTAGCTGAGGCATAGACAACAAATGATTGCAATTAAGCATGTAGAACAAATAACATATAACTTGTTCATAGCACTTAACTTGTGATCTATCGGTGTTTATTGACCACAAGTTAAATGGTTGTACTAATGATGAATTAAAATTAGAATTCAATATTAATGAATATGGAAGAAGTAATAATGAATTAGAATTAGAATTCAATATTAATGAATATGTAAAAAGTGTGGAGAAACATACACGCTCAAGATAGGGATGATCATGAAGGAAGTATTTGAATTAATATGCAATAAACGAGTTGGATGAAGAACAATTGCAGATCCTTAGGACACATTTTGTGATAACGCCCTTAAAAAAGGTTTCATTGAGAAAAGAAGCAATGTTGTTAATGATGAGAGAGTTCTTGAAAAGGAATTCGATCTTATTTAGTATATAAGTAATAAATATTTACTTGGTGAATTTTACAAGACAAAATTAGCTGACACTCCATTATTAGGTAAAAGAGAAAATGATAATCATGAGCAGACCATATTGTCAAAAGCATCATGGCGGTTCCAACTTTACATAAGGGTGGTATGCATGTTAAATGGGTTTACAATTTCCTTAGAGAATCAAGATGACTTTAGGACATAACTTGATTATTCAATTAGCCATATTGTCATTGAGTTAGCTATTATAATATTAACCCTCGGACTCTCTGGAAAATTTACAAGTCTTATGAACTTAATCTACCAAGAGAAATGCTTAAATATAGTGATGTATACAAAATATTTTATTCTACAAAATATAAGCATCATAAACTCACATGGATATATTACCTTGGGTGTTGCAATATCACTGGTGACTCCTCTAAGCCAATAGGAATGGCAGTATCAACTTATCATGCAGTTATGATGTTCCATGACTCGCAAAGGTGGAATTATGAAGATATCAAAACACAATTAAATTTGCGACAAGAGAATTTTATTAAACTACTATATTCAATTGTACCTGGAAAATACAAAATCATTTGGAATGAGCTCATCTCCAAAACAATAGTTAAAACTCGTAACTTCAAATTTAATCCAAGCTTCATATACAAATCTACAATGATTAACATTCCACTTCAACAAATTGATGAGAAGAATACAATAATTGATCATGTTAATATAGATATATTCCATGCATCGATGTTGCAATAGTTCACACAATGAAGACTAGACAAGCCTTGACAAGTCAATAATTACTGTCGGAATGCCTTCAACAGCTGCAAGTAATATTCAAGCCAAAGTTTAACATATTGTAGAAGTGAACTGCATATTTGATTTCAATATATTTCTTAGAGAAAGACAAATTGTTGAATTAAAAAATGGAGATTCTGAAGTATACTTAAAATCCCATAACCATGAGGTGGTTAATAAAAATGTTACTGAGGAAGACAATTGACAATGAATATTTTTTGTGGACAAAGAATTTTTGGGAGGGATGACTTGTAATGAGTATGAATGAATTATTAGTTATTAATTATTAGTTTATTAGGTAAGTGGTCAATATATGTTTCATTTGAAGGGGTCCAACCATTACGTATGATATTTTATATATATTGTAATCTACTGTTCAATGTAAGAGATCATGGAATTATTATAAAACATTAATAAATATATTTTATTGGCAAGTTGCCTTCTATTACTCACCCCGATGAAAAAAGTAAATTATGGCACGAAATATTATGACACTTGAATTATGGTAAAATGAAAATGATGTCTAACATGGTACTGGGCTTACTTTCAATTTCCTCCACTAAAGGTGTCTGTGAAGGTTGTGTTCTTTGTAAGCATTATAAGGAAATGTTTGATAACAGTAAAGCTTGGCGTGCTAATGAACAATTGCAACTATTAATTCATAGTGATATTTGTGGTCCTCTTGAAACTCCTTATTTGTCTCATGCATTCTATTTTGTTACTTTTATTGATGACTTTAGTTGTAAATCTTGGGTTTATTTTTTGAAGCATAAAAGTGAAACCTATGGTATATTTCATTATTTTAAATCCATGGTTGAAAAAAAATATGGTAAAATCATTAAGACTTTGAGAACTACTAATGGGTGGGAATTCACTAAAAATGAATTTGATGCATATTTATCTAAGCGTGGCATTCAACATTAAAATATTGTTCCACACCTAAAAAAAATGGGGTAGCTGAAAGAAAGAATAGGACTTTGGTTGAAATGGCTATATGTATGCTTTATTCTAAAGAATTACATAAGCATTTTTGGGATGAAGGTATTTGTTGTGCTAACTATTCTTGAGAAGAATCCCTACTAAAGCCATTTTTTTTGTTACTCCTGAAAAAAAATGGAATGGAAGCAAACCTGATCTTATTAACTTTAAGGTTTTTGGTAGTGAATGTTGGGCACATATTCTCGCTGAAAAATGGAAAAAACTAGAACCCAAGTCTCACAAATGCATTTTCATTGGTTATTGCAAGGATTCCAAAGCATGCATGTTACAGGTTGTTTCATTCATCTACCGAAGGTGTCATCATTAGGCAATATGTTTAATTCAAATAAGTCTCTCTCGTATTGAGTCTATTGAGCCTCATGTTACCTTGAATTTCTCTTCACCTTCTTTTACTCCTATCTTTGTTACTCCTTTTGCTCCTTCTATGCCTACCCTTGATCCTAGTTTACCTCCTTCTTCAAATGATCCACTTGAATGTTTTGAAGATGCTAGTGTGGTTCCTACTACTACTTCTCTTCTTGTTTGGGCCCATAAAACTCTTGAAATTCCAGGTTCTGAGATTGGTATTCCTTCTGATACTCGTCGAACTAGATATGAATTTTCTCTTATGACTAAATTTTTGGCCATAGATTAACCCTCTACCTATTCTCAAGATAAAGATAAAATTGAATGGGAGAAGGAAATGATTGCTAAGCATGAATCTTTAATGAAAAACAAGACATGGACTCTTGTGCCTCTTCCTCCTAGAAAGAATTTAGTTGGATGTAAGTGGATATTTAAAAAAAAAATACTATAGACAGATAGATTAAAAAACATAAAGCTTGGTTAGTAGCAAAATGACTCTCTCAACAAGAAGGTATTGACTATGATGAAACATCTACTCCAGTTGATAAAATGAACACAATAAGAACTATTCTTTCTTTTGCTACATCTTATCAATAGGAAATGCACCAAATAGATGTCAAAAGTTCTTTTTTGAATGGTCATCTTTGTGAATACATTTATATGCAACAACCACCTAGTTTTATTGTTGTTGACACTTCAAGTTTAGTATGCAAATTGAACACGTCTTTATATGGTTTGAAACAAGCACCTAGAGCTTGGTATGAGAAAATTGATGCTTATTTCTTGAAGAATGGTTTTAAGCGGTGTAAATATGATCCAAATATGTATGTTAAAAACTTTGATGATGATCTCCTCATTGTGGTACTTTAGGTGTATGATCTTTTTATTAATGGAATCTAGCTTACATTTATATAGGAAATGAAGAATAATCTAAAGAATGAATTTGAAATGACCAATTTAGGCCTTCTGCATTATTTTTTGGGTCTACATATTTGGAATATGATTGATGGTATATTACTTTCTCAGCCTAATTATGCGGCAGATTTACTTGCTCGGTTTCATATGAGTGATTGTAAGGCTTCACTTATGCCATTCTAGTCCAGTGTAAAGTTAAATATTTATTGTGACAGACCCCTTGTTGATGACACATTGTATCATCAACTTGTGGGGAGTTTGATATATTTGACACATAATGGGCCTAATATCTCTTTTGCATTCCACATGGTTTCAAATTTGATGCAAAATCCTCATGAAATTCATTGGAAAGCAGCAAAGAGGATTCTCAAATATTTACAAGGGATAGTGCATTATGGTGTTTTATATTTTGGTAGGGTTGCAGTTTCACTTCTTAGTTATACAAATTCTGATTGGGTAGGGGATGCTTCATATATAAGGTCTACTAGAAAGTACATCTTTCAGCTTAGTTCAGGTCAAATTTGACGGACTAGTAAAAGGTTGAGAACTCTTCATCTTTCTTCTTGTGAAGCAGAGTATAGTGAAGCTAAGAAAGCAACGAAAGAAGCAATGTGGATCCAACATGTTCTGACAGATCTTGGACTAGTACATAAATATCCTACTGAATTAAAAGTGTGACAATAAGAGTGTAATTCAACTTTCATACAATTCAGTGTTATATCACTGCAATACAAAACACATTGAATTGGATACTCATTACATTCGATATCTTGTTGCGGATGGTGTTATTTTTTTGGAGTATTGTCCCATAGAAAACCAAGTAGTCGATATTTTCACCAAAACTATGATGGAAGGAAAGTTCATGTATCTTCACAGTTTGTTGCAAATGAGGGAAGTTGCCATCAAGGGGGAATGCGAAAGTAATTCCATCTTCCTCCATTTATGTGTTGTTCTCCCAGTCATCATTAAGGGGGATGTTGGAATGTGTATTTTTAATATTACATGTGTAATGATGTCTAGTACGGTGTTGTAAGATGTCTTATCTAGTATTGGAAGGAATAAATAACTCTAATCTTACGTAAAAATATTTTTCCTACATGCATCATGGAGAAATATGCTCTCGTTACCATTCATTATATAAAGAGGTGGAAAATAATTTGTCCCACATATGTTTTGGGATGATAATCTTCCATACCTATTGGTATTTAATACATGTGAGGGAGAGCCTTTGGGTGTGTTGTGATCTCATGCATTGTGATGGTATTGTAAATTTATGAAGCATATGTGGGGTGGAGCTCTCTTGTAAGATGGGATATTTCCGAAGAATAAAGAAGACAAACCTTCCCATGGACATTTCTCCATTTTGGGTTTACCATTTATATCCAATGTATTGTTCTCTTGTCTATTGTCTCTTGTTTCTTACATGATTATTGTTGCATGCATGGATAGAAGACTAGAGTAGTAGAACTTTGCTATTGATTTACATGTTACTGTAAATGTACTTTTGTATGTTTATGCATATTCTCAATATTCTAATAGAGAGAACATCCCATGATAGACTCCACATATATCTAGAGGGGATTGAACCTCACCTATGTATGAGAAGACCCACCAATTAGAGACCACAAATATATTAGAAAAATTCCTTTATAGTTTATTCCCTTTTAAATTTATGTCTAGTAGGTCCTATTCTCTTTGATTTTGTGTCATAGGATTCAATCAACTGATTCATTTCTTAGGTTGTGAAACTCTTTACTACAGATTTCTACTGGCTAGTACCAATCACTATAGAATTTTTTTAGCATTTTTGCAATTGTTGGGTTGCTAGCAACTAGTGTGGGAATTTCACAAAAAAAGGATCATCAAAGATTAATTTAGGTTTTTATAAGGTTTTGAGAGAAGTTTGAAAACCTTGTTGTCACATAGCATTATCACTTCATCATTTACCTATAATGGATATTTTTCTTAACTATCCTTTAATCATTGAGAAATGCTCTTAAAAATAGTATTTAACTTGGTCCCCATGCCTTTGCTTTAGGAAACATATGGATCCTCATTCCTTTCCATAAAGAAAGACATAGGGATGTTCCAAAAAATGAAAAAATTATAAAGTGTATTAAATGTGTGTTCCTGAGAAGGTTTTTAGAGTTTTGTACACATGTACATCATTAAAAAATCATACCAAATTCCTAAACTAACTCTCAAGAGTATTTAATAAGACTATTTGTTGAATAAGGAGAAACCACAACTATTGAAGCACCCTTATGTTGGAGGATTAAGGAGCATTTGTCTTATATTTTAATGGCCTTATCCTTCACCAGAAACCCTAGTTTTTTATTTCTTCTTCCTTGATTCAAAATTAAGATCTTAATTATTTTGGATTGTCCAATTACTTTATGATAAAGACATTGGAGTAGAACAACATTCCATGAGTGATACAAGCTAGAAGAATCTAGATTCCAGTGAATAAGGTGCTATTAGTGGATATCAAGTATATTACTACATTTTTGCTTCCATCTTTATGATAAAGACATTGGAGTAGAGCAACATTCCATAAGTGGTACAAGCTAGAAAAATCTAGATTCTGGTGAATAAGGTGCTATTAGTGAATATCAAGTATATTACTACATTTTTGCTTCCATCTTTTGATTATTAATAAAATGAATATATTTCTTCTTCCCCAACCCTCCCCTCCCCCACCAAATCATGTTTTGATTCATGTTTTCAAGAATTATATGGTTAGAGGTGGAACTATTTTCTTGATGCTAGTTATCTTTAGTTAGTTAAGATTCCATATCACATTAATTGTCATTTATTGCTGTTTGAAAAGGTTTAAGTAAGGTTTCATGAATTATTAATGGTTAATTAGAGGTAATTAAATGTCAATTATTGGGAATTAATGGTTAATCATTGGCAATTAAGGTTAAATTATGGGGTAATTAGTGGTAAGTAAGGGTAAATTATTGGGTAATTAGGGGTCATTCAAGGGTGATGGCCAAGATATTTGGTGACGAGAGTGTTTTTGGTGACAATGATTAAGTCATCATCACTACGTTTAGTTAGTATAAAGCAAGAATGGGTATGGGCTTACAAACATTATCACTACTTTAGTGATGGTATTAAAAGATATGTCATTGTTTTGGTCATTAAATCCACATATAGTTATGACAATGGCCCTTCAATGATTGTTGCCAAAGATACTTGGTGATGGTCCTTTAATGGTCATTACCATACGAGACTTTGGTGACCGTCATTAAACACTTGTCACGGGCTTTTTGTTGTAGTGCATATTTATATATATGTATCTATACAAAAGATACATAAATTCAATATTATTTTAAGTAGTTCTATTTTTTTTTAAATTTAAAAAACTTTTATAAATGAAAATAAATAATTTAACTTCTAACACATTAGATAATAAAGTATGAACAAAAAAAATTGTTATAATGAATTTATTACACAATTTTAATCTTTCAAAATTATATATATATATATATTTCAAACGCAGTCGTCATATAAAATTGGTGACAGATCATCATGCAAGATGGTGATGGATTTGGTGAAGTGCGAGGCAATGAACAGGGTAAGGATGGAGGAAATCGTAAGGATTGAGAAAATGAAAGATGGTGAGATGACACGGGAGGAAATTGTGAGGCAATTAAAGAGGATACATATCACACAAATGTCCACCTTCACTTCAGTGGGTGAATAGAGAGAAAATCACGGGCAATTAAAGAGGATACAAATCGCATAAATGTCCGCCTTGACTTCACTTCATCGAACACATGGACGAATAAATCAGATAAAAATCCCTTCACTAACATCACAGTAACATGAGATTATAGCTTTACAATTGTTTTGAAGATCAAAGTAGGCTTTCCACCCCCCATTTATCCTCTTCTCAATGTTATAGTTCTAGTTGAAGTTGTGATGTAAGTCAATTCCTAGATAGTTATAGGTGGCTACTTCCTCCAAGATTCTATTGTCATAAGCAAAATTGGCATAATTACTCTAATTGGACTTGATAATTATGACTTTTGTTTTGTCAGTGTTAACAATCATGCCCATACTGGTGCAGAAATCCTTGAAAATTGGTAATTGCTTCTCCAGATCATATGGGGATCTTGCCATAAGAATGATATTGTCCACATAGAGGAGAAGCATGATGAATATTACTACCAAGGTTGTGCCAACACAACCTGCCTCTTCTAAACAATCTTTTAGCTTATCGATGTAAATGCCAAAAATGGTAGGAGAAAGGGGGCACCCTTGCTTAACTCCAATATTACAATTAATATCCAGCGAACATAAAATTATTATTATTACTTAATAATAATTATATTAAAAATTTTAATTACTACTTGTATTTTTAAAAATAATAATATTTTTTTAGGATTATAAATTTTAATTAATTTTTATTAAAAAGGTGTAGTAGTATAACTTTTAGGATTATGTTTAATTTCTTTGTTTAATGAAGATTTATTTTTTATAAATGAAGAAATTTTTAAAAAGCATTTAATCAATTTGAAAGATGAAAATATAAAATATTAGTGATAATTGTTTAAAGTTTTGGTTTTAAAGTAAGATTTTAAGTATTTTTGATTGGTTAAGAGTTAATCTTCTTCAGATGTAAGGAAACAAGTTAATGGTTTAAGAACTAGAGATATTTAGCACAAGTGGAAGTCTTGCCCCCTATTTTAAGGTGGGATGATTTTCCTTAAATAAGGATGATGAGCCAACTCCCATTAAGTAATATCAACTAATGATGGTAGTCATAGTGTGAATTTGACCACCAAATTATGATAAGTTTTTTCCATTTTCCAAAAAAATATTTAAAATTCGAAATATTTTTACTCTTCTTAAAACATTTTTTTTAATTTTTAATTTTATTTATGATTAGAATAAATGTTTGGAAAAATTAATTATAATTAATGTTAATAATCAATTTATGATTAATAATATTAGTACAAGTGGAAGTTTTGCCCCCTATTTTAAGGTGGGATGATTTTTCTTGAATAAAGATGATGGCCCAACTTCCATTAAGAAATAGCAACTAATGATAGTTGTCCTAATGTGAATTTAACCACTAAATTATAATAAATATTTACCATTTTCCAAAAAAAAAAAAATTTAAACTTCCAAAATATTTGTTTTCCATTTATCCAAAAAAAAATTATTTTTTATTTTATTTTTATTTTTATGATTGGAATAAATACGTAGAAAAGATAATCTATAATTAATGTTAATGATCAATCTATGATAAATACTAATGATCTTACCCTTTAATTTAAAGTCTCATAAGCATGTGTTAGCTTGAAAATCGGAGGGCAGAATAACGACACGAAGAAAAACCAATGGTTAAATTATCACTGCCCAACGTTCTTCTTGAGTTGAAACTTGAAGCATTCAAACTTGGGCGGAGACAATGAAAAATGGCGATGCAGTCGGAAAAGCAATCAGAGAAATGAATATCTCAGTATTATCATATTATAATGGAAAATGGTTATGGAGTTGGAAAAGTTGATTTGACTGAGCATATGGGAGAATAAATCGGGTGCAAATATCTTCGGTTAAGGGAAAATCAGCATGGAAATGTTAGATTTTCATATGAACGAATAAATCGGGTGAAAATTTCTTTATTGGAGGGAAAATATCAGTATTATCAGATTCTAATGAATGGGCTTGACAGGGAATATGGACGAATAAATCGGAAAATGATGGAGGAGTTGGAAAAGTGATCAGAGAAATGTCGGTATGAATGGACATCACTGGGAATATGGACGAATAAATCGGGTGAAAATTTGCACAATAGAGACAAAATCTCAGTATTATCATATTGGCGATGGAGTTGGAGAGATGGTCAGAGAAATGCCGGTATTGACTTGACTTGAGTGGACATATGGGCGGATAAATAGGACAAAATTTCTAATGAAAAATGGTGCAGGAGTTGGTAAAGTATCATAGAAATGTCGGTATGAATGGACTTGACTGGGAATATGGACGAATAAATCGGGTGAAAATTTCCACAATAGAGAGAATATCTCAGTATTATCATATTGGCGATGGAGTTGGAGAGGTGGTCAGAGAAATGCCGGTATTGACTTGGCTTGACTTGAGTGGACATATGGGCGGATAAATTGGAGAAAATTTCAATATTATCAGATTCTAATAAAAAATGGTGCAGGATTTGGAAAAGTATCATAGAAATGTCGGTCGGTATTGACTGGGATTCATATGGACGAATAAATCGGCTGAAAATTTGTTACATAAAAAGAAAATCGCAGTATTATCAGATTCTAACGTCCATATCGACTCAACTTTATGGCGACATGAGGTGCAGTACTCGACTTTGGTGCGAGACGTTACTTTTCCACCTTGACTTCACCTTGACTTCACTTCACGAATAAATCGGATAAAAAGTTGTTCAGTAACATGAGATTCTAGCGTCCTTTTGACTGTGTAAGTCGTTTGAATTGATGCTCTTCAGTACTGTCGCAGACTCTCATAAGGGCCAACTTGCCAAGACATTTGGAAGAATTTCTTGGATAAAAGATAAAGCCGTATTGACTTGACTGTGTGAGTCATTTGAATTGACTTCTCTTCACTGTCAGCCTGTCACAAGGGCCGACATTTGGAAGAATTTATTGGATAAAATCGCCCTATAGTCAGATTCCAATAAACGTGTATCACTTTTTTCACTTTTGAAATTTCTTGGTTTGAGCTTTTTGTGAGTAGACATTTTGAATAATTTACTGGAGAAAAGATAAAATCGCCGTATAGTCAGATTCCAATAAACGTGTTTCACTTTTGAAAGTTCTTGGTTAGAGGTTTTTGTGAGTAGTCTTAAAAAAAGGGCTGTCCGTAAGAACACCACTCACCACTGTAGCGTAACGTATAGGTTGGAATACATGAACATTACAGTCTTCACATGTAATACCTTCACATACACATCATTAAATTCTGAAGCTACTTAATTGTTTTGTTATTAGTTACACTTTTGTCATTATTAATATTTATAGATATCCTTAACATGAGACATTGGAAGTGTAACCACACGATAATTAAACACCCTAGTCAACTTAACTAAAACCATAAGTGGCTATTAGCATGGACTATACTTTTCGAGGGGGTCGAGCTGGACTGATTTGCATTATTTTTTGGCTGGGTCAAAGTCCAAAAATTTTGGCAATGTTTTCTATTGTTGCATGGAAATATGATATTTCACTATTTTCTTTTTGAAATATGAAAATGATTTCAGAAATTTTATAAATTCATTATCTTGGTTTTTTTTATTGGTGTAGGGCATTTGGGATGGTACATAATTTTTTGTAGAAACTACTTGAATTATAAAAAATGAAAAAAAAAAAATTTCACTACCACTTTACATGTTTGAATTATTAAAATTGAGAGAAAAAAAAAAAAAAAAATCCTGTCTTGCCATGTTACATGTGGTGTACATATGGTTGTTTTTTGTTTTTGGGAGAATCCCAAAATTTTTATAGGTATGTAGGTCTGAAGGTAAGCCTAGTTTAGAGAGGACAATCTAGGGGTAAAAAATGTATATTTAAATTTATGATTTTTTGCAAAGAAGTTGGATACATGAAATAAATATTTCAGTGTTTGTTACTGTGGAGTTGATTCTGGCCTTTTTTGACATGTGGAATAGATGTCATGCACGTTGGTCAAGGAGAGGAGAGAAAGCAATCTTTGTACATAGATTGCAATGCTAAGAATCTGTTGCTATAAATGAAATCAATCTACATTAATGACAAGTATGTGTAAGTGAATGTACTTGACCATACTTTTGAATTGATTAATTTGAACAATCCCAGCTACCGGGATAGTATTTCTATTATTAGGTATGGTTGAATTCATGGGATACAAATTAGCTGGATGTGGGTTGAAGTGAAGAGTTCGAGTTTTTCTTGTTTCTAAGTGAAGAGTTTTCTATTTGCTCAGACCATGGAGGTGAGTTTTCATGGAATTTGTTATAGACATAGGTATTTAAATGCAATTGTTTTAAATTTGTAGTTGTTTAGTGTCGGATTGATGGTCTTGATGAAGTCATGTTGTTGCATTCTAAATCGAGAGGAATTTTCCAAGGAATTGAAGGTAGCTTTTCTTTTGTTGGTAGTGTTGGGAAGTTTTTCGGATGAATTGGTGTCAATATTTTTTCCTTATTGTTTGCTGCAATTTTTTAATGGTGAAATGTTTTGTCTTGTTTTCTAGGGGGTGAAAAATGCAATGTTTGGTTGATCTTGCTTTTAGTATCAAGTTTTGTTTGTCATTGAAGATATTTGATTTATACTATTTGTTAGAATAAATGCATTAGTTGATAATAAAATTTGATTAGTTGTGGATACTAAATATATTTTAAGTATGTTGGCGTAAAGTTATTTCTTAATGTGTGACATGATAGCAGATATTCTTGTTTTTGCTTTCAAAACATAATCAAATGCGTTGTGTTTCGTAATCTCTATTTTATTTTTCTGGTTTGATATATGTTCAAATTAATACTTTAAATGAATTTATGTTTTCATGCTAGTTGTATTTTCTTTGCTTTTCTTCCTTGTGCATGACATAGGAAAATATGCATGCTAAGTTCACTTGGTGCAATAGTCTTCTCCCATTATAAACTATTTTTTGCAATGTTGGTAATTGCTTTTTATAGGAAAAGGGTGTAAAAAAGGTTGGTTTAGATATAATGAAACCAATGATTTATTCTTTAGGCATCTTGCGGCAAGGTGGGGAGTACTGCTTTGAAAGAGTTTGGGAAAGAGCATAGGTTTGAGAGTCAGGCCCTTGGAAATTTTTTTTGACACAGAGCTTACATCGGCTCTTTATGTTTCAGTTGGGCGATGGGATTTCCTCTCCATTGGCACGTTAAATTTTTTTATGCAATAGTTAGTCAGAGAGTTGCAATTTCTTTGTGTGATGTGTCATCTATTTCCCTCTCTTTTTGGTGCATTCAGTTTTACTTGTGCAATGGGTCTCCTTAGCTTGTTGACACCTTAAATTTTCAATGAGCAATTTTATTTTATTTTTTTTTATATTTTTGAATTAATTCTTTATATGAATTCATGTTTTCCCACTAGTTGCATTTTCTCTTTTTTTCTTCCCTATGCATGACATAGGAAACTCTATGCGCTAAGTTCACTTGGTGCTATAGTATTCCCTCCTTATAAACTATTTCTTATAATGTTGGTAATTGATTTATGTAAGAAAAGGGTGTAGAAAAGGTTGTTGTAGTTATAACGAAACCTGTGATTTATTCTTTAGGCATCTTTCGGTGAGGGGGGAGTACTACTTTGAAAGAGTTTGGGAAAGAACATAGATTTGAGAGTCTGGCCCTTGGCTCTCCTTTTTTACATGGAGATTCCTTTACACATCGACTCTTTATGATTTAGTCGGGCAATGGGCTTTCCCCTCCATTGGTGCATTAAATGTTTTCATGTAATAGTTCATCAAAGCATTGGCATTAATGTATGAGATGTGTCATCTATTGCGCTCTTTTCTCGCTACCTTGAGGTTTAGTTGCGTGATGGCCCTCCTTGTGGTTGTTTGATGCCTTAAGTTTTCACTGAGAAATAGGCTACATTTGGACTGGCATCTTTAATTTGTATTTATGCATTGGGATTTCTATTGATCAATGCTCTAAGTTTTATCTTACCGATTTGTAATTGGCGCTTTTTTTTGGTTGCCCAATAGGTTTTAGAATAAAGTCATTATTTTTCTTTTTGCTAGTATCATGATTGATTTTTAGATGCACGAGGTTATTTTGTCATTTATTCCTGTGAAATATTCTTTTAAGTTTAATTTGAGTTAAATAGATTTAATCTCTAATTTGATAAATTTAAATTTATATATATAGTAACTACAATTAAATTAAATTAAGTAGTATTAAAATTGATAATCTTAATAATTTCATTGACATTTAGTCATAAAATCAATTTATTTCTTGTATGCAATGTACAATTAATTTAAACCTATTTTGCATGTTTGCCAATGCCTTGAAATTGATTCATGTGAAGGGTTATTGGAGGATTATCATTTATTTGTGTGATTTGCTTTCTAGTAACCTCTTTTGTTAGTACATTAAGTTTCACTTGTGCGGTGGCCTTCCTTATCTTGTTGGTACCCCAAAATTTTACTCAATGATAGGTCCATTTTCCATTGTCATATTTTACTTTTAATCATGCGAGGGGATTTTGTGTCTATTGGTGCTCTAGGATTTATCTTGGTGATGTGTAATTAACATTGGTCCTTTTAATTGAGCAATAATGCTTTGGAATAAAATCATCCTTTTTTTTCATTATGCTAGTAATAGGATTGATTTCCATATCCCTCGTGGGAAATATGACAAAACAATGTTAGGTTAGAAACATGATGATTCTATGCAATAACGTAACATAGAGACTATGAAATCCATATGGAGTTGTTTTGATAAATTAACATGGAGACTATGTTGATTAAAGAATTGGCACATATTTTTAAAACAAAATAACTAAGTAAAAAAACAAGAAATTATAAAGATGATCATTATATCGACAGGGTGAGAAAATATGCCCCCATCTTGAGTGGCAAGAAGGAATCAAGTAAGAGAAACCCTAACATGTGGGTTCAAGTTCGTAGATTTGAGTTTCCAGTTGAATCGAGAAAGCATGCATACACGAAGTCAATTAGCTGATGACTTCGAATTGTTAAGGAAGATACTTGCTAGAGCTTTGGTATAGCAATTTAATTGTAATTCTTTTAATAAAAAATGCCAAGTTTAGACCCACAAATTTCTCGTATGCTATTTGAGTGCTCTACCATCTGGGATATATTTCTTATTCATCAATGCCTTAAAATGTGTTTATGTGATCAGTCATTGGGGCTTTATCATTTGGGTGTTCCCATGAAGATAGGTAACATTTTTTGGTAGGTAGAGGGTGCGAGTATGCTAAAAAATGAACACGATCGAGATTTTTTTAAGTGCTCAATTGAGATTTCAATGGGAAACACTTTTTGGCAATTCTGAGGGTGCGAGTATGATATAAAACGATATCGATTGAGCTTTTTTCAAGTGCTCGATCGATATTTCAAAAGCTTGATCGAGGGCTTAAATAAGCACTCGATCGAGTTATTTTAAAACTCTACTTGAGGGTTAATAAAACTCTCGATCGAGCTAATTTGCTCGATCAATGGTTTTATTAACCCTCGATCGAGGGTTGTAAAAATGATCGATCGAGAAATTGCAAGGGTTATAAGTATATAAGAGCAACAGACCACGACTTATTTCATCATGTCTATTGCATAGAAACAAAGCAAAGGACTATTATGGAGGGTTCCTTATAGTCATTTGTAAATATGGGTGATATATTAATTGGATTTATAGATGTTATTTAAAACATATTTATAACCCTAATTATTCCGCGACTAATATTTACACATAAAATCTAGAGGAAGTCGCAACAGCAATGTTTTTATTTGATTCTTCTTTAAGGTATTTATTTATTTTAATTAAAATTGAAGAGATTCTATGTTAAAGAACATATATTTGACATGATATTGTAAAATATTTGATTAAAAAAATTGGGTGTCCTTATTCGTGTGCACACACAAATAAGAGCACCCAAAATATTTTTAATCAAAGGGTTTAAAAGCTCAATTTAGCTACCTTTTAAATCTCGATCGAGATTCTATTAACCACACACAAACCCTCAATCAAGGTATCTAAAACCATGTGTAATTGCTCGATCGAGGGTTTTATAAACCTCAATCGAGCTTATAGCTCGATCGAGGGCTTAAAAATGAGACTTTTAGTCCCCATTTACACAAACATAAAATTACTGACATCTTTGGAAGGCCTAACACCTATCTTGGGATGCACCTTATGTGGTATAGTTCATACCAATGGATTCATCGATGAATCATCTATCAATTGGCATATAATTTACATGTTTTAGAGTTCATATGATATATATATATTTTTTTTAAATTACACTTAAAAACCATGTCCACAACTTTGAATCAACGGAAAGAAAAATCAACAACATAAAAAGTATACACAAACAAAAAATTTCAAAAAATATTTATGCCCCACATCAATGCATCCTCTTCAAATGGGTAATTTTTGTTTTTCAAATTTTTTAATCAGTAAAAAAATTGTTTATGTGCACACACATGTGTACAAAATGTGATTAAAATATGAAATGGTCAATTTCGAAAATCAATAAAAAATATAATTTTCCAAAATAAATTAAAAAAAGTATGTGCACCACAGTGAATTTTGTGTAGATTATATTAAAATATTTTTTTTCAAAAAGTATGCATTTATCACTAAATTATTTTACCTGCATACAAGCCACTTGTAAACTTTTGTTGAAATTTACAAGAACAAACCTATCATTAAATGCATTTTTTGCATGTTAAATAATTTTATTATTATTTTTTAAAATATAGGTGGAAAGATGACATAATTCCCTACAATTTGTTTTTTGTTGGATGTCAAAATTCACAAGGCATATATGAGTTTTGAGGGTTTCAATTTAATGAATGAGTAAAAAATTGAATTTTCATCATCATTTTTGGCCAAAACGTGTTACCCATCTTAAAATATAGGTGGAAAGATGACATAATTCCCTACAATTTGTTTTTTTGTTGCATGCCGGAATTCACAAGGCATATATGAGTTTTGAGGGTTTCAATTTAATGAATGAGTAAAAAATGAATTTTCATCATCATTTCTGGCCAAAAAGTGTTACCCATCTTCATGGATTCACCCATTTGTTAGTGCGATGTGTCATATATAAGCCTCTTTTATTGGGGCAATAACTTTTATGTGTGTGATGGGATTCCTTACATTATAAACGGCCCGATTTTTAATTCAGTGATAGGAAATTTTATGTGATGGGTCATTGAATCCTTATCAAATGAAAGCTCGAAGTGTGATCTATTAGCCTCTTCTGTCATTAAATTTTACTTGTGTGATGGGATTCCTTGCCTCATCAGGATCCTAAGTTTAATTCAACGATAGGAAATTTTATGCGATGGGTCATCCGAGCCTTATCATTTGTTAGGGTGATGTGTCATTTTTTACCCTCTTTTGTCCGAGAATTACTTGTACTTGTGTGATGGGATTCTTTGCCTTATTATCACCCCCATTTTTAATTCGATAGGATCCTTTTCCATTTCCCTTAGTTCTATTCATGCGATGAGCTTCTCTGTGGATTGATGCCTTACATTGAAATTATTTTAACAATCATATGTGAATACAGTTACTTAAATAATTGTTGGTAATGGATATATCTTTATAATGTCACACTATTAGTCATTGGTCATGGATGCATGTTACTTAAATAGTTATGTTGAAAAAGTGAGATGAAAACAAAATTTCTCCAAAACCAAATACGAAGCTATCTCGATCCCGGTGACTAGCAATTTAGAATTTGCACTTTGAACATGTTGTTTTGAATCTTTTCCTGTAAAGTTTTCATTGCATGTAGTGGCTATTTCTCGAATACTTTTTGGTAAGTAGTAGCATTTCTCTAGCTTCCACTCTTTGCATAGTTCATTTATGAAATCATTGGAAAGGACACTACTTTAGCTCATAACCATTTTTCACTATCATGTAGTGAGGGGCTTAGAATCATTTCTTAGTTTTGGTATCTTTACAATACCCATCAATTAAAGTCTATTGTCTTATTTAACCAGTGACACACCTCTTCTTCACATCCATTTAAATGCATCATCTCATTGTGCAATATCCAATGTTTGAAAATTCCATTTATTAGGTCAATTTGTGTATTTTCACTTGGCTTGTAGCCAATCGATTGCATTTTTTTCAGGGGTCTCACAAGTAGCACTTGCTTTTGCTTCTTTTGACAGGTTGTCACTAAGGAAATTGCATGTGACTACATTGGCAAGTATGATTTGTTCAAATAATTTATTGGATAATTGCTTTGTGTATTAGAACTTGTTATGTATTGATAGCTATTTTCTCAATGTAGCATAGTTAGGGAGGTTTAGTTTGCAATCCATTTGTGCCATTTTATTAAACAGATCAAATGCCTCTTTTGTTCTATGAAATATGCCAAGATGATATTTTTTTATGTTAGACTCATTAATAAATACAATCAAAATCAATTGATTTTTTCAAAAAAATTACATCAATCTTATCTAATGGAAAAAACCAATGGTTACCTCTTTTACCCATGGAAAGAAATTGTGACTTTTCTTTTAAATAAAATAATTTACACTTCATTGGAAGAAGTGTATACACGGATGTGCAGTTTTATATATGTCATATTTTTCTCTTATCTACTGTCAATTATAACCAAGAAAATAAAGGGTATTTTCATATTGCAAAAATCTTTCACATTGCTCTTCATATGTTCTTTGGCACTAACTTAGCACTAAAGAAAAAACAATTGCTCTTTACCACCATTAGATAGAGTTTTGATATTGATAGTGTTGTATCTAGTTTTTTGTAAAGATGCATTGCATCAAATTGTATATTTCTTGATTTAAGGGAAGAAATAGACCTATTGGGAAATTCCTCCTTGGACATAGTCAAGGAGATGGAGTGGTTTATAGGTGCTTCTGGTTTCCTAGGATTTGCCTTAGTTACTTTATGGTTAGCACTGAGTATTCATGTTTCCCAATGTTCCCTTGGATTATTGAGTTTTGTATTTCTCTTTGACTAAATTGGAAATGGCTTTGTTTCTTTCCAGGGAGCATTTTGGATTTTGAAACTCACAATAGAGTAGCTAGCACTGCAATGAACCAGTGGACTAGATGCATTTTCCACTATATTCATTGTTTATGCAACATCCTTGTGTGGCTTGTGTTCATTTAATGTGCATACTCTCTGCAATGTGTGAATAATATTTTTTCCTATAGCATGATTGGTATTCACAAATCATGATGTCTATTATACTTTTGTAAAATTGGCTAGTACATCTTGTTGATTTAGAACAAAGCTCTCTATGAGTTGTTGGAATAATTAATTACCTTAGTAATTAAAGAGTTCAAGCATTAATTATCAACCCGAGGTCCAAATGCTTGCGATTTATCATACAATATATATGTAGGCTATAATTTCTTTTCTAGCATTGATTTATCTATAATGAGTTGCAATAAAATAGAAACAAAAACCAATCAAGCATGAAATAAAATTGTTCAACAAGAATCCAAACTTAGTTTTCTTTTGTGTAATAATATTGGACCAAAGATTCATATTCTTGTTGAATTATAAAAAACAAATAACTCAATCAACTGAACACACTGCACTTTGCGAGAAAATAAATCACACTTGTAGAAATCAAATGAACATAAATAAAGGACAATTTATATTAATCAGTGCTCTGTCCTCTTGTCATATGCCCTTGTTGTCGAAGAATGGAGTGCTAGCTATTGCTAATATATATCATAAATAAATCAATATAATAACACATTACGTGAATTATAAAACTACAATCTAAATGAAATAAGATCTCATGAAAAGAATGGTATATTCCATCATAAATTGGATTGTTTCTCGAAGAGTACCCCTAGAATGGAGAAGACACTCTCTTTTATACATGAACTTTCTTGAAATCAAATAACAAATAACAAATGATGATCCACACGTTTCTCATGTCGCTATAACAATTTGTTAATAATTAGCAAGCCAAAACCAACTCATAATATCTCCATGATCTTTGGTAACAAATCAAATCTTATCTTATCTTATCATTAGTTCCAAGATTCTCTGCATCCAATATGGTTGAAGATAATCCAAATCCATATCATATATTTCTGGTTGAATATAAAAATATTGATTTTTGTGGAGTAGCAAAACTATCCCATGCAACTAACATCAATCAAGAGTGACAACAAATTGAAAAACAACAATGGGTTATTGAGATTTTTGGAGGATAAGATTATTTTGACCTAATAATGCCCCATACCAAAAATATTGAGTACCCATTTTATGGACCTTCCGACATAGGAGTTGCAACAAGTGGCTTGGTGTAGTAGCAAGTGGTAACTAGTTCTGCAACAATTAGCAAACTAATCCATTTTTCAAGGATTGATGCAAATGTGTTCTTTTTATAATGTTTAATCATAAATTCAAATGAAATACTAAAATAATGCAATGGAAAACACCTTGAGCATAAATTATGCATAAAATCATTAAAATGGATTAATACATAGTCATAAGTCAGCGGAAAGGGATTAGAAATAGGGAAAATAAGATATAAAGTGATCAAAATTCCATGACCCAACATATCCCCCAAACTGAACATGTTGCATGCCCTCATGAAACCCAATGTAACCAAGTCATGTGCTTGGATGTGCCGCTATCTACCAGCCATGTCTCGACACTAGTGGTAATGGATCCAAAAAAGATTGAGGCAAGATAGTACTCCTTATTTGTATCTTGATCATCATTGGATGAATTATTTCTTGTAGGTTCATCTTCTGTAGAAGTAGAAGCATGAAACCTACCCTTGAATTTTCCGCTTTGCTTTGCATGACATTCTGTTGCATATTGGCCCTTCTTATTGCAATTGAAACATTTAACTTTAGACTTATCAAATTTATTGAAATCATTATCCTTTTGACGAGAGAATTTGTTGTGATATTTCTTACCTCTTTTCATCCTTGCCGCAAGAGAAAGGTTCAATTCTTTGGAAGCATTATACTTGCTCTGGATTCCCCCTTCTTCTTGTAGGACATCATGCCACAATCTCTCAAAGTTAGGTTTCACTTCTCGACCATTTACTACAGCCAAGAATGTCTCCCATGAGGATGGAAGAGCATCGAAAACAATCTGAATGAGATCATCATCATCGATCGTCACACCAATGCTCATGATTTGATCTCTTACTTGAGAGATATTTGTGAAGAAGGAAGGCGCAACTTCATCCTTTTCCATCTTCATATTTCAAATCTTGTTCCTTAATTCTTTATTTTGACTCGGTTCCTTCTTCTCATAAAGATTTGTCAAAGTGTCGAAGCATTCCTTCGCGGTCTTCAATGGAGTAATCACAGGCATCAAGTTGTCTTTCATGGAATCATAAATAATATTCTTTGCTTTGTCTTGATTCTTATTGAAGTTGGTGTGCCCTGCATTAGTAGTAAGCTCTTCAATAACACTGGAGACATAACCATATAAATCATGCTCTTCCATGATATTCAGGGTGCTTTCCTTCCAAGTATTGAAGTTCGAAGTTCCTTCACGATGGTCTTCTAGTCTTACTGATATTGAAGCCATAATTATCCAAGTACTATGCACACTCAGGATCTACATGGGCTTAAGACTGATTGTTGAACTTAGCTCTTTCACGCCCTAAGCTCTGATACCATGTTAATTTTTTTTATCTTTAATTTGGAAATGCAATAGTACTTGAAATCAAATAACAATGATACACATAAGGAATCAAATTCGATACATGAATTTACGTTGGGGAAACCTTCTATGACATGAGGGATAAAAGCCCAGCAAAACAAGAGAGACTCGGAATATTATCATGCACAAAGTGAAGTGCCTTTCCTTCAAGGGAGAAGAGAATTTGCTTCAAACTGAATTCATCAATCTTGTATAACATATTTATACATTCTTCACATGAATTGGCTTCTTTTTTAATCTTCTGACTTCAATAGGAACTCGCCCTCCATCTAGATGTATCAATCTTGCATGAAGAAGAGAACCCCACTTCTCGTGCAGTGAATTGACTCACTAAACTAAGTCTCAGTATGAACTCACCCCTTAACTGAAAGCTTCCCCTCATAGTTAGGTGGATAACTTAAGTGTCGTCATGCAAGTGTCATAACTTAAGTGTCGTATTTTAGTTTAACATAAGTGTCATTATGCAATAACACATAGTTAACTAGAGCTTCTTTTTTATGACTTAGTTAACTCTCTTAACTGATTCTTTCTTTTTAACATCATTGTAGTGATCAATTTGAGTTCTCCTTTGATTTACTGGAATCTTCATTGAAGTTTAACCATTAGAATTATCTCTTAATTAATTATTTTATGCGCAATTTGAATTCTCTCATATCTTATCACATCTTATCTTTATCTCTTGTCTTGTCTGCATGGTCCATGTAATATACCTAAACATATATTACATGTATTAATAAATTATTAATTATTAGTTTAAGCTCTTAATTATTTAGTTACTAAACTGACATGTCTCCTAGTAACAAGTCATGTCTATTCACCATTTTGGTCATATAAAACCAATTGACCATTGTATTGTAAGATCATCGATTCATATATTCAATAATTATTATTAATAATACCAACATATAAGACTTTTCATCTTACAAATGGTATCAAAGCCCCTTCCTCGGACTTCCGATTTGATATTTTAGCCATCCAATAGAGTTTTCTCTACATTATTTGGTCTTTGACCAAGAATTCAAGCCTTTGGCCCTCTTCCAATTTTCTCTATCTCTTCATTTCCTTTTCCACTCATCTCCTCCATTCAACTCTCGCTCTCCCCCACCAATATGTGAACCCATACTCCAGTCCCTCGTCACACTCCACTACATTTTCACAACCACTCATTGATCCTATGCCTAAAACATCACTCACCCACATGTTTCGATATCCTATGATAGTACCATACGCTACAGCTCTGCTCTCCATTATTTTCTTCTGTTGCTCCAATATTTCCACTACTCTTCTCTTCCACACCAACCCCCTTCACTTCCACTCCCACATCCTCATGAGTCACACTTCTCACACACTCCATTCCCTACTACCCTTTCGCCCTTCCCCTCTCCTCCTCCCATCGCTACCACACCCTACACCCTTCTCTCCCTCTCATCCATCTCTCACATGCCAACCCTCCACCCTCCTTTCACGCACCCTCGTACCTCTGTTGCGCCTTCTCTCCATCGTAGCCTGTGTGCACCACAACTCCATCGCTCCTCTCACACACCATCCCGCCACCCTCTTTTCATGTGAGCTCATCCCTCTGTTGCAGCTTCCACTCTGTCACCCTTCCTAACCACTCTATCGCTCCTCTCCCCTATCACCTCACACCAACCCCTATTCGCAGCTTATCTCCCAGTTGTTCCATGCATAACTAGCGCCCCATCCCTACGCTCACCTCCATCCAACGCTCCTCCCATTCAGGTCGTCATTCATCCTAGGGTTTCATAATCCTACCTCCCTCCCCCCATCTCCTCACCAAAGAAAAATTGTAATATTAAAATAATAATATTTATTTTAATATTAATACTTTTAAAACCCTAAATTTCATCCAAAGCAAAAAAGTTAGGATAATGCTATTATAATTTTTAACCTTGATTAGCCCTTTCACTACACGTTGATCCAATATATATCTAATATTTTAAAATTTTCAAAAAAAATATTATTATTATTATTAATATTTGTAGGGTCCGTCAAGTTGTACTGACAATCTTCATAGCAAGTGTAGGTCATAAACTTAGCTTTAGAAGACAAATATCATCATTCGTATCCAATCTTATTGTAGAATAGTAATTACAATAATCCACCATGACTCATGATCTATTTACCCTTTAGCCGTAACTTCAACAATTCACTTAATGCACATATCATCATTTCTCTATTAACTTACTAGCTCTTAAGATTGGACCCTAGAATAAATCAAATAATACTAGAAAGCATATGTAGTTAAACCATAAGAATTATAAAGTGCAATTGGAGTTTTAAAATAAGTACTTTTGAAATTCTAACCAGAGAATTCTTAATGTCACGTAATTCCTAACCATATGCATATTGATAATATATATAATAATACTTTTATTCCAACCTTTAAACATATAAAGTGTAAATATAACTCTAGCTTAAAATGTAGTTGTGATCTCAACTATTAGAAGTGTAATCTCTAATCATATCTAAGTCAAGAATACATCATAATATTTACAAAAATTAATAAAGTGCAATTGGAATTCTAAAATTCATTAAATTGTGACTCTAACCATCATAAGGTTTGGCATAAATACAAACGTTATATTTTAATTATTTCAATTCCATGAAATACAACTTGACTTAAATACCAACATTACATTTCAAATCCATCATTTCATTCAATTCTAAAATTCATTAAATTGTGACTCTAACCATCATAAGGTTTGGCATAAATACAAACGTTATATTTTAATTATTTCAATTCCATGAAATACAACTTGACTTAAATACCAACATTACATTTCAAATCCATCATTTCATTCAATTCTATAAATGTTAATTGAACTAAATACAAAATTTATATTTTAATCCTATTGTTTCATTTCAATTCTATGAAATAATAAATTGAATTAAATACAACATTTCATTTCATTTCAATTCTATTGAAATATAAAATTGACGAAAACACAAACGCTACATTTCAATACTATTATTTCATTCTAATTCTATGAATTACAAGTAATGGATAGGATTGACATAATTTCAACTATCGCAATTCAATCCTATCATTTCAGTTCAGTTCTATGACATCAACATAAAACATAAATTCAAATATCGCATTTCCAATCCTATTATGGAATAAAAGATTAACACAATTTCAAATATTGTATTTCAATCCTATTATGAAATAAATAATTAACATAAGTTCAAATATCACATTTCAATCCTATTATGAAATAAATACTTAACACAAATTCAATATGGTATTTCAATACTATTATGAAATAAATAATTAACATGAATTCAAATATTGCATTTCAAACCTATCTTTTCATTTCAGTTCGAAGTGAGGGTTGAAGGTGTGATATGTGTTAAAAACGCAGAGACTTTCTGGAGGGTATCGTTACAACACTTCTTATTCAATCTTGGACGATTTGGCTGCTTAAGTTAAATATGTAAGTTTTTGGAATTCAGAATCTTTTAAATAATAAAAATATCCAAGATCCTGAGAAATAGCGCACAGAGTATTATCTTAGTGGATCAGGGCATTTTGGCATAAGGATTTGGAATACATGAATCACAAACAGAGTCTCAAAATAATAATGCACAGATTGTTAAAGTAATAACGCATAGTGTTACAAGAATTTCGATCTCAAGGTTAACTAACATTAAGTTTATGATACGATCTTGGCATACGACAACTGGGTAATTCGCAGAGGCAGAAGCATTTGATAAATCTGGAAACGCCATCAATTTGAAACCAACCACTGAGATTTAAATCAAATGCCAAGATCTGAATTCGAATGCTTTTGAGTTTTTAAACGAAACGCCAGGATCTAAAATGAAATGCTATGAATTGAAATCAAAGAAGCCAAGACCCAAATTCAAATACCTTTAAGAGTTATTTATAAATCCAGTTACTAGATCTGGAAACATCAAATATTGGGATCAACACAATCCTTTAAGGAACATAAGTAATTCAATGTTTAGATCTGGAAACATTAAAAGATTGAGATCAACGCAGTCCTTTTAAGATCAGTTTGTGAGACGTCAATAAGAAATTGAGATAGATACACGATCACGATATATTCATAATACATAATTGGAGTCTTCATTCCAACTCAAATAGAGATACAAAGAGCCTTAAAGATTCAAATACAATTGTATTTAGGGATTCCTAAAGAGCCTTTCGACTTTGAATAGTGTGCTGCAAAGTTTTAGGGAACAAAGTCTGTTCAAAATTATGAAAATATGGACGACGCCTATCAAATCCGCTAGATAGCACACAGAAAAATAAAAAGCCCAAATACCGATTCTAACTCTGATTCCAATACAAGTTTAATAAAATTTCAAATAATGCACAGAGAAGTTCATTCAGAATTCTGGAAATGTTAAGGAATAATAAAAAAGTATATGGAAATTCGCCTCATAGTCCTGGAGATGTTCGGTAGGGAAATCGATGCTAAGAGAAAGAATGGGGCAATTTCATTTCACTTTGATTGAATCCTGGAAACGTTGAGTGTGAGCCATTACACAGAGTATGGAAGGCAGTTCGTTCAGAATGTGAAACCCGGGATCATCAAATGACTTTCGACGCACAGAGAATGTAAAGGGTTAATTTTAATTCATAATGGCAATATCTGGAAATGCCTACGATTTGAATTAACACAGAAATTATACAAAGTTATTTACGAATCAATTTAACAATCTTGGGTTCGTCACAAAATTGGATATACAGAGGTTTTAACCGATTTTCCCATCGAATCTTTCGCATAAATCTTAGGGATTTGTAAATATATATAATTAGAAAACAGAGTTTATACTTTTGTTGAACTAGATCGATTCTCATATATAAAACAGGATTGCACATTCCTACTAATTAGATCGATTCATAAGTATAAGAAAAACGCAGAGTTCAGAGTTTCTTACAAAACCAGGTCGATATATATATATATATATATATATATATATATATATTAAAGAAAAACAATATATCAATCTCTATATTGAAAGAAATTAACTAAAAAACAATGAACCTGATCCGGTGGTTGATTTTCAGATCGAATAGATAGTTGTGGCTACAGCTAAATCGACCATCCGATTCCAACCTTGACAAAGATATAGACCGCCCTTCGGTTGACCACCCTACCATATCGGGGTTACTCTTTTTCAACCCGAACCCTCAAGCTAATGGGGTCGTAAGAACACACTAGCAAGCTTCCTGCTAGGATCTCCCAATCCCCGGTCAAGCTAAGCCCAACTCACAAAAATCGTAAATCAATTCTCGATTTCGGTGCCCATCCAACACTAGGGAGCAAGAGATACTTTTCTCCTTCTCCTCCCCTTCTTTTATAACAAAAGTCTATGTGCCATGTGTCCTCACATGCACATAATTTATTTAGTTAAATATTTTATTAATATTCATTCTCAAGTTACAAGTGTCTCTCCCTATCTTAAGTGTGCACCCAATTCCCTAAATCAGTGCAAGGTAGGTGTAGTTTTCTTTAAGAGACTCCTAGTTGTGTTTGTCTTCTCAAATATAGTTGTTGTAGACAACCACATGTTCCTTCTAGATTTTCTTTTCTTTTTCTTTTATAATAAAAGAAAATATTTTATTTAATATATTTTCTCATTTAATTCGAATCTTTTTTTCTTTTTTTAAATAAATTCTTTAATCTATTTAAAATATTCTCTTTTTGAAATAATTAACATATATTTCAATTAAGGATGAAAGAAAGAACATTAAATTTTTCTAATCTTCTATTTCCTTTCTCAAGAATAATAGCATAATCATCATGATTATAATAATAATAAAACACTGAATGATTTATTATTAAATTTTCTAGAACTTTCACATATATATTCTTTTAATTATGCATGCATGAGTAATTTTTCTTTTTCCATTTTTCTTTTGTCTAGGTACCTCTTTGACGGGCCCTTTCGACAGTTTCTTTCTTTCTTCTTATGGGGAGTACTACGTAGCGATTGGGAATATTTACCGCGACCTTCCAACTACGCTTTCTTGGAGAGGGTTGTTGAGGGATAAGGTCCTCCTTATCGCACGCCCCTCAATTCATCGTGCACGACCAAGGTTGTATGGCCTCGCCCGTATGGCACACACTTCCCCGGGTGAGCTGAAACGACTTCCTGTTCGTGCGTGGATTGTTATTTCAGGGTCGACAGTCTATCATCATACCCCTATGTGTTCTTCCTATTCTTACGACCCCTATAATTCCATTGTGGGTCAGTTGGTAAATCGTCTTACCTGCCACTACACACACTCAAGCGCACATTAGTAGCGCTGCACTATAAAATATTTCATCATTCATTCTAGTATCTCAGTCAGTCGAGCATACAAATTATTCATCATTTATCATCATGTTTTAGTCAATCGAGCATTTTCATCATTTTCATTATAAAGCATTTTCATCATTCATTGTTATGTCTCAGTCAATTGAGCATTCATCATTTTCATTATAAAGAATTTTCATTATTCATTGTTATGTCTGAGTCAATTGAGCATCCATCTATCATTCATCTAATCATTTCCATTCCACATGATAATTTTCAAAGCAATTTCCATGATCTAAGTTTTATAAAACCGGGTCACTTCAATCTAGTGCCCTCAATAGTCAAATCAGTCATAATTCTCAATAGTCTAAACAAACATAGGTCTCAATAGTCTAATCAATCATAAGTGTTGAGGCGGGCATTACATACACCCCCTCTTATTAAAACTTCAACCCGAAGTTCAAAACAAAAAAGGAAATTTCTGACACATCTCAGTTGCGTCCTCCCAGGTCGTAGAACTGGGACTATAGCTGTCCCACTGAACTTTAACTTGATCAATCATGCGGTGTCTAAGTTTCCGTGTTCAATGGTCCAATATGCATATCGACTCTGTAGTCACGGCCCCTTCGTCTGATATCTATAGGTTACTCATGTCAATGATATGTGCAGAATATGAAATATAATGTCGAAGTGCTGATACATGAAAAACATTATGCATCCTATGCAGTGATGATAGTAGTGCTAGATGGTAGGCAACCGGTCCTAGCCGTTCCAATACCTCGAAGGGTCCCACAAATCTAGGAGATAAGTTCATCCCTTTCCCAAATCTGATGGTACTCTTTTGCGGTCTCACCCGCCAAAATACTCGATCTCCAACCTAATATGCTAGGTCAAGTTTATGCACATCGGCATAACTCTTCTGTCGATCCTGTGCTTCTTCCAGTTGAGCACAAATGTCTTCCATCTGTTCCTCCATCTTCTGAATCACTTCGAGCCCAAGCAGGATCCTATCCTCTAGTCTGTCCCAACTCAAGGATGTCCAACATGGTCAGTCGTACAAAAACTCAAATGGTGCCATCTGTATAGAACTTTGATAGATATTTTTATAGGAGAACTCTACTAGAGGTAAAAAATCCTCCCAACGGGTTTGCTGATCCATCACCTACATTCTCAGCATGTCCTCTAGTATCTGATTTACTCTCTCAATCTTCCCATCAGTCTCTGGATGGCATGCCATGCTAAAGTTGAGTTGAGTTCCCATAGCTTCTCGGGAAGCTCGTCCAAAATCTACCTATGAATACTGATCCCCAATCAGATATTATCTTCCTCGGTACCCCATGCAGTCATACTATCTCATCAATGAATACTCTAGCAATTTTGGGTGCCTGATAAGTATTCTTGATGGGAAGGAAATGTGCACTCTTCGTGAGAGTGTATACTACCAAAAAAAATGGTATCATCTCTCTTGCGGGTCAAAGGTAATCCCACAATAAAGTCCATGGAGATGATCTCCCATTTTGACTCAGGAATGGCGTGAGGCTGAAGTAGTCCGGTGGGGTGTCTATGTTATGCCTTGACTAGATGACACTCCATGCATCTGGCGACAAGTTTCACTACGGCTTTCTTCATGCCATGCCAGAAGAATAAAGGATAAAGATCCGCGTACATCATTTTCACTCCCGGATGTGCTCTATATACAACTCAGTGAGCTTCTTCCAGGATCAGGTTCCTAAGCTCATTATTCTCTGACACATAAATACGGTTGTTGTATCTCAACAACCCGTTATTGTCCAACAAATAACCCTTATACTTGGGTAATTCCATCTGCTCTTGTTCTAGCTCAGTCTTTACCTCCTTGTACCAGTTGTCTTCTTGTTGTAGCCCAAGCACCTTTTCTCACAAGTTGGTTTGCATCGGGATCATTGAGAAGATGCGGGGTCTACCACTAAGTGCATCTACCACTTTGTTCAGGGTCCCTTTCACATAGGAAATGTTGAATTCATACTCACTCAACTGTTCGGACCATCTCCTCGGTCTAGCATTCAGATCACTCTGTATGAAGATATACTACAATCCATGATGATCCGTCTTAAGTTCAAACTTTCTTCCTACCAAATAATGTCGCCAAAGGCGTAAAGCATGCATCACTATAGTCAGTTCCATATCATGTGTCGCATAGTTTCCTCATGCGGCCTGAGTCTTCAGAATGAGTAGGTAATCGCTCTACCTCCTTGCATTAGTACACATCCGACTCCATCCTTCGATGCATCAGGGCATACCAATAAATCCTCCTCCATGTCTCGTACTTTCAAGATCGGTGCCGTCGTTAACAATTCCTTCAATTTCTCAAATTCCTTGGTGTATCGATCTGTCCATATGCAAGGCCGATCTTTTTTCTGCAGTTCAATGATCGGTCCTGCAATCCTCGAGAACCCTTCCACAAAACTTCTGTAATATCCAACAAGTCCCATGAATCTTATCACTTCACGTACATTCATTGGCACTGGCCATTCCTAAATGGCCTCAATCTCTGTGGGGTCCACAGCTATGCTGTCACCTGAAATGATATGTCCCAAGTAATGGATTTCCTTCTGAAAGAAGGAACATTTTGACAACTTCCCATAAAGTTGGTTCTCTTGGAGACACTATAATACCAATCTGATGTGTTCCTCATGTTCCTCTGGTTTCCTTGAGTAGATAAGGATATCATCAAGAAATACCTGTACGAACTTGTCTAGATACTAGTGGAATACGCCGTTCATCAAGTTCATGAATACACTAGGTGCATTGGTTAGCCTGAAAGGTACCACTACGAACTCGTAGTGTCCAAACCGTGTCTTAAAAGAAGTTTTAGGAATATCAACTTCATGGATTCACAACTGGTGATAACCTGATCGTAAATCAATTTTTGAAAAGATTGTTGCACCTTTCATCTGGTCGAATAGGTCATCGATCATAGGCAAGGGATATTGATTCCTCACAGTAGCCTTGTTCAACTGGAGGTAGTTAATGCAAAGTCGCCATCACCCATCCTTCTTTTTAACAAAGAGCACTAGTGCTTCCCACGGGGATACGCTTGGTATAATTGGCCCTAGATCCAATATCTCTTGCAACTAAATCTGTATGTCTTTCAGTTTCGGCACGGACATTCTGTATGGAGCTCTCACGATCGGTTTAGTTCCCGGTTGTAGTTCAATGGTGAATTCTAGTTCTCTCTGAGGTGGTAATCTGGGTAAGGATTCGGAAAATACATCCATGTATTCCAAAAATAAGGGATGGTCAACGATGTCAACTTTGTCCTTGTCTTTGTTCATTTCTATCACATCATAGAGCTGGCATCCCTTCCTCAGGATTCTCTTCAGCTGTAAAGTGGAAATCATCCGCAGTGATACCTTATTCTTCATTCCCCTGAGGACCTTCTTATGACCTTCATCGTCACAAAAAGTTAGTTCCTTGCTATGGCAGTCTAAAATGGCGGCATGGTATTCCAACCAATCCATGCCCAATATTAAGTCATAATCCCCCAGGGCGGTCGCATAGAAAGAATTTCTACTGCAACATACTCCTAAATCTACTTCACAATCTTCTAGTTTCCATCCCACACTGTGAGTATTCCCGGATTCCATATTGACTAGGTTGAAATCGTCTTGAGCACATGCCATCATCATGCTTCTTTCTAATACAGAATGAGAAATAAAGCTTTCAGTAGCACCTAGGTCAATAAGTAAGGAAAATTTCATACCTTTAATTGTGCCAGTAGTTTCTAGTACTATGGACTGATGTTCTGCTTGATGGTTGTTCACCACCGCATGAATACGATGTGCTCATCTAGATCTACTGCAGTAGTGTGGGGTGGTCTCTGTTCCTGTCTCGGTCCTGACTGCTGCTGAGGGAAGTCACTCTGATAATGCGGGCCACCGCAACCCCAACACCATTCCTTTGTTCCCTTTCGTGTTCTTCCAGTGGGTGCTTTAATTGTGCGTGGTCCCGACTGTGCTGGTTTCCCGAATGATCTCGTGTTGTCCCTCTTAGGAGGCGGCTTGTATGGTGCTCTGTTGTCTCTAACAGGTTTTCCATGCATAGGTCCTCTAAAATTACTTCGCTGCCCGAAGTTTAGTCTCTGTGGATCGGAAGGTGGTCCTACTCGAGTCCAATTGGAAACGTTCTACCAGGATGAGCCTCCACACATCAGTTCCTCTTCGGCAATCAATGCCTTCTAAACAACATCATGCAAGGTCGACGGAGTGAGAATACAAACCTTGTCTCAGATGTTTCCATTCAGCCCGTACACATACTTATTCACCTTCAGTTTCTCTATCGAGATGTGAGTTGCATACCTCAGAAATTCCATAAACCTGATTTCATATTCCTACACCATCCTTCCTCTCTGTCAAAGGGCATTAAATTCATTGAGTTGCCTCTCAATAATCTCTTCTGACATGTAGTGGTTGCGGAATTGTTCTTCAAAGAGCTCCCATGACACTTCGTTGACCTCAACCCCCAACTGTGGTTTCAAGGTCTTCCACCAAAGTAAGGCTTCTCCTTTCAGTTGTAGGATAGCCATCTGTACTTTTAGGTTTGAGGTGTAATCCCTCAAAGCAAAGCACATTGCCACGATCTCTAACCATGCCTCAGCCGCGACTCCCTCAGTGGAGCCCCAAAACTCTGGGAATCTCACTTTTTCCAACTCTCTATGCAGGTTAATTAGTTGGCGGTGGATTCGGCGGTTCAATCGCAAGAACTATAGGTCGGTCTTCCTAACGGTCCAGTCGGTGCATCAGTGCTTCCGACATCCTCTGGAATTTTCTCGTCATATTCATGACTTCACCGGCAGGTAGGTTTACAATTTCTTCAGCTCTAGGTGGCGTGGCGACAAGAGGGGTTGGTGGACGTGTTGCTCATCCCCGTCCTCTTCCTGTCCTTCCACGACAGGTTCTTCGGTCCATGACAAATGTTTATTAGTAATACAAATAAAATTTATTAGTTCCAAGTAGTTTATCAAGTTCTTGCGGAAATGTCTTGGTCCGAACTAAGTTCGACCATGCTCTGAAACCAAATGTAGAGTCCGTCAAGTTGAGCAAGTGATTTTTTTTTTTGGGTACTAACAATCTTCATAGCAAGTGTAGGTCATAAACTTAGCTTTAGAAGACAATTATCACCATTCATTTCCAATCTTATTGTAGAATAATAATTACAATAATCCACCATAACTCATGAACTATTTACCATTTAGCCGTAACTTCAACAATTCACTTAATGCACATATCATCATTTCTCTATTAGCTTACTAGCTCTTAGGATTGGACCCTAAAATAAATCAAGTAATACTAGAAAGCATATGTAGTTAAACCATAAGAATTATAAAGTGCAATTGGAGTTTTAAAATAAATACTTTTGAAATTCTAATCAAAGAATTCTTAATGTCACATAATTCCTAACCATATGCATATTGATAATATATAATAATACTTTTATTCCAACCTTTAAACATATAAAGTGTAAATGTAACTCTAGCTTAAAATGTAGTTGTGATCTCAACTATAAGAACCCTTTTTAAAAGGTAATGTAGTCTCTAATCATATCTAAGTCAAGAATACATCATAATATTTACAAAAATAAATAGAATGCAATTGGAATTCTAAAATTCATTAAATTGGGACTCTAACCATAATAAGGTTCCACATAAATACAAACATTATATTTTAATTATTTCAATTCCATGAAATACAACTTGACTTGAATACCAACCTTACATTTCAAATCCATCATTTCATTCAATTCTATAAATGTAAATTGAACTAAATACAAAATTTATATTTTAATCCTATTGTTTCATTTCAATTCTATGAAATAATAAATTGACTTAGATACAACATTTCGTTTCAATTCTTTCATTTCATTTCAATTCTATTGAAATATAAAATTGACATAAACAAAAACGCTACATTTCAATACTATTATTTCATTCTAATTCTATGAATTATAAGTAACGGATAGGATTGACATAATTTCAAGTATCGCAATTCAATCCTATCATTTCATTTCAGTTCTATGACATCAACATAAATTCAAATATCGCATTTCCAATCCTATTATGAAATAAAAGATTAACACAATTTCAAATATTGTATTTCTATCCTATTATGAAATAAATAATTAACATAAGTTCAAATATCACATTTCAATCCTATTATGAAATAAATAATTAACATAAATTCAATATGGTATTTCAATACTATTATGAAATAAATAATTAACATGAATTCAAATATTGCATTTCAATCCTAGCTTTTCATTTCAGTTCGAAGTGAGGGTTGAAGGCATGATGTCTGTTAAAAACGCAGAGACTTTCTGGAGGGTATCCTTAAAACACTTCTTATTCAATCTTGGACGATTTGACTGCTTAAGTTAAATATCTAAGTTTCTGGAATTCAGAATCTTTTAAATAATAAAAATATCCAAGATCTTGAGAAATAGCGCACAGAGTATTATCTTAGTGGATCAGGGCGTTTTGGCATAAGGATTTGGAATCCATGAATCGCAAACAGAGTCTCAAAATAATAATGCACGGATTGCTAAAGTGATAACGCACAGTGTTACAAGAATTTCGATCCCAAGGTTAACTAACATTAATTTTATGTTTGATAAATCTGGAAACGCCATCAGTTTGAAACCAACTACTGAGATTTAAATCAAATTCCAAGATCTAAATTCGAATGATTTTGAGTTTTTTAAACGAAACGCCAGGATCTAAAATGAAATGCTATGAATTGAAATCGAAGAAGCCAAGACCCAAATTCGAATACCTTTAAGAGTTATTTATAAAACTAGTTACTAGATCTGGAAACGTCAAAGATTGGAATCAACGCAATCCTTTAAGGAACATAAGTAATTCAATGTTTAGATATGGAAACATTAAAAGATTGGGATCAACGTAGTCCTTTTAAGATCAGTTTGTAAAACCAATGATTAGATCTGAGACGCCAATAAGAAATTGAGATAGATACACGATCACGATATATTCATAATACATAACTGGAGTCTTCATTCCAACTCAAATAGAGATACAGAGAGCCTTAAAGGTTCAAATACAATTGTATTTAGGGATTTTTGAAGAGCCTTTCAACTTTGAATAATGTGCTGCAAAGTTTTAGGGAACAAAGTCTGTTCAAAATTATGAAAATATGGACGACACCTATCAAATCTGCTAGATAGCACACAGAAAAATAAAAATCCAAATATCGATTCTAACTCGGATTCCAATACAAGTTTAATAAAATTTCAAATAATGTACAGAGAAGTTCATTCAGAATTCTGGAAATGTTAAGGAATGATAAAAAAGTATATGGAAATTTGCCTCATAGTCCTGGAGATGTTCGGTAGGGAAATCGATGCTAAGAGAAATAATGGGGCAATTTCATTTCACTTTGATTGAATTATGGAAATGTTGAGTGTGAGCCATTACACAGAGTATGGAAGGCAATTCGTTCAGAATGTGAAATTCGGGATCATCATATGACTTTCGACGCACAAAGAATGTAAAGGGTTAATTGTAATTCATAACGGCGATATCTGGAAACGCCCACGATTTGAATTAACACAAAAATTATAGAGTTATTTACAAATCAATTTAACGATCTTGGGTTCGTCAGAAAATTGGATATAGAAAGGTTTTAACCATTTTTCCCATCAAGTCTTTCACATAAATCTTAGGGATTTGAAGATATATATAATTAGAAAACAAAGTTTATACTTTTGCTGAACTAGATCGATTCTCATACATAAAACAGGGTTGTACATTCCTACTAACTAGATCGATTCATATGTATAAGAAAAACGCAGAGTTCGGAGTTTACATTCTTACAAAACTAGGTCGATATATATATATTAAACAAAAACAATATATCAATCTCTATACTTAAAGAAATTAACTGAAAAACAATGAACCTGATCCAGTGGTTGAATTTCAGATCGAGTAGATAGTTGTGGATGTAGCTAAATCGACCATCCGATTCCAACCTTGATGAAGATACCGACCGCCCCTCAGTTGACCACCCTACCGTATCGGGGTTACTCTTCTTCATCCCGACCCCCCGAGATAATGGGGTCGTAAGAACACACTAGCAAGCTTCCTGCTGGGATCTCCCAATCCCCAGTCAAGCTAAGCCCAACTCACAAAGATCATAAATCAATTCTCGATTTCGGTGCCCATCCAACACTAGGGAGCAAGAGATGCTTTTCTCCTTCTCCTCTGTAGAAAAACATGATCGCAGAGCAATAACAATAAACAAAAATGCAAATATAATCACACACACATTACAAGAGAGACACAGATATATCGTGGTTCAACCAACTTGGGCTACGTTCACACTGAAGTTGCCAGTCCTTATTATTATTCTGTCGAGCAAAGTAAAGGGATACAACCTGCAGCACAACTGCTGCACTTCCTCTTCATTGTCTCACATAGTCTCTCTCCAAATCTCAGAGATCTTTACAATGCATAAAACCTAATACATCTTACCCTAGCCATGTTACAATGTCTTTCTTTTATAGGGAAAATACAATGGGAAAAAATACCACGGGATACCCAAAACCATGGGCCCACAAAACAGCTGGCGAAAACAACCCCAAAAAAAATTTCTCAAGGCTTTGCCCCCGAACCCCAAGGTTGGGGCATGGATGTACAATCCTCTGGGGTGCACGACTGAGACAATATCATCTATGAGACTGGAAGATCTGGATCCACAACCAACAATCTCCCACTTGGAGACTGATCACAACAACTCCACCGCTGCTGTACTTGTTGGACTTGGACTTGGAAACTTTCTCCTCTTCACCTTCATTCTAGAAGGCCAACTGAAACCGAGCAGGAACTCAGTTTCTCTCTAATCACTACCTTTGTGAACATGTTTGCAGGATTCTGGCTAGTATGTATCTTTTCTAACTTCAACAGTTCATCTTCCAGAATAGAGCATATGAAATGGTACTTGATCTATATATGTTTAGTCCTGGAATGGAATGCTGAGCTCTTTGCAAGATGAATGACACTCTAGCTGTCACTATACAACCTGCTATCCTTCTGCTTCTTACCCAATTCCTCCATAAACTTATACAACCAAATCATCTCTTTACTATCCTCTGTAACAGCAACATACTCTGCTTCTGTTGTTGAAAGTGAAACAACCTTCTGCAGTTTCGAAATCCAACTTACTATTGTTCCACCTACAGTAAACACATACCCTGTGGTGCTCCTCCCGCTATCCTTATCACCTGCCATATCTGCATCAACATATCCATGTAAAACAGTGTCTGAACCTCCAAAACATAATGCCTGAGTGGTAGTACCTCTCAAATACCTGAGAATCCACTGTACTGCCTTCCAATGTTCTTTACCTGGCTTATTCATATATCTTCTCACAACTCCCACTACATGTGCAATATCTGGTCTTGTGCACACCATAGCATACATCAAGATACCAATTGATGATTGATAGGGAATCTTGGACATGTAATCAATCTCTTCCTGTGTCTTGGGACACATTTCTTTACTTAGACTAAAATGGATGGCCAAAGGTGTACTACTGGTTTTGCATTATGCATTCTGAACCTCTCCAACACCTTTTGTATGTACTCACTCTAAGACAATGTCAATTTGCGATTTTTTCTGTTTCTCGTTATTCTCATACCAAGGATTTGCTTTGCAACACCCAAATCCTTCATCGCAAATGAATTAGCTAGCTTCCTTTTGAGTACATTTATATCCTGCATGTTAGACCCTGCAACAAGCATGTCATCCACATACAATAACAAGATAATATATCTTTCATTGTCTAACTTCTTGAAATAAACACAGTGGTCAGAATGACATCTACTATAACCTTGTTCTGTCATAAACCTGTCAAATTTTAAATACCATTGCCTTGGGGCTTGCTTCAAGCCATACAAACTCTTTTTCAACCTGCACACCAAATTCTCCTTCCCTTTGACCTCATACCCTTGTGGTTGCTGCATATATATCTCTTCCTCCAAATCCCCATGGAGAAAAGTTGTTTTTACATCTAACTGTTCAAGATGCAAATCTTCTACCACCACTAGACTTAAGATAGTCCTAATTGAAATCATCTTAACAACAGGAGAAAATATTTCATCAAAATCTATACATTTCTTCTGTGCAAACCCCTTTACAACAAGTCTCTCCTTGTACCACTTCTTAACTCCTTCTTCTTCCTTCAACCTGTAAATCCATTTGTTCTGCAATGCTCTTTTACCAGCAGGCAATTGAACCAAATCCCAAGTCTAGTTTCCTACCAATGAGTCCATGTCCTCATTCATGCCTTGCTCCCACTTCTTTATAGTTTCCACCTGCATTACTTCTTCATAACATTCTGGTTCACCAGCATCAGTCATCAACAAATAATACATTGAAGGAGAATATCGTTCAGGGAGTCTACTTAACCTGGTAGATCTTCTTGCAGTTGCAGGAGTTTCAGGCATTTGCCTCTGTTCTTGATTTTCTAGTACCTTTGGAACTTCATTTTCTGTAATTTCATCAAGTACTGTGTACTCTGTGTTTTCCTTTTCCTGTTTCTTTCCCTGCAACTGATCTTTATACATGACCTTTTCATTGAATATGACATCTCTACTTCTAATGATTTTGTGATTTTCATAATCCCATAAACGATAACCAAAATCATCAACCCCATATCCAATAAAGGTACATTTCTTGGATTTAGCTTCAAGCTTTGTTATATTTTCTTTATCAATGTGGACAAATGCTTCACAACCAAACGTTCTCAGAAATGAGTATTTTACCTTTTTACCTGTCCATGCCTCCTCTGGAATACCACCATCCAAAGAACTTGAAGGTCCTCTGTTTATGAAATAAACAACAGTATTTACAACATCCGCCCAAAACTGTAAGGACAACCCTGCATGCAGTCTCATACACCTTGCACGCTCCATGATCATTTTGTTCATCCTTTCTGACACACCATTTTCTTGTGGTGTTCCTGAGACTATCTTCTCTCTACAAATCCCATGGTATGAACAGTAACTATCAAACTCCTTGCCGCAGTACTCTCCTCCATTATCATATCTGAGACACTTCAACATTTTTCCTGTCTCATTCTCCACCAAAGCTTTCCACTTCTTAAAAGTAGCAAACACATCAGATTTCTGTCTAATGCAATAAACCCAAGTTTTCCTAGTTTCATCATCAATAAATGTAACATAATAATGAGATCCACCAAGAGATTGTACCTGAGCCGGTCCCCATACATTTGTATGCACAAACTCTAACTTTTCATTCTTCTTCTGTTTCCCAACCCTAAGAAATCTGACTCTCTTATGTTTTCCATAAACACAATTCTCACATAATTCCAAACTTACCTACTTCAAATTTAACAGCAACTTCCTTGTGTGGAGAATCTGCATCCCCTTCTCACTCATGTGGCCAAGCCTATGATGCCACAACGCTGTATCTGTTCCTGTGGAAGCTAAAGAGATAGAGTGGTCAGTATTATGAGGACATAAATACAACGTACCTACCCTGTCTCTTTTTGCTATCACCATTGATCCTTTAGTGATCTTCCACAACTTTTCTCCAAATGTAGATAGATAGCCGCCATCTCCCAATTGCCCTGTTGAGATCATATTTCTTTTCATAGCAGGAATATGCCTAACATCTTTCAACAGCCAATCAGTTCCATTCTTAACTTTTATCCATACCTTACCCATTCCAACAATTTTACATGGCTCATCATCACCCAATAAAACATGTCCAAAATTGCCTGAAACATAATCATGAAAATATTTCCTATGGGGTGTAACATGACATGAAGCCCCTGAATCTACTACCCAATAATCACTAATATTATCTAATGCAAGAATCAAAGCATCTTGTAACACATCACCTGCTACATTTGCTTCCTGAGTAGTTTCCTTCTGTGCATCTCCTTTCTTCTTTAGAGATCTGCAGTCTTTCTTCAGATGTCCTTTCTTTCCACAGTTCCAGCACTCTATCTTTCCCAGTCTGAACTTGGATCTGCCCTTTTTAGACTTCCCACGATTACCTTGGCTCTTTCCTCTCTCGTTTTGTCTTCCCCTGGTCTCCATGGTCAATGCATTACTTGATGTCTCACCTGTGCTTTTTCTTCGCATTTCCTCGCTAAGAATAACACCAATAACATCATCAAATTTCAAGGTGTTTGAACCAGAGATAGAGTTACTTATAGCCATGACCAAGCTATTCTAACTTTCTAGCAATGAACACAAGATTAGAAGAGTCCTAACCTCATCATCAAAGTTCACACTTACAGAACTTAGTTGATTTGTAACCATATTAAACTCATTTAAATGATCAGTAACTGATCCACCTTCAGAAATCTTCATATTAAATAAACGCTTCATTAGAAATACCTTGTTGGAGGCCGAGGGTTTTTCATACAACTTACCCAATGCGCTCATCAAACCCTCCGTTGTCGTTTCTTTTGAGATATTGAAAGCCACCGACGAAGCCAAGCTCAACTGTATTGTTCCCAGAGTTGTTCTGTCAAGAACCTCCCATTCTTCATCCTTCATAGCCACCGGCTGCTTTGCTCTTCCTCCCAGCGGTAGGAATAGATCCTTCTGGTACAGATAGTCCTTCATTTGCATCTTCCATAACTGGAATTTTTGGCCATTAAACTTCTCAACCTTAAACTTTCCTTCTTCTGCCATTGCTCCCACTCGAACCAGAAACCCTAGCTTCCTGCGGGTTTATCTGCCAAATAGACCTTATGATACCAATTGTTAGAAAAACATGATTGCAAAGTAATAACAATAAATAGAAATGCAAATATAATCACACACACATTACAAGAGAGACACAGATATATCGTGGTTCACCAAACTTGGGCTATGTCCACACTGAAGTTGCCAGTCCTTATTATTATTCTATCCAGCAAAGTAAAGGGATACAACGTGCAGCACAACCGTTGCACTTCCTCTTCACTGTCTCACACAGTCTCTCTCCATATCTCAGATATCTTTACAATGCATAAAACCTAATACATCTTACCCTAGCTGTGTTACAATGTCTTTCTTTTATAGGGAAAATACAATGGGAATAAATACCACAGGATACCCAAAACCATGGGCCCGCAAAATAGCTGGCGTTGCCCCTGAACCCCCATTTCTCGGGGGCGCTGCCCCCGAACCCCCATTCGCGAGGGCTACGCACCCGAACCCTAAGGTTGGGGCATGGGTGTACAGTCCTCTGGGATGCACGACTGAGACAATATCATCTATGAGACTGGAAGATCTGGCTCCACAACCAACATCCTCCCCTTCTTTTATAACAAAAGTCAATGTGCCATGTGTCCTCCCATGCACATAATTTATTTAGTTAAATATTTTATTAATATTCATTCTCAAGTTACAAGTGTCTCTCCTTATTTTAAGTGTGCACCCAATTCCCTAAATCAGTGCAAGGTAGGTGTAGCTGTCTTTAAGAGAGTCCTAATTGTATTTGTCTTCTCAAATATAGTTGTTGTAGACAACCACATGTTCCTTCTATATTTTTTTTTCTTTTTCTTTTTCTTTTATAATAAAAGAAAATATTTTATTTAATATATTTTTTCATTTAATTCCAATCTTTTTTTTCTTTTTTTAAAATAAATTCTTTATTCTATTTAAAATCTTTTCTTTTTGAAATAATTAATATATATTTCAATTAAGGATGAAAAAAAGAACACTAACATTTTTCTAATCTTCTATTTCCTTTCTCAAGAATAATAGCATAATCATCATCATTATAATAATAATAAAATACTGAATGATTTATTATTAAATTTTCTAGAACTTTCACATATATATTCTTTTAATTATGCATGCATGAGTAATTTTTCTTTTTTCTTTTTTCTTTTGTCTAGGTACCTCTTCGGCAATCCCTTCCGACAGTTTCTTTCTTTCTTCTTATGGGGAGTATTGCATAGCGCTCAGAAATCTTTACCGTGACCTTCCAACTACGCTTTCTTGGAGACTAAGGGCTGTTGAGGGATAAGGTCCTCCTTATCATGCACCCCTCAACTCATCGTACGCTACCAAGTCGTTATGGCCTCGCCCGTACGGCACACACTTCCCCGGGTGAGCTGAAACGACTTCCTACCCGTGCGTGGATTGCTATTTCAAGGTCGACAGTCTGTCGTCGTACCCCTATGTGTTTTTCATGTTCCTTCGACCCCTATAATTCCATTGTGGGTCAGTCGGTAAATCGTCTTACTTGCCACTGCATACACTCAGACGCACATTAGTAGCGCTGCACTATAAAATATTCCATCATTCATTCTAGTATCTTAGTCAGTCGAGCATACAAATTATTCATCGTTTATCATCATGTCTCAGTCAGTCGATCATTTTCATCATTTTCATTATAAAGCATTTTCATCCTTCATTGTTATGTCTCAGTCAATTGAGCATTCATCATTTTCATTATAAAGCATTTTCATTACTCATTGTTATGTCTCAGTCAATTGAGCATTCATCTAATCATTTCCATTCAATATGATAATTTTCAAAGCAATTTCCATGATCTAAGTTTTATAAAACCGGGTCACTTCAATCTAGGGTATTTTTTAAGGATTCTAATATTATACTTAAGTATAGTATTATAGGAGATTATTTTGGATTGAAAAAAACATATATATAGATAGGTAGGCGAATATTAAATATGAAACCTACAATTTACTACTAAAACGTGTAAATTTTGGCAAATATTATGATAAAAAAAAATATTTTATGTAAATATAGGCGATATTAGAGACTAAAAATGACCAAATAGCAAATTTAAAAAAAAAAAAAAAAAAACCCGAAAAATAGCCAATTGGCGAAATTTCGCCCCTAAAAATTACCCTGCTTCAATCTAGTGCCCTCAATAGTCAAATCAGTCATAAGTCTCAATAGTCTAAACAAACATAGGTCTCAATAGTCTAATCAATCATAAGTGCTGAGGCGGGCGTTACAATATTAATATTTAATATTTAATATTTAATAATTGTAATAATTGCAATTATTATACAAAAGGGAAAACAAGACAAAAGTTTATTCCAAAGGAAGATTTACTTATGACGACATTGGGATTCATCGCACATTAATAATTATATTGTTATAATATTTTAAAATTTTCAAAAAAAAATATTATTATCATTAATATTAATAATTAATATGTAATAATTGTAATAATTACAATTATTATACAAAGGGAAAACAAGACAAAAGTTGATGCCAAAGGAAGATTTACTTACGATGACATTGGGATTCATCGCACCTGGTTTGTCCAAGCATTCTAGAAGAAGAGTAGTAGTCAAGTAAGACCATCTATTGTCGAATAAGTTGGAAACCAAGGGACACACAACTACCGAAAGGGAAAAGGGATGTTTAAAACCTCATCAAAATGGAAGAGACATTTTTTTCTCAAAAGAAAAATAGATTTGTCAATGTTCCCTCAAAAATAACAAAGTGATGTTTGAAGTTAATGGCACATTTTATGAAAGTCCTGTTACCATCAGCATATGTCTAGTTAATAAAGAAATTTTTATCAATGTTGATCTTGCTAATCAACTACCAATTGCAGAATTAGACATAGAGAAGAACGAAAGGAACGAAGAACAAATAAAATATTTAGACGTATAGATCAATAATTATAATCTTACATCATAATTCATTGTGGCAGGTTTAGACGACGGTATTACCAACATAATACTAGGATCTAAATGGCTGGAAACATTGGGTACAATCACCTTCAATGCAAAAAAGAAAGTCATGACCTTCTCCCAAGAAAATAACAATACATGCCTCATCACTAAGAGTCCCTCCGCCAAAAAATACAATAGAAGAATCATCGTATAAGAGCTATGAATATCTAGAAGAAGAAGTAAATCGCTTGAACGGACTCCTCATGGAAAAGGACGAGGAAGTTGCACAAATCCAAGAAAAATTACGATGCGAAGAATCAGAAACTTGCCAAGGTCAACAATAGATAAAAGAACTTGAACAACAACGAGATGACATTAAAAAAGCGCGCAAGTTGGAGATCACAAAAATCAATAAAACATTATCAACCAATACTGAATAAATATTCCGACTCAGAAACCATAACAAGATGTTAGTTACGAAGATAAGGAAGTTAAAAAATTCTCGAAAAATGGAGCAAGTCAATTAAGACATGGAAGGGAAACTACTAAGAACACAGGAATAAAATCACCACCTTACAAATCACAATCAAGAGTTGACTGAACAAATCAAAAAATTAAAAGTTGTGAAGCTAGAAAAATCCTCAACAAAGGATGTCCAAACTATGGAAAGAGAAACAATGACCGAAACCATTGAATTAGCAGCATCATCAATACAAATTCATATATTGGAAAAAGAAACCGGTACGTACTCAATCAATGTTCAAATTCCAAAAAATGGTTATATTAAAAAGGTATTGATCTATAAATCGCCAGAAGCACCAAAAGTTGAAGTCCCTACAAACATTCCTCAAGTGACTCAAATACCTTATCATCACCCACATCACAAAATTCATAACAAAAATCATCAAAGTCAAGAGGAAAATAAGCAATACTCTTCTTACAAACAAACCAACTACAATATTGAAGAAGAGTGAATTCAGAATCAACAATTTGTAGGGAAGTGTAAAATGAGAAGTTATATCCACATAATCGATCTTCAAACAGTTCCAATGAAGGTAGATTTGGGATGGATCGATCCGACTACATTTCAGAAGTTGTGTTCATCATTTAGAAGTGCATATCAGCATGTATCATCAACTGCGAAAATCAAATAAAAATCAATGGATTCATGGATGAATATTTTCAAGGCAGGTTGACTTGTAATATACCTAAACGTATATTACATGTATTAATAAATTATTAATTATTAGTTTAAGCTATTAATTATTTAGTTACTAAAGTGATATGTCTCCTAGTGAGAATTCATGTCTAATCACCCTTTTGGTCATATAAAACCAATTGACCATTGTATTGTAGGTTCATCAATTCATATATTCAATAATTATTATTGATAATACCAAACATGTAAGTCCACATGTTCCAGCTTAATTATTATATCAAATATACTAAGGATATTTTCCCAATGATGTGATCATATTGTCCTACTATCATTCCAAGTGGTTATATGCTAAAGTAATTCACTTTGGGGGTGTTCAATCCTTAGGGGAGACTTAATATCTCAAACATAGTTAGTAGTATATCACACACCATATATGATTTGACATGCAAAGCATCACCTCAACACATGAGGCATTGTTGGAATATTGTTCAATACTGAGAGGGGGGGTGAATCAGTATTGTTATATTTTTAACAATTTAAACCACTTTTCAATATTAATTAAAACATGGAATCAACAAGATACACAGAACACGAATTTTTGTCGTGGAAGCCCAATTGGGAAAACCACAAACTCTTTCTATACTACAAAATTATATTTACAATTATTTTGCAAGCTTCAACTTGCTGGATGCACCAACACCCAAGTTTCTCAGCTACAACTTAAGGATGCACCAACACCCTATTTTGTCAACTGCAACTGACAGGATGCTACAACACCCTATTTTGTCAGCTACAACTGACATGATGCTACAACACCCTTAGCAGGCTGCAACCTACCCTAGCACCTCCCTTCCACCCTTTAACTTTGTAATTTCATCAATTCTGGAGATTCTTCATTTTCTGGTCTTGTCCTTCCTTGATACTTCTTCGATGTTCGTTATTGAGACACCTTTTCTTCAATTCTAAATATATGTTTATATAGCATTATGTATATTTTCCAGGTCGCATCTCTTCATTCTGAAGGTCGGTGTCTTTTCATGTCGTGTCTTTCCAGACGAGTTAGATCTCTACTTTAATTAATTAAATTTCTAAATTAATTCTTTGTTTAATTAGATCTCTTGTTTTATTAATTAATGGCATATCATAACCTATGACCATTTTGTATAAGTTGCAGGCACATACAAGAGACTACGGTCATAGACTGCGAGAAAAGCCTGCGGACATATCTTTAAGCCCCGCAGGCATATGCTTAGCTCTGCAGGATTAACCCTAGCCCTTGTGGGCATCCTTGCAAGCCATCTTCCTTGTGAGCATCCTTCCTTGCAGGAATCCTTGAAATCCCTCTTCCTAGCAAGCATCCTTGTAGACATAACATTCCTTGCGGGCATCCTTGCAAGCAATATTCCTTACGGGAATAACCTTCTTTGTTGACATCAATGCCAACTTTTTATTCAACAGGAACCACCTCAACACATGAGGATCTGTCTTGTCACACAAAACCTTAGCCTTAACTAGCAAGATTGTACAACATCATCACTTTGAAATACAAATCACTTGCCTCAACAGATGCAGCTTAACTGTTCTTGAGTCCAACTCAAGATTCTTCTCCAAGTTTCCTGATTCCAACTCAGGCTACTATAAGGAACTACCTTGACACAAGAGGATCAATCTTGACACACAATATTGACCTAGAGAATGACTCATGATGCCATAACTTTAACAGTGGGGAGTGTGTATTTAACTGCACACCTGATGATCTCCACCATATAGTGTCGGGTGCTACACGTAGCACTGGAATAGGGGGGATTGGGGGGGCATGTCGACATCCTTCCCCTTCCACGAAGCGAGTCTGAAACATTTTGGGCTATTTTAGGCCTATTTTGGGTTTTTTTTTCTAAAAATATGTAATTGAATCCCGGTTAAGGGATCGGGGTCTATTTCTAATCCGGGTTAGCAGATTAGGGTTTTGTATGTTGTGTAATAACTATATTTCTATTATGAGTGGTTAATAATCATAATGAGAAAATAAGAGGCGAATCTCTAAGTTTTGTTGGTTTTCCTGGTTAAGGGTTTCCAAGGTAAATCTCTGTGTATTATGGGTGAATGTTGTGTTGTGATCTCTATTTTGCTTAAAATAATATATATGCTTTGCTTCTATGCATAAGTTTAAAAATTACATGTGGTATCAGAGCTTGATTATTGGCTTTAGGGGGAGGACTTTGTTGCTCAGAGTTCAACGTTGTTCATAGATCTTGGGTCTGTGAAAATTTGGGTTCAGTGGGAGCTTTGCAGTGTTGATTTGTGCATTGAAATAGAATGGAAAGCAATTTGAGAATCAAGATCGATAAAGTTAACGGCCAAAACTTTGAGCTATGGAAGCTTAAAATGGAGGATCTTCTTATAGATCAAGAATAGTGGATTGTTGTGAATCTGGGTACAAAACCCACTGGATGTCGAAAGGAGATTAAGAAAAAATAGAAAAAGGGAAAGGAGTACATTATGATTGTTCTTATTAGACTCTATGTTGTTGAGTGTTTCAAGAGAAGATAGTGCATTAAAGATATGGATTAAGCTAGGGAGTCTGTATCAATCAAAATCCCTAGTAAAGAAGTTGTTTCTGCAAAAGAAACTGTATCACCTCAGGATGGATGATAACGACACAGTGACAGAGCACCTAAATGTCTACAATACTCTGGTAAGTCAAATGACCTATGTTGGAATAAAAATGGCTGAAGAGGATAAATGTATTACATTATTTTCTTCTTTGCCATATTCCTAGGATAACCTAATTGTAGCAATAGATAGTGCTAGTCAAGCAACCTTAAAATTTGATGAAATAGTTGCATCCCTGTTGTTAGAAGAGATGAGGTGGAAAGCCATGGATAATCATAGCATGGATGCCTTATCTATGAGAGTTCACCCCTAGGATATATCTAAATCCATAGGAAAATTTACAAGGAAGTGTTGGAAATGTGGTAAATATCGGTACTATAAAAAGGATTGTATATCTAAGAATGTGGAGAAATCAAAGGGAGTTGAGAATATCCCTTCCACATAGGCAAAGATATCCTCATAAAAAGGAGGGTACGTGTACCTATGTTCCACATATAATCATTCAGATCATGATATATGGTTGATTGACTTAGGTGCATCGTGTCATATGACCCCTCATAGGGAGTGGTTTTGTGAATATGAAAAGTACAATGGAGGAGATGTGTTTTGGGGATATGATTCACCAGCCAATATAATTGGATGTGGAAAAGTTAGGTTGAATCTCTAGGATGGAAGGATTAGAACTCTCCCCGGATTTCTACACATTTTAAATCTAGCAAGAAACTTGATATATGTCGGAACAATGGATGTTGCAGGTGTACAGACTCTATGTGGAAATGGAAAATGAAAAATGGTTCGAGGTTCAATGGTATTGATGAGTGGAATTTGGAGGGGATATCTATACAGACTATTGGGAAGCACCATCATCAATGAATGTAACAATTATATTGTTCCTGAGGGAGGAGATAAAGAAGATAGAACCATGATTGAATAAGGAGGACAGATAATGCCATGGCATCAAATATTGGGGCACGTCGGAAGAAAGGGCCTTCGAGCATTACAAGGTAAACGTATGGTTGAAGGTATGTATGAAGGTATGGAAAACAAAATCAAATAAGATTTGCATATGGCACTACAAGACCAAAGGGAATTTTAGAGTTAATACATAGTGATGTGTTTGGACCTTTTCATGTTCCATCATTGGGTAGATATGTGTATTATGTTTCATTTATAAATGATTTCTCAAGGAACATGTGGATTTATTTCCTTCAAAAGAAATCTGAATTATTTTCTAATTTTAAAGAATTTAAGGCTCTTGTAGAGAATCAGACGAAAAATAAAATAAAGGTGTTGAGGACAGATAATGGTGGGGAGTTCTATACAAATGAATTCAAGGAATTATGTAATAAGTGTGGCATAGAAAGGAATAAAAATACTCCATACACACCTCAACAAAATGGAGTTGCAGAAAGGATGAATATGACATTGATCGAAAAGGAAAGGAACATGCCCAACAGTGTTGAGATACGACAAGAATTCCGGGAAGAGGTGGTGGATACTGCAAGTTACTTGGTAAAGCATCCATCCACATCAACATTGTTTAACAAAAATCCACATCAATTATGGACTGGAAAGAAAACCTCTATTAAACATATGAAATTTTTTGGTTGTGATGCTTATGTACATGTTCCAAAGGAGAAAAGGAGTAAGTTGGGTAATAAAGCTGAAAAATGTATCTTTATCAGCTATAAAGATGGTATGAAAGGTTATAAGCTTTTAAATCTTGTAACTAAAAATATTGTTTATAGTTGAGATGTTGTCTTTAGAGAGATCAAAGAAGTTCCCAGACAGGAAGTGAATCCAATGGAAAAGGAACAAGATAAAATAGAGGTTGAGTTAAAATATGAAGAATCTGACTCAATAGAAGAAGTTGAATTAGAAGAAGAAGAACCACGTACCCAAGTTTTGAAGAGATCATCTCATGAAAGAAGGCAACTAGAAAGGTATTCCCCTCCAAATTTCCAATCTAATTTTGCATGATCTATTATTGATGATGATCCTAGAAATGTGAAGGAAGTTGTTGATTCATAGGATAACGATCTCTGGAAGAAGGCCATGGTTGAAGAAATGGATGCCTTGGACAAAAATGAAGCTTGGGATCTAGTTTAGTTACCGTCTAGAATAAAATTCATTGGAAGCAGATGGATATTTAAAAGGAAGTTGAATGCATAAGGTAAAGTGGACAAGTACAAATCCCCCTTGGTAGAAAAGGGATATTCTCAAGCATAGGGAATTGATTTTAGTGAAATATTTTCTCTAGTTGAAAAATTAACTTCTATCAGGTTCCTTCTTGCTATTGCTTCTTCTTTTTATCTTGAAGTAGAGAAAATGGATGTGAAGATATCGTTCCTACATGGGGAACTGGAAGAACAAATATACATGAAGCAACTTGAAGGATTTATAGTAAAGGGTAAGAAGGAGCTAGTTTGAAAGTTGAAGAAGTCCCTTTATGGTGTAAAATAGTCTCCAAGGATCTCGTACTAGAAGTTTGACACATACATATTGGGACAGGCATTTGTGAGAAGAAAAGTTGATCACTGTGTCTATTGCAAGAAAGTTGGAAAATATTTTGTTTATATAGTATTGTATGTCAATGACATGTTGTTGGTTGGAAAAAACATGAAGGTTATTGAGGAGGTGAAAATTTCTCTATCCTCCAAGTTTGACATGAAGGATCTCAGTGTTTCCAATTTCATCTTGGGGATGGAGATCAAGAGAAACCATGTAGAAAGGAAACTATAGTTGAACCAGAGGAAATATGTTAAAACAATACTATACAGGTTTAATATGAAGGAATGTAAATCAATAAAAGTTCGTATTCCTATAGGTGTAAGATTATATGTAGAACAGTGTCCCAAGACACGGGAAGAGGAAGAATATATGTCTCGTGTTCCTTATGCTAGTGTAGTTGTATATTTGATGTGTGCCATGGTATGCACTAGACCATACATTTCCCATGTAGTGGGATTTTTTAGTAGGTATATGTCAAACCAGGGAAGGAGCACTGGACAATTGTGAAGAGGGTGTTCAAATATTTGTGTTGAACTACAGATGGTGCAATCTATTATGAAGGAAGAACTGGAAATGACATAGTGTAGAATGTACATGGATTTGTTGATGCTGACTGGGTTAGAGATCTATATCATAGAATATCTACAAGTGGGTATGTATTCAACCTCTTTGGAGGTGCTATCAATTGGATGAGTAAGAGATAGGATGTAATGGCACTATCAACTACAGAAGTTGAATACATGGAAGCCACTCATGCAAGTAAAGAGGTCGTATGGTTGCAGAGATTTTTTTTAGACATTGCAATTGAACAACAAGCTGTAAGGTTATATTGTAACAATCAGAATGCAATATTCCTGGAAAAGAACCCTACTTATCACTCAAAAACAAAGCATATTGATGTGCAATATCACTTTGTAAGAGACATGGTTGAAAGCAAGAAGGTGTTACTGGATAAAGTCAAAAATTTAAAGAATGTTGCAAATTCATTGACAAAATATGTGAGCACTAAGAATTTCTCTTGGTGTAAAGAAGCAATGGGCATTCGTGCCTTGGATTGTTGATCCAATAAAATGGTGTTACCCTTGTATGCAAAGAAAACATCAAGTGGGAGAATGTTGGGTATGTGTTATATTCTTTGCATGTGTGAGGGGGGGGGGGAGTTCTTTGACTGTGCACTTGACGATCCCCACCATTTAGTTCCTAGCTCAGGGGGGTTAGGGGGGGCGCGTGTCGACACTCTCCAGTGTTGATGTATATGTAACTTCGGAATGTATTTCACATATATGTATATTGTATTCCTATAGAGATGGTATTATTCCTCTATAAGGAAGTGTCGTCATTTATATTGTAAGTGTCGTAACTTATACTTGATGGGTTATTAGACCACCTTATTTGGGGTCGGCCTTGTATAAGTCATGTGGGTCAAAGGGTTATTAGACCACCCTATTGGGGGTCGGCCATGTGGGTCAAAGGGTTATTAGACCACCCTATTGGGGGTCGGCCCACTCAGCATTGTGTTATGTGGTTAAGTTCGAGCCTACATGAGTTAGGTAAAAAGGCAAGTCAAGTCAAGTATAAATAGAGTGCGGGAGGCACTCTATTTACACACTCACTTCTCACACATGCTCTCAAGGAGGAGAGGCGCACTTATGGAGGAGGAGGATTGCTACTAGGTTATGGATATCTCTATTGGTTGGTTGTATCATTGCTCTATCTATCTCTGAGGAAGTTATTGGGGTTTTTCACCTTTATGGTTTTCCCCAAGTAAATCTTTGTGTCTCTTGTGTGCTTGCATTATTGTCTCCATGATTGATATGCTGTAGATATGCTGTACATGTTGTTCTCTCAGTTAAGATCCTAGATCAGATTGAAGTAAATTCTGAAAATCTAACATGGTATCAGAGCTAGCCTGAAAGAAGGCATGATATGGCATGTATGACACTTGTTGCACTTACGATGCTAGGGCTTGATATAGCAAAAACCAGTCATCGTAGCACTTTCGCTATAAATCCGTTTTGGAGAATTTTTCGGATCTGAAATTGTTACAGGCCGAAGCTAAGATCTCCAGGTATCTTGTGTCCAAAGGACAACCTCTAATTCGTTGTACTTTGTGATTTATGATCTGTACAATATAGGGTTTCTGCCTCTTTCAGATCTGAGTCAAAATCAGGTGACCTTGGGGAAAAGGTCATATCTTGGGCTAGGAAGCTCCAAATGAAATTTCGTAAAAAGTGACAGGTATTACACAGTCTGTACTATCTCAGAAAACGTTTTTAGAGGCCGAAGTTGAACCAGTGACATGTGGCACGCCGTACAAGTTCGCTCTCCTGTATTATCCCATAAACAGGTCACGTTGCGACATTTGGCATAACTCTCTCTCAGAGAGTCCAATTGAGGTCAGACCTGTCAGGATGGAAAGGTAACAGGCCAAGCTATCTCAGAAAACTTTTTTTAGAGGCCGAAGTTAAAACAGTGACACGTGGCACGCCGTACAAGTTCGCTCTCCTGTTTTATCCCAAAACAGGTCATGTTGCGACATTTGGCATAACTCTCTCTCAGAGAATCCAATTGAGGTCAGACCTGTCAGGATGGAAAGATAATAGGTCAGGCTATCTCAGGAAACTTTTTTCAGACCCTGTGGATCAAAAATTTCAGAGTTACACCAGAAACAATCAGGTACATATTTCTGTCAAAACAGAATTATTTTTTGGTACCCTCATTCATGGCTTCCGGAATTTAGGGCTTTGGAGAAAGTTGGAATTTTTGTAATCGGAGACCACGGCTGGATGCTACTCATCAAAATAGAAATTTAGAGACCAAGATCAGAATTTTTGGTTTGGCAGAAGGCCGGGCTTGATTAGACCCTAGTTCGGGACTTTGATCAGAAAAGTGGAAAATTAGGGCTTCTGTAAAAATGAGAATTTTTGAAATCTGTGACCACGGCTAGAAGCTCCTCAGAAAAATAGAAGCTTAGAGATTTGGATCAAACATTTTGATGGGGCAAAAGAGTGGGCTTCATCAAACCCCAGTTCAGGGTCACGTCCAGTGAATCCAGAATTTTCAACGGCAAAATTGAGGAGTGAAACTTTGCAGTTTTCAAATTCTGAATATACCAGTTTGATCAGCTCATCAAGGCGCATATTTCTATCCTTTCGAAAGTTTGAAATTCAAAGTTTGAATTTTTGGGGTTTCTCTGAAAAACCCATATCCAGCTCCAGGTCCAGTTCTTGCAAATCAAGTGGATTGGGTTAATCCTAGAAGAAGATGGATTGATCATCTGCATGAGTGAAGAAGTTCCTGTTTCAGAGGGAGATGAGGCTAAGGCCTTACATAAGAAGATTACAAGAGATCTCGACAGGTATGACTCATCGAGGTATGTTTCGATATTTGTTCATGATTAAGTTTATGGTATGTTTGTCTTCATGTTATTACGGTTAAGTACAATTTTGTTTTTAGATTTGTCGTATCACCTTAACAAAATTATGAATGCATGATAGAAGATATTCATTGGTTAAGGTTTTGAAACTTATGATTGTACTAATGCATTATGGTGTTATATGAGGTTTATGTTGTCTACTAACATGAAAGGTACACCAAGAAAGACAAATCAGGTTCTGGTCCAAGAACATATGGTCATGATAACATGAGGACAAAGATTCATCCATTGTCATGGATCTCATAGAAGATCCATTTACGAGGTATGTATAACTTGGTTTTGTAATGGTTAACATATGAGACATGCAGGTTACTAGCACAAGTCACTGAAGAGAACCAAAAGACATTATGCGGGTATGTTAGACATAAACTAGCTAGCATGCTAATCCAGGTATGTTTTTCCTATATCAAGCTAGAATCCTACCTTGGTTTAGGATGTTATACTGTTGTGTTGTTGATAATGATTCTTCATGAAGTCATAAGTTTGAATAATCATGGTTGTATGCATATTATGTTTCTTACCATAATTGATGATATGACTAACCAGAAGAATCATGAAAATATAGGTTTGAATAATCACAGGTTTTATGCATATTATATCTCTTATCTTAATTGATGATTCAACTAACCCGAAGAGTCATAGGTTTGAGTAATTATAGGTTTAGACATGTTATGCTTCTTATGATTTGACTAACCTTAAGAATTCTACATAAACCTTGAATGCTAATGCTTATTATTTTCTATTTGAAATGATCATGACTATACATGCTTAATATTATTGTGTTTTAATAGTATACTAATGAATGTATGATTTTATATGAGATCACAAGGATAACACAATCATGATACTAATAAGCATGCATAGGAACCAAGGATGAATGTAAGTTCAAGGACAGGTAATCCAGGAAGCAAAGATCAAGAGGGAGTACACTCCAGTGGTTTATGCGAGGATGCAGATATTCAGAGGGAGTTGACCATCTCTCTACATCCCACAACAGAAAGGTGTAGAAGAAGCTACTTCAGATTAGGACTCCAGCAGCTCCTGCAAGGAAGCGAAGACTCAAAGGGAGTCCACCCAACGAACAAACAAAGATAAGTATTTGAATTGTCATTTCTTAAATAATATTGTTCAATAATGTATATACTGATGTTCCTAGAATTAGGTTGTGTATTATGCATATTAGAATAATTGCATTGATGAAAGTATACTCCTAATATGCATGGGTAAGTGGCCTATGGCACTGTACAACATTTCATTGCTACTTATCTAGAATGAAACCTCTTTGCTGACATGTTGGGAGTTGTGCACACTCTTAACAATGTTCTGGTAGAGATTGGAAGGCATCTAGAAAGTTACAGAATATGGATAAATGTTGTATTGAAGCATTGGCTAAGATAATTGCATGACTGTATGGCATATTTCTTTATGTGTAAGAATTTGTTCTGAAAACTATGAGATGTTTTCTGATCATGCAATTTAACTTATTGTGTAGGAAAGATCGTATGCCATCTCCTACAAAAGAAGAACTACAACATTTGTTCCAGCAACAAAGATATCTATTAAAGATATTGAAGATATTGAAGTTCCCAGGATCTGGGATGAAGAAATGAAATGCCATGATCCGTCGATCATGAAGAATGATGTTTGGGATGTAATCCCAAGACATGAAGGGAAGTTTGCTATGACTTCCAAATGGAACTATCAGATCAAGCATGTTGCAGATGGCAGCATTGAGAAATATAAAAGTGATGAAATAGAAGATACACCAGATGGATTCAAGACAGCTTCCTTGAATGGTGTAGTTGAAGAAGAAGTGTACGTAGAGCAGCCACTTGGTTCTGAGACACATGATAGGAAATCATATATGTGAAGAACTTGGTATGGTGAAGATAGATTGATTGCCAACACGCAGCGGAAGCTTACTACCGAGTTCGAGATGAAGAACTTGGGGATGATGCACTATTTGTTTTTGGCATGGAGGTGTGGCAGAGTGCAAATAGAATCTTCCTTGGACAAGGGAAGTATGCAGTAGAGATCCCAAAGAGGTTCGGGATGATGGATTGCAGGGCCATGGTCACACCTATGGCATCAAATCTGAAGCTTCTATGTGATGCTTCATCTGAGCCGATTGATGTCTCTATGTATCGCCAGATGATTGGGTCCTTGATGTACCTGACGAACACGAGACCAGACATTTGCTTTGCTGTGAACACATTGAGCCAGTTCCTGACGGATCCGAGGAGTGTTCACCTGGTTGCTGTAAAGCATATTCTGAGGTACCTGAAGGGTACAGTGGATTATGGGCTCAGGTATGAGGTGAATCAAAAGTTTAACCTGCAGGGTTATATTGATTCATATTGGGCTGGCAGTGCTGCAGATAGGAAGAGCACATCTGGGTGCTGCTTCAGTATGGGATCAGGTGTGATCTCTTGGTTTAGCAGGAAGCAGTCCTGCGTAGCCCTGAGTACAGCTGAGGCAGAGTATGTGGCAGCCTGTTCAGCTAGTTGTGAGGCAGTATGGCTACGGAAGCTACTGTCTGAGTTATTTGATCTCCCGTTGGAGGCTACTGGTATCTTCTGTGATAACCAGAGTTGTGTGAAGCTGTCCAAGAACCCAGTGTTTCATGACAGGTCGAAACACATAGAGATCAAATATCACTATATCAGGGATATGGTGCAGAGAGGATCTGTGAAGCTCCTGTATGTTGCGACGGACGAGCAGATTGCAGATGTGCTGACGAAGCCACTAGCCAGAGTGAAGTTCGAGTACTTCAGAGAGAGGCTTGGCGTTCTTCAGATCGAGGACACTTCGAGGAAGAAGTGATGGACACATTTGCTGAAGCCATTCCAAGCATGTTGTAAGGAGGATCCTTCACATGGCTGTGGATGTAAGCGCTGGATGATGAGCATCAGGATGATGTTCTGGTTTCTGCCCGGATATGATCAATTGGATCATTTTTATGTATGTACGCATCATGTTGATGCTGGATATGATCAGTTGGATCATGTGTATGTATTTTGTATATGCATCATGTTGGATGCTTGGACCATGTATCTGTATATGTATCAGGTGGATACATTGTATGATCAGGTGGATCATGTATGGTGATATGTATCATATTTGTATCAGGTGGATACATTGTATGATCAGGAGGATCATGTATGATGATATGTATCAGGTAGATACTTGGTATGCATCAGGTAGATGCATTGATGATCAGGAGGATCATGTATGATGATATGTATCATGTATTTGTATCAGGTGGATACATTGATGATCAGGAGGATCATGTATGATGATATGTATCAGGTAGATACTTGGTATGCATCAGGTAGATGCATTGATGATCAGGTGGATCATGCAGCAGGATGTTGCAGTGATGATCAGGATGATCATAGATGACGAGCTTTAGGATGTTGCTCCAGATGACATGCAGCAGGATGTTGCAGTGATGATCAGGATGATCATAGATGATGAGCTTCAGGATGTTGCTCCAGATGACATGCAGCAGGACGTTGCAGTGATGATGATCAGGATGATCATGGATACATCAGGATGATGTATGGTGAGTATCAGGTTGATACTCTGTGGCCGTGGATCAGGTTGTGCAGATAAGCATGTAATTTGTGCCCTGGGAGATTTGTAGATGGTCTTTCGAGGTTTTGCCTATGGCATGTAATTTGTGCCCTGGGACATCTGGCAAATGCTCTTTCGAGGTTTTGCTTGGGAGGACATATAATTTGTGCCCTGGGAGATCTGCAGATAGTCTTTCGAGGTTTTTCCTATGGCATGTAATTTGTGCCCTGGGATATCTGGCAGATGCTCTTTCGAGGTTTTGTCCTATGGCATGTAATTTGTGCCCTGGGAGATCCGATAGGTTGAGCTGTGTGCTCGTAATCAGTCCTGGGATGCTCTTGCGAGGTTTTGCCATGACCACATGTAATTTATGCCCTGGGAGATCCGATAGGTTGAGCTGTGTGCTCGTAATCAGTCCTGGGATGCTCTTGCGAGGTTTTGTGGTGACCACATGTAATTTGTGCCCTGGGAGATCCGATAGGTTGAGCTGTGTGCTCGTAATCAGTCCTGGGATGCTCTTGCGAGGTTTTGTGGTGAGGTCACATATAATTTGTGCCCTGGGAGATTTGCAGATGGTCTTTCGAGGTTTTGCCTATGGCATGTAATCTGTGCCCTGGGACATCTGGCAAATGCTCTTTCGAGGTTTTGTGACGCACGTAAAAGTCCTGAGGATTCCACAGTATGGCCAGTGATGACGAAGACCTGCAGGTGGTGGGCCTACATCCAGTATGAAAAAGGACTGGCTCTGTAGAACTTCCTATGACGAGTAGATTCAGAGATTGATTGAGATAGTAGCAGCAGTGACGATGATGATGACTCGATGACGATTATCCAGTGACGATGATCCAGAGAAGATGACTTGTGCTAGAAGAACTGTGCTGAGAAATACCTTCCTAGTTAAGAGGGAGTGTTGATGTATATGTAACTTCGGAATGTATTTCACATATATGTATATTGTATTCCTATAGAGATGGTATTATTCCTCTATAAGGAAGTGTCGTCATTTATATTGTAAGTGTCGTAACTTATACTTGATGGGTTATTAGACCACCTTATTTGGGGTCGGCCTTGTATAAGTCATGTGGGTCAAAGGGTTATTAGACCACCCTATTGGGGGTCGACCATGTGGGTCAAAGGGTTATTAGACCACCCTATTGGGGGTCGGCCCACTCAGCATTGTGTTATGTGGTTAAGTTCGAGCCTACATGAGTTAGGTAAAAAGGCAAGTCAAGTCAAGTATAAATAGAGTGCGGGAGGCACTCTATTTACACACTCACTTCTCACACATGCTCTCAAGGAGGAGAGGCGCACTTATGGAGGAGGAGGATTGCTGCTAGGTTATGGCTATCTCTATTGGTTGGTTGTATCATTGCTCTATCTATCTCTGAGGAAGTTATTGGGGTTTTTCACCTTTATGGTTTTCCCCAAGTAAATATTTGTGTCTCTTGTGTGCTTGCATTATTGTCTCCATGATTGATATCCTGTAGATATGCTGTACATGTTGTTCTCTCAGTTAAGATCCTAGATCAGATTGAAGTAAATTCTGAAAATCTAACATCCAGGATTTCCATGAAGCGAGTCTGAAATTTTTTGGGCTATTTTCGACCTATTTTTGGGTTTTTTTCTAAAATATGTAATTGAATGATGGTTAAGGGATTGGGGTCTATTTCTAATATGGGTTAATGGTATTATAATTTATATTGCACAACAATCATGTCAACACTAGGTTCTGATACATGTGACAAGCCAACCTAAATCTAGTGTAATATCCGTATCTGAATATTCTCATGTTGTGATCGTGTCCAAATCACAATAAGACTATTCAAGTGAATAGTCAACCAATAGAAAACAACTCCATTTGGAAAGAATAAATAATATTGAATATATATTGATGAGATATTATTACATTACAATTTGATGGACCATATAAATATGGTCTTATGTGCCTCTTCAATGGAAAGGTATGTCTCTATCTATGCGATTAATTACATATCAAGTTTATTTAATATTTGTTTATTTACTTTTATTTTATTATTTAATTATTCATTTATTAATATGTTTATATATTATTTTATCTATTACATGGCCTTCCTCTTCAGAATGCTTTGTCTTCAAAGCATTAGTGATGAATATCGCATCTTTCTTCATATATACCTTATAAAATTAATTTATAATTTAAATATACTAAGTAAAACCATGTGGAGTTTCATAAAACCATGTGTAGTTTCATAAAACCATGTGCAGTTTCATGAATGATATTCTTTAAAGGCTTGTTTTTTACTCTTTCTTTTTTTGTTTTTTTTTTCTCTTGCGGATAATTCTTTTTTCCACTTATTCTTTGTAGTAATTGGTTTCTTACTTCTTGTTCTCTTCTTCTTATTTTCAATGGAAATAATTAATTATTTTCTCTCTTTTTTTATTTCCCTTCTTGTATTCTTGATTTACAACTGTCTTTGAATTTAGTAGCAGAATAATATATATTTTTTATTAACTTGATTTGCTTCAAATTTGCAACTGAATCTTCTTTGGGCTCAAAGCCTACTTTTGGACAAGGTCCTAGATTTTTGGAAAACAAAAAAAATGATGGCCAAAATCCATTGTGGATCAAAGATCCTTAATGAGAGAAGCTCTAAGAATGGTTTGTGGCCAAAGGCCGGAATCAAAACCAAGAAGGGGCTCTGATACCATTTGTAATATCTCTATCCGGATATATTCTCATGTTGTGATTGCATTTGATTCACAATAAGACTATTCAAGTGAATAGTCAACCAATATAAAATAACTCCATTTGGAAAGAATAAATAATATTGAGTATATATTGATGAGATATTATTACATTACAATTTGATGGACCATTTAAATATGGTCTTGTGTGTCTTTTGAATGGAAAAGTACGTCTCTATCTATTCAATTAATTACATATCAATTTTATTTAATATTTGTTTAAGTACTTTTATTTTATTGTTTAATTATTTGTTTATTGATATGTTTATATATAATTTTATTTGTTATATCTAGATAGCAAAAACAATCTCACTTAGAATTATTTGCACAAAGAGATAACAAGAATAGAGAAGAAATATTGAACAGAACACTAGAGGAAAATCACTCCAGCGGGAATTTTCCCACTCTGATATTATTCATCAACATGAGTACAATATATAGATTCTCTCAAGAGACAAAATCGATAGGCTTAGTGGAATTTTAGTAGCTCACAATAATGAGGCTTATCTTGACTAATTCCCTTAATCTATGACAGTTTTCCAAGTGTGACTCCAAGTAGTGGCCATAATGAGGTACATTGAACCTAAACAGACCAAATATTAGTTAGGCCAGTCAACCAATGTGAAATGAACCATCAAGAGGGTGCATTAGTGTAGTAGTTAGGTTCTTAGTGGTCATTAGTGCACAATATTGACCAATTATCCAAGGTAGCGCACCCAGTCTCCTTAAAAAGGGGAAATGCTCCCTTATCTCCTAGAAACATGGAAATGGGCTGCAATAACTCCTAAGATGTAGGAAATGAGTGGATCTAGGGGTCAAATATGGCTTTGTGGACAAACTACTTGTCTAAGGTAGTCAAATGTGGACAAACTCCCATCCTTGACTCTAAACTAGGCACTAGGAATTAACCTTTTCACATGGAACAACTTACACTAAACACTTGGAAACTTATGAAAGGTGTTTTAACCAAGGTTTAGATGGGAATTATGTTCCAACATATACCTTAATCCAAAATGGTTGTGAGCATGAGAAATAGGGCCCAAGCAACAAAGGCTTATGGTCACCCTTTACATTATTAATCCATATGAACTCAGGAAAGAGGAAAAACCACATGGGGAAATCCTCCTTAAAAAATGGACATGAAAGAGAAACCAAAAAAATGTATACTCTCCAAACTAAATGAATATGTTTGGAGGAATCTTCTTCTTGGGAAGAAGTGGAATGTGCTCAACTAGATCATGTACATGAAAAAATGCATGATGGAAACTGAATCCATGTAGAACAATTTAAACATATTGATAGTGGAGCAAATGCAGATGCTCTTCAGGCTTGAACTTCGAACCAGCCAAGGTACTAGGTCCAAAAGATACTTGAGATGCTTGATAATAACTGATCCCAAGTTAATCATGAGGCTCATGAAGGATCAACTTTGAATGAAAAGAGTTGTAATCATATCCAATAAGGTGGAACAAGAGTCTTAAGTGTTCCAGTGTGATGGCTAAGGCTTCTGCACCTTCTATACAACTCTGAAAATCAGTGCTAGCAATCATATAGGAATACATAAGAAGCATGGATCCAAGGAAGGTGAATGCTACAACTCCAAGCTTTGATCCTTCTTCCATAACATCTAAGGGATCACTCTTTCACACACTAGCAGAATTAACAGAAGAATCATGGAATAACAATGATGAGAGATGGAAGGACTTCTCTTCAATAGTATTGATGGCAACAACTCGTATTTTATCTTCATGAAAAACAGCTTCATGGAAAACATAGGAATCCACAAAGGAAGAAAGTTAAGTTGGATCATTTTTTGAATCTGTATCTTCTTCTTCTTCTTCAATTTGAACATCTTCTTGAGAAATGAATGAGGCTGAGACCTTTGGAGAGAGAACACATGAGGAGGTGTCCATTTGCTTTCTCTCCATATAGCTAATGTATTATTTCTGCATGCCAAGAAATCTATCTAGATTTCTCCAAATCTCAAATGGATATTTAGCAGAATCAATGAGATAATTCATTCTAGGAGGTATAGCCAGACACATAGTTCCACACACTCTATCACAGTCATTAATCCAATCACACTTCTCTTCATAAGATTCTGGCTCTCTCACAACACCAATGGACACATCAAAGAGACATTTTCTCTTAATATATGCACACACATTTTATTTCCACTCAAAAAAGTTGAATGGAGAGAGGAGAGGAACTGCTTTTGAATCTATGAAGTTGTTGTAGGCACGTAGAAAACACACACTTGGAAATCTATTTTGGAAGCAATACTAGGATCACTTATGGCGCTCTGATACCATATTAGAATTTAGATTGCACAACAACCACAACACTAGGTTCTGATACATGTGACAATCCAACCTAGATTTAGATAGAAAAAACAATCTCACTTAGAATTATTTGCACAAAGAGATAACAAGAATAGAGAATAAATATTAAACATAACACTAGAGGAAAATCATTCTAGTGGGAATTTTTCCACTCTGATATTATTCATCAACATGCGTACAATATATAGATTCTCGCAGGAGACAAAATTGAGAGGCTTAGTGGCAAGTTGAGCAGCTCACAATAATGAGGCTTATCTTGACTAATACCCTCAATCTATGACAGTTTTCCAAGTGTGACTCCATGTAGTTTCCATAGTGAGGTACATTGAACCTAGACAGACCAAGGAGTGGTTAGGATATTCAACCAGTGTGAAAGGAACCATCAAGAGGGCACATTAGTGGAGTAGTTAGGTTCTTAGTGGTCATTAATGCACAATATTGACCAATTATCCAAGGTAGCGCACCCAGTCTCCTTAAAAAGGGGAAATGCTCCCTTATTTCCTAGAAACATGAAAATGGGGTGCAATAACTCCTAAGATGTAGGAAATTAGTGGATATAGGGATCAAACATGGCTTTGTGGACAAACTACTAGTCCAAGGTAGTCAAATGTGGACAAACTCCCATCCTAGACTTTGGACTATGCACTAGGAAACCTTTTCACATGGAACAAATTACACTAAACACTTGGAACCTTATGAAAGGTGTTTTAACCAAGGTCTAGATGGGAATTATGTTCCAACAAACGGTTTAGGGTTTTGGATGCTACAAAATACCTATATTTGTATTATGAGTGGTTAATAATCATAATGAGAAAATAAGAGGTGCATCTCTAAGTTTTGTTGGTTTTCCTAGTTAAGGGTTTCCAGGGTAAATCTCTGTGTATTATGTGTGAATGTTGTGGTATAATATCCATTTTTCTTAAAAGAATTTGTATGCTTTACTTCTCTTCACAGGTTTAAAAATTACATATTAGTAGTATTTTTAGTCATTTATTGTTGTTAATTGGTCATTTATTTAGTCATGATAGTAATTTATTGTCATCAACAAGTAATATTTTTGGTCATTTAAATATTTAAGTATCATTAACTAGTATTATATTTATTCTTTTTTATTCATTGAATTCTGTAGATAAAGAATGAAGGAATCAAACGACCAACCTCCTACTTGTAAGGTAGGCTCTCTTCTATTGAGATAGCACCCTTAAATAGAATCAATGTGCACACTAAATCAAAGCTCACACTAAAACAAATTGATTCTTTTGGAGCATCAATTTCATAAACAAATTTCAGATATGTATTCTACTCAAAAAATTATGCAGTTTGAAAAAGGCTCATATCAATGACATACAATCAAGATATTACAAATTAAAAAACTATTACTTTAAGGTTTTTTGCTACATATAATCTCTATTCTAGGTATTTCAGAGCATATAAATTTTGACAGAATGCCCCGATTGAACCCAAGACAATGCCAATTGAAAGAGCATTTACATACAATTTGTAAAACTATTCCCATCCAACAAGTATGGGATTCTCTCAAATCCATGGCACATCATGGACATTGTTTGAAATTATGGATTTATATTTTCCTAAAATATTGTATATATATACTATGAAACAACATTCTTTTGACTTTGATAAAAACAATTGAAGACACAAACCCACCTTATGGTAAAAAAACTGATAAAAACAATTGAAGAGACAAATCCACCTTATTGTAAAATCAGTTCAATGCAATGGATATGGTGTTACGAACTCTTGAAACATTTTTAGTCCTCATCTTCACCAATATCCTGTAAAAAAAAACACTTATTAGAGCACGTGCCAGAGTATATATATGTATTTGAAAAATATATTTACACATTATTACCTCCCATATAGAAACTCTACAAGATTTCCATCAATGGTGAGTGGATTGACATCAAAGAGATTTGGAGGGGATTCACTAATACTTGCCTCACACTTAACACCACCAACGTTTTTTGCTATGCACAAATCCATATTCATTGTTATTACTAAATATGTACGAAAACTTATATGTTATTTCTATTTCTATTTTTTTTGTTATATGCTATCAAAGGATGACATGAATTTTTTTACCTTAAATCTGATGTAAATAATTCATAAATCCTTCTTGAATTATGCACCCTTACTATTTCTTTCAACATAGTAAGCAACAACAAATATCTGGAAAATTAAGGGATGATGTTGATATTAGGAGAACTATGTTTCTCTTCTTGAGGGGATGCCATGCCAACAATTGCAATAAGATTTTTACTATTTTGCACAGACATAAGAATGTAGAAATATGTACAAACTTAGAGTATAAAATCATGGGGGGGGTGAAAATTTTTACCGCCTCTTAAATACAATACAATAAAGGAATCTCTTAAAGATAACATATGGTTCGAGCCTCAATCTACTCTAAAAGACAATTATTATTTGCAAGAATACACAATAAATTAAATTCTACCATCCCTGTTAACTTATTCTATGATATTCTTGAATTTAACTCTTGAACCAATCAAAATCCAAAGAGTCAATGGAAATTGCAAATTAAAACACAGAGGGCCTCAATATCTGCAAATTATAATATCAAAGGGGCCAATATTGTTGAGGGTGTGTTTGCATTTCCCCTGGTTAAGCACATGTTAATTCCTCTACACATTCATCCTAACCCCCAACGAAATTGTAAACACTAAATGATAATTGAAAATCCCTCCATAAAATCTACAAGCATCTTCGCAACTGAATGTCATCATGTCCACACATAATGTCACCAACACCTTTACTTGGAGTTGTTTTGACTTATACCTTTCTCTCCCATGCAAAAAAATAAATACACAACCACTACTTTGTTGACTTATTAATGATGGAGGAAACACATGTTTAGTATGATTCTTCTTAAGTTACATCCAGTTCAAGAAGGTTTTAGTAAGAAGTAGGCTATATGTGCAAAACTTGGAAAGTTTGTACTACCTAGCCAGAATAATCTCACTCTAATTACAAATCTTTCAGGAGGTCAGAAGGCATGTGTTGTTTTCACATCAATTTCAATGTCTAAACCCCATATTATTTTGTTGGATAAACCCACAAATCATTTATACATGCAAAGTATTGATGCACTAGGATATTCTTTAGAAGATTTTACTAGTGGAGTTGTGCTTGTCAATCATGATTCTAGGATTATGTATCAATTATGTGAGGATGAAGAAAAAAGTGAAACTTGGGTGGTGGAGAATGGAGCAGCTATAAAATTTCCAGGAACTTTTGAACAATACAAGGAAGAGCTTCAGAAGGAGATCATAGAAGAGGTAGATGAATGATATACAAACAAAAAGAATGGTTTAGTTGAGACAAATGATCCATGAATCCTTGTTGGATAGTGTGTTCCTCCTCTTAATGCATATTGAATACTTGTTTTATAATGTTCTAGCTTGCTTTACTATGGCATTGTAATTTCAGGAGTGTTCACAACAATGGTTGTGAAGCATATTTTCAAATTTTAATAATTTATAAGCTATATAAAATTAACAGTGAAATTCTATGTCACGAAAGATCTAAAGAGATGAGGATACCTCACAAAGAAAGAATGAGTAGAAAATTTGAATACGAGTGAAAACTGCAGTAAAAATGAGAACTCATATAGGAGCAGAATAATGTCACATGTTCCAATAATCAATATAATAAACAACGATGTTACAATGGAGAGAATTCGAATCATGCAGCAAAATTCGAACCTAAGTTGGTCTAGCATAGGTATTATCACCACTTGAGTGCTCCAGAAGACTCTAAGTCAACTGAACTGAACTTGAACTCAGCTAACTGAAGTCACAATCAATTAACTGACTAAGGAGGGTGCAATAGTGAGTTTTTCATGCATGCCATTCAGAAAAGGGCGTATGAGGCCACAACCAGTGGCATCCGGAGCTCTAACCCCCCACAAGAGTCAGATAACTCAAGTGGAATGCACTAGAACACTCAGTAGGTTCCTATAAAATAGGGAACTAACTGAAGTGGTCCTAAAATGATGCATGCAGGGCTCGGAAGGTGGTATATGGATCATGGATGACATCTGCACACCAATAGGGGGAAAATGACATTATCAACAACTAGGAAAAATAATAATTCTAGGTAGGACAAGGATGGAGTATTTAAATATCCTAACACCCCCCCTTAATCCATAATTTTTCATCTTATGCCCTGGTTACTAAGACCAAAGGTCACCCATACAATCAAACAAATGATAAAAAAATTGTCCATGAACCAAGGAAATGGGGAAAACCCTCATGGGAAAAATACCCCCCCTCAAAAAGAACAGCAGTATGGAACTCAAAGAACCTTCATACTAAGCAGAGAAGGAAAAAAATTTCCTCAGTGAAATACTTTGCAAAAATATTGGCAAGTTGCTTCTCTATAGGATAGCAATGTAGGTGTTAGATTTGGATCTTCTCCTCTAATGTGCCTCCCACAGTGTAGAAGTTGTATTTTCCAAAACAAGTCTTTCGGAAACCCTTCTTGCTACTGGATTGAATGGATCATTGTATTCCAAATCATGAACCTTTGAGTACCTTCTGTCAAACAACCGATATTTGTACTTGGTTGTAGATCCCCCATGGCAAGTCTCCTCAATATATTGTGGATCAAACCCCACCATCATGTAGAACCTCTCTGAGAGAAGTGGATATGCATGACATAGTGCAAGTTTTGCATGATACTGATATCTGGTGGTTCTATGGTGAGATGGATCCCCAACTGTGTTCCCAATAGCTACAAGGACTTTGTGAGCCCATATTGGACTTGGCCATGGATTGGGAGCATGTGTTGGATCTGGTTCTGAATCTAAATCTCCTTGGACTTTATTCTCAACATCAAGATCTTGATCCTCATCTTCATTAGAAGAGATATCACTCCGATATTCATTAGATTACGATGGGGTAGGTAGAGAGTATGGAAAAAAATATGAGAATTCATATGCCTTAGAGGCATGGTTTGCAAACCCTTTCTCTATTATCTTCCCAGTAGAGATCTCTAGAATCTCAAGTGTGTCAGGACCAAAGACCAATTTCTTCGGTGAAACTGTGTGAGTCATCTGATATACAGACAAAAAATTTGCTGACAAAGAAGGAACAAATAGAACATTTTTGAACTTATCATGCTCCATATGTACTGTGCCCTTCCTTTCAACAGATATCTAAGAGTTGTCACCCATGTGAATAATCAGACCATCTTTGATATCTAAAGAAGAAAATGATTCTCTGGAGGAAACCATGTGGTTGGAGGCTCCTGAATCTATGAGGAGGGCTTGTGATTTTGAAAATCCAACCTTCAGTGCATGGCATCTCTCATGAACATTAGACTCACTTCCAGAATCAGTCTCTCTTGTACCTATTGGGAGGATAATGTTGTGTTGTTCAAGAAACTTGGTCAACTTATCTATCTTCTTCTGCATGCAAGATATATCTGGGTGATTTCCTTTCTTGCAATAGCAACACTTGGATTTCTGAAATCCCTTATGTTTGTCCTTCTTAGAGCTGGAGGATCCTTCTGATGGACTTGAATTGGCATTCAGATTGGGTTCAGATGGCCTCTTATCCTTTCCCTTGTGCTTCCCCTTCCCATTCGCACTTTTTGCTTCTCCATCCATAAGAGCTTGATCTTTGGAGGCCTTCAAGGCGCCCATCTGGATCAACTTATCTTGTTATTGGATGAGAGATTTAGTGAAAACATCTAAGGAGGGCATCTTCCAACCAGGGATTGATATTCTCCCATAATGGAAAGTAGAGACAAAGATGGAGAACTCATGACCTATCTTGCTCAGAATGGATAGCACCAGCTTCTCATCCTTCTTCTCAATGCCACACTACTTGCATTGCATAACCATACATTTGAATTTTGAAAAGAATTGTTGAATGGTATCAAAACTACTCGGTTGTAGAGCAATCAACTCATTTTCCAAAATAGGGCCTCTTAGATCATCTTGTTTGCCGAAGAGGGTCTCTAACTTCAACCATAACTCTCTTGGAGTCTTCAATCTCTCGATGTGGAAGAGTAGATCTCTGGAAATATGAATACACATGAAACCAAATGCTTCATCAAATCTATCAAGATACTTGGTTTTATCCATAGCTGAATGTGGTTTGGGATCCTTTCCCATTTTCACCCTGTATAGTGATTTGTTGCGCAATATCATCTGCATATCAACCCTCCAATCAAGATAATTGAAGGGTGTCGGGATCCTGGGAGAGAGAGGAGAGTTCAAATTTTCCATTACAACTGTTGGAACGAATACAAGGTGAAACTATTGCTACTGCAGAAAAAATTGCTACAACTGTAGAAAACTGCTGCAACTGCAGAAAACTATTGTAAGTGCTGCAACTACAGAAAACTGCTGCAAATGCATAAAGTTGTTGTAACTGCTGCAACTAAGGAAAACTATTGTAATTGCTGCTGCACTAAAAATTTTTGAATAACCTACAAAAAAATCTCAATAAGGAGGTAGACTAGTACTGAGCACTGTTTAGGACAGTAGGCACTTTTATCCGGATCCTTCACACCTAGCTAGACCTCATTGGATTTTTCCAATGAATTCAATGCAATGGCACCAGGATTTGCTGTGGAAATCCAGAGGATTCTGGTGCACTACCGAAAGCAGCTCCTCAACCTATTCGCTCAATGGATATGATACCATGTGAAATCCTATATCACATCAGATCTAAAGATCTAAGGATACCTCACAAAGCAAGAATGAGCATAAAATTTGAATAAGAGTTAAAACTACAGTAAAAAAAGAGCAAAATAATAATAATGCAGCAGAACTTAGATAGGAACAGAATAATGTCACATGTTCCAATAATCAGTATAATAAACAATGATGTTACAATGAATAGAATTCGAATCATGCAAAAGAATTCAAACCTCAGTTGGTCTAGCCTAGGGATTATCACCACTGGAGTGCTCCAGAAGACTCAAAGTCAACTGAACTGAACCTAAACTTAGCTAACTAAAGTCACAATCAGTTAACTGACTAAGGAGGGTGCCATAGTGAGTCTGTCATGCATGCCAGTTAGAAAAGGGTGCATGAGGCCACAATTAGTGGCATCTGGATCACTAACACCCCACAAGAGTAAGATAACTTAGGTGGACTACCCTAGAACACTCAGTAGGTTCCTATAAAATAGAGAATTGAATGAAGTGGTCCTAAAATGATGCATGCAGGGATCAGAAGGTAGTATATGGATCCTGGATGACATCTGCACACCACTAGGGGGGAAATGACATCATCAACAACTAGGAAAAATAAATAATGCTAGGTAGGACAAGGATGGAGTATTGAAATATCCTAACATTAACAAATAAATCTCAGAAACAAAGTTACAAATTAGATATGAAAGCATTCCATGTTTATTGAAAGGTTATACTTCTTTTCATTTGGAAGAGTATGCTACCTATAGGCATATAGTAGATGGATTTTCCAATGATTTCAGTTAGTTGATGGCATATGGGATTTGGCTCATTGAGTGTAACATTATTTTCTAAATTGAAGTATGGGGATGTTGAATTTCATTTTGGAAATATCTTGAAGTCGTTATTGTATTGTCAACCACCCTTGTGTTAATATCTATGAACATTTTTCTAGTTATCTAGTTTCCTTGTACTATTGGTGGTGTTTTTAACAAGTTGTGCACATAAAGACAATATTTTTTACGAGCACAAAATAAGTATCAACAAATGTGACATGACCTTTATTCTATTAATAAAGCTTCTATAATATAAACATTTAGATCTCACCTTGTTAACATTGGCTTGATATTTGTTGACAAATGTTAGCTAGTTTCCTCTACAATAGTGGTGATTTTTTTAATGTGCCATCATATATGGAGGAGCTAAGACCTTGGTGTGAAGGTGAATTCCTCATTCCCTATAAATTCCATATAGCCTATCAATGTCTCTATGATCTAATTCTAAGATTTTGTTGTTTATGGCATTGTTATATACTTTAGTTATTGTATGTAGTCTGAAGTCTCAAGCTAAACAGAATAAGGGCTTTAAGAGACTCCTAAGGTTGAAGACAAGAGCCAAGATAACTCCTGTGTTATTATGTTAAAATGAGTTCACATTAGCATATTTAAGGTTTTCCAACATTATAGTGGGATTGTTATGACAAATATATGTCAACCATGTGCCTTTCACATAAGCATTTACAAATGGAAGAAATTATTTTTGGCTTTCAGGATTTGCAGCTTATAGTTTACCATAAGCCTTGTATTGACCTTCCCTTTGGAGCCTTTGTTTTATGGTTCCTCCTTAACTTTCTCTACAACAAAAGGTAGTTTTTCCAATACAATGAAAGAATACTTTACAATAGAAAAATAGATGTCAAATAATAGATACAAACACAATTATATCTTGAAAATCAATAGCTCAAACTAGAATGATTTCTCTGTCCCACAACTAAATTTGCAAAAAAAATGATTTCTTAATGAGAAATTGACAGAAGGGTTTGTTCAAGGATCAATAAATAAATAAACTTGGTTTGAGCAACTAACGGAATAAATGTGAAAAATGTATGTAGAGGAAAACTATGTATATTTACCTTCCATTAATCAAAGCTTATGTTAGCTAGTTGCTAAAGTCTTTAACCCATGGGACAGGGGAAGAACCATCAAATCTTAAAGCTCTGAGATTGTGAGTGGCACTACCCGAATTGATAAACAGAATACCCTCTGATTTCAAGGGTGCCAAGGCCTTTCCCATTTTGTAGTGGTGCTCTCCATTTTGATTTGATTGGGCAGATAACTGACAAATTGGTATTTCAACTTTGGGGCACATTAAAGAGAGGGGTACGCAAGCACCATGGTATAGTCCTCCATATTATCCTTTATACTCTAGAAGTATCTCCATATTTTGTAGATTTGGCATCCGATCTATCAAACCTAAGGGGTATTTTTTAGATCTTGTCATTTTGTTACATGTCTGAGAATTTTTTTCAAACCCTAACCCTTACCATTAATTTTTCAGAAAACTTTCATATTTTTTTCAAGTTTATCTTGATTTGTTTTGTAGATATGGATTAAAATCGATTGTATACTAACTTTCCATCAATCATCTATCTGTTTTGGAATAGATCTAGTTTTTTTTGCTCTAGTAGTGTTTTTTTGCAAGTTTCGATATAAGACAATTACTATTTCGCAATTCTTCAATTTTTTGATAGGTTTCGAGGAGTTTGAGGCTAATTCGCACCTTTTGGTATGAGGAAGTGTAATACCCCAATTTTGACCCTTATGTTAAATTGGCTTTTATGTAAATATTGTATACATGCATTGTATGTTTCCTTAGCGTGGAGCTCAAGGCCAAGGCCCCGCTAGTGTATGTTCGGATTTTATTTAAAACAGGCAAGCATTTGACATTTTGATACCCATGTGCTATTAAGCCATGGAAAATTATAAATTGATGTAAATATTAATATTGCAATAAAATACCAAAACTGGCTATGGAAGCAACCAATGAGAAGGGTCCATGTGTATCCACTAGGGAGTGGTGAGGGGGTTGTGGGGATGAACCATACGCTGCCATATGTCATTGTAAGAATCCATTTGACTTTCTTTGATGACATTTATTTCCGTTGTAAGGAAGTAGTTGAGGATTTCAGTCCATGGCTTCAATGGAGCATGGGCAGCCCAAAAATTCGTAATTGCAGGTATGGGCTCTGTTTTCTTGTACCACAAGCCACTCTACCTCATGGGAGTTTCTTCTTCCTCATCCCCATTCCATTGTAGAAGTTACCAACATCATTTTCCATCCAAAAAAAAAAACGAATTGCCAGCAGTGAGAAAAACCAGAAATCACAACTTTGCAAGAACCCACGTTTTGAAGTGTCAAAAACGCCCAGATTTGGTATTGGACAGTAAAATCTAATGGGGGATCCATATATATGAACCTTGGGGCAAAATTGAGAGTATTAGCTACCCCGAAATCCATAGGAAAACTTAGTTTTTACAGCCCAGAAAACCAATGACGGATTTGAGTTATTGAATGACCGAATTGGGAGAAGTTCAATTATGAACAATTGAACAGAGGTTGGGTTTGCTTGATAAACCCAGTGAAGGCTATAATCTCAACGAATTAATAGTTGGACCTTTCTATTCCCATCCTGAAGAGCACTGGAGGGAAAGGACGCCTGAGGGACTGTGCAGCAGAGAAGGGACCTTCCTTGTGTTGGATGTGGTAGGTAACGTGGGTGCCTGACTGTTGAGTCCATTTGAGATGCTTGTAGCTTTGTGGTTGAGCTCACTGGCTTAGCATTACCCTCCTCTATCTTCGTGTATGCTTGATAAACCCAACTGTGTGTTGGCTTAGCATAGCTGTTAAGTGAAACCATGGCTGTGAGTGTTCCCAGCTAGTTATTCCTTAGTGGATACACAACCCAGCTCGGGGGTGATCTCTCAGCTGAAAGAATACAAGCTGGACAGAGGTCTATGGTTGGGTGGAATGTTGCTCTCACATAGCCAATCGTTGGACAACTTCATCTCAAAGATACGTGTTCTCTGTGTTATAAATTATAAGCATTTTGCGTTCTGCAGTATGTTAATTGTCCATGTTTAATGAAATGAAATGATTATCTCAATATGGGATTTATGCATGGCTTTGGAACGAGATTGAGTCTCTACATGTTGAATCATCCTCTGCTGTGATATATATATATATATATATATGTTATGCATTACTATTTGTGTGTGTGCAAATATGAGTTAATTCTGCTATGCTTAGTTAATTTGAACATGCACACATTAAGCTTTTAATTATTATGCATTTTTTAGTAACGTATGGGGCTAAGATTGTAGAATGAAGCCCATATGTTCGGTCTTGTTCTCTCCCCTGCATTGCGATGACGGGAGGGGACGTGACAGAAAGCATGAATACTCCTATAAATTTGCACCCATCCTTCAACAAAAGCATAGATTCTTGTCTGCATTCACACCTTTACTATTTAGAGAGCATGAATGTGTCTATTTCGACATTGTTTTCAATGAATCTGATTTTTTGCTCTTTGTTTTTTGATGTCGTGTTACAGATCTGTCTATTAGTTATTATTAGGATTCAGTTTCGGTGATAAATTTCTAATTTTTAATCACTTTTCTTTTTTTGCAACAAATCATTTTTGTGTAGAAGGGTTTCATTATTTTGTCACGCTATGACTTCAAAAGTTGTTTATATTTCTACATTAGTTGGATCTAACTATTTCTCTTGGAAGAGAAAGATGATTGATCTTCTCAGGAGTAAGAACTTACGAAGATTAGTTAAAGGTGATCAAACGAAACCAACTGATGCAAAATATTTGGCAATATGGGAAGATCGATGTGATCAAGCAAGAGCACTCATTGTATAAATTATTTCAGATAGCTTATAGGTACACATTGAGGCCGAGGATAGTCCTATTGATGTATGAAAAACCCTAGATTCTTTATTTGATAAAAGTGATGATGTTTTTGCTTACTATATTGAAAAGAAAACCCATTAATTAGACCCTAAATATTTTGATAGAATGGATTATTTTCTTGTTGTAATTAAAACCTTTAATGAAAAGTGAAATGATAGTGGTAGTGATTACACGAAAAATGATAATGCTCCCGCTATTCTTGTTGAACAAAATTTACCTTCATGTTTTGATATGTTAATCCAAACAAGGAATAGAGCCATTACAATGTCTAAGGGTACTTTGAAACCTACTTTTGAATATTTTTGTAAAGGTTTGATAAATGAGAAAGATAGATAAATTGCTAATGGTCAACTATCTAAGAATAAAGTTCTAATGGTGCATAGTAAAACAAATCCTAATAGGAATTTTAAAAATTATAAGCCACATAGTCAAGGATCAATTTCTTCTAATGATGATGCTTCTAACATGGTGTATTATAAAAAGAAAGTGTTAATCCTTGTAAACATTGTGGAAAACCAACCACCATGAAAATATTTGCTTTAAACGAAGATGTAAAATTGCAAAATAAAAGAAGAAGTATTCTGATGAACAATCAGTGTCCCTATGTGCCTATTATGTTCAACCTGGCAAGTCATCTTCTAATGTGCAATGGATAATATATTCTAGCACTAGTACATATGGCTCAAAAGTTCCACGAAATATTGCCACGAATAAGTTAAAATCAAAACTTTCGTGGATAAACAGATAAAAATTTTGAAAAAAAATGTCTTGGCCCCCGATAATCGTCTCTATAGCGACGGAAGTAACATTCGTCATTATAGCAACGAATACTCATCGCTATAGTAATGATAAACTTTACACATGCAACGTCAACGGTTATCATAGTAAGGGTCATCGACTTTTTGTTATTTTTGAAATTTGATCGTTGTGCATTTTCGTCGGAACTGTGATGCTCATTGATCTATAAATACATGTTCTTAAGATATATTTCCACAAATTATTTGTTATAGTTGCAACAATTTTTCTATTGATTGTTTGTTCTGTGATTTCAAGAGTCTGGTACTAGTTTAACACATCGAATTTTTGATCTCCTTCAGTTTCCAGGTTAGTATTTTTAAATTATTTTCCTCCTTTAATGTGTAGGGTCATACATAAAGTGAGTCGACTATTCATTTTCTCCTCAATAATAATGCTTATATAGATTTGTCGCTTAGAATTTGATAGATACATGATTTGTTTTTAAAGACCATATATATGGAGGGACATTTACTAATTAGATTTTTCACTTTCCATGTCACGTCCTTTAATTTTTTGTTTCCTTTAATATATATATATATATATACTCTATTATTTTTACTTATATATTGATTGAGTTGTTTTTGTTCTTATAGGCTATTAGAATGTCAAATAAATATACTTGGGAAGAAAATAATAAGAGGTATGTTGAGTTTAAGGCAACATTGGAGGCGAAGGGTGATGGAAAGTGTTATTTCCCTTGCAATGATTGCATAGGTTTGCAAATGAGAAGAATTTTAAGAACAACAGCTAAAAAAAATTATAAGGAGAAGGGGCATACTGAAGGGGGGTATGAATATCATCCCTTGGTAACACGTTATTCATTACATACTGTACTTCTTGTAATAGTACTGATCATTTATTCACAAAATGTTTTATCATTTTAAATATACTTGTTGTATCTTATACATTAATGTTATTAAATTGCTTGTAAATATAAAGACAATGCCCCCTAAATTTCGATCGCTAGAGAGCTATTTTCCACATAATAGTAGAAATACTACTTTACAAGGTGAGGAACATGGAGATCAGGATATTGAAGATCGAGTTCTTAATGATCTTATGGACGAAGATGACGTTATTGATACAAATGGAAAAGATGAGATAAATAGATTGCTCCAAGACACATTTGCTCCATCGGATGATGACAACCTCCATGATATTCATGATGTTCCTCTACTCGAGAAGTCCCAAGAACCTCTTTATGAAGGCTCTACAACCAATATTATATCTGCTATATTGTTGTTGGTGAACTTGAAGGTTTTGAATGGTTTATCAAACACTTGTTTTACATAACTCCTAAGGTATGTAAATTTGACTATTTTCCTCTATTTTTAGTGTTAATTAATTCGTAAATTAGGGATATGCAATATTTATGACTTATATTGTTTACATTTCATTTTTTGTCAATATCGCAGATTGTTGGGTGAATTTCTATTACCACCATCAAATAATTTACCATGCACATGTCGAGAGGTATTCTTGATTATGAAATAAATTGAAATGGAGTATCAAGTTATTGATGCATGTCCTAATGATCATATTATATATTATGGACAATATGCATCAAAAAACAAATGCCCACAATGTGAAACTAGTAGATATCGAACTGATCAAATAAAAAAAAAGGTGTCTCGCAAAGTTCTTCGTTATATTCCCATAATTCCACGTTTCCAACAAATATTCAAGTGCCAAAGTATAGCACAGTTTATGGATTACCATGCAAAGAACAGAAGTGAAGATGGTGTTATTCAAATGCCTGCAAATGGTTCTGCATTGAAGAACTGTAGGGACCCCCATTTCGGGTTGCCTAAAATGACTTCCACAGAATTTGAACTTATAAGTATAATTAATTTCATAACTTCTAGTACGATTTTTCAGAAGAAGATATAGAGGCCACAGATCTAGTTCTATCTATTGCAGTACATGAATGTCAATAAATAAAACTATATACCCAGATTTATTCATTCCACCACAAGAGTTACAAAAATAAATAAACTAAATACTTCAAACCTGTTTTCGACGGTTGGTCCAGCGAATCGATGGAGTCCTCGAAGTGGTTTCCACATGATCCAATCCAATTTCCTGACTAAGTACCGAGTGACCCCTCGGTTGACCTCCCTACCGTATCGGGGTTATTCTTCTTCACCCCGAACCCTCGAGCAAATGGGGTTGCAAGAACACACAACGCAAGCTTTCTGGTGGGATTCCCCAATCCCCGGAAAGCTAAGCCCAACTCACAAGAATGCACAAGATCAATTCTTGATTCCGGTGCCCATCCAGCACTAGGGAGCAAGAAATGTCTTTCTCTCCTTCTCCTCCCTCATTATATAGAAAACGTCTGTGTGCCATGTGTCTGTCCATGCACATATTTAATTTAATTTAATAGTTTATAAACAATTACTCTCGAATTACAAGTGTCTCTTCATCTCAAGTGTGCACCTAATTCCCTAAATCGGTGGGAGTTAGGTGTAGTGGAGTTCTTCTTATGTTTTGGTTCTTATTTAGTTTACTTAATATCTTTTAGTTAGACTTAAAGTTTTCTAAATTCCTTTTTTTTCTAATTACTAAAATAGAATTAGAAGATTTTACTAAAATTCTAATTTATTTTAAATCTCTTCTTTACAAAAAAAAATTAAAAGAATAAAAGTAAGAATTAAAATATCTCTTTGTAAAAAAATTATAATCTAAATTAACTCTTTTTCAATAATGATAAAATCAATTAACTAGATTTTTAATCTTTTTCAAATCTTTTCAAGATAGTAAAATCAATCAAGAATTAATAAAATTAATTAAAATAAAATAATCCAAAATAATAAAATCAATTAAAAATAGGATCTTGAACAAAATAGTTCTATAACAATTCATTTCAATCCCTTTTTAAAATATGAAATCAATTAAAATAAAATTTTGAATAGAATAGTTCCAAAATAATAAAATCAATTAAAAAAATAAAATCTTGAATAATAAAATCCGTCAAATTAAAATCTTTGAATAAATAATTCTTTTATAAATAACATTTTTCAATATAACAAAATCAATTAAATAAAATCAATATTTTCAATTCTTTTTCGAGATGATAAAATCAATTAAAACAAATAATTCAAAATTAATGAAATCAATTAAAATGAAATCTTGAAAAATAATTCAAAATAATAAAATGAAACAAAATGGAATAAAATATTTTCTTAAATCTTATGTGAAATTTCCATTAATACAGTCGATCAATTTCTTCTTGTTGTTCTTGTCTAGGTACCTCTTTGGCGGGCCCTTCCGACAATTTCTTTTCTTTCTTCTTGTGAGGAGAACTGTGTAGCGATCGGGGAGTCGTTACCCTGATCTATCGACTACACTTCTTGGAGACTAAGGGCTACTGATGGATAAGGCTCTCCTTATCGTGCGCCCCTCAACTCTCATACACGACCAAGTCAGTATGGCCTCGCCCGTACGGCACACGCTTCCCCAGGCCAGCTTGCAAGCTTCCGACCCGTGCGTCGATTTCTAATTCAGGGTCGACAATCTGTCCTCGTACCCCTATGTGTTCTTTCCTGTGATATCCCTCCTTTATGACCTATTGTGATCTTTATTTTTATTTTTATTTTTAAATGTAATTGTAAATTATGTATAAGGGCCTAGTGAGGAGCTCAAGGCCAAGACCCCACCCGTTGACCTTGAAGGTATCATTAATTCTTTTTTTTCTAGGTTGTAAGTTATAAATCGTAAACTTATTATGGTACAACTAAAATGGTGGGAAACAAGTCCACTAGGGGGAGAGAGAAATGTACTAATACGCTTAGAGTTAAATAGCAGGGCCATCTTGGTGACTTAGGCACCCAAAGGAAGATGACTAGTGGATTCTCACTCGATCAAACTAAGATAAATAGGCATCATCTTAAGCTATATTTATCCTAAGTTAAAGTTGGGCCTAGATATGGCCTTGGACCAACAAATTTTAATAAACGTATGAAATCTCCTACCCAACCTAAAAGAGAAATTAAGTGTATTATAATTAGTCATTGAGGAAATATTAAATCCTATTTTAGTATACAGTGGCATGTTGGACCAAGTACATAATATAAGAACCAATAGGAAAGATGCACGAAAATAAAGGTACCTTTTCAATTAGTGGTTATACAAAATACATCATTCATATATTTTTATATATATGAAAATACACCTCAAGGGTATTATGAATGGCTATGATACCGATAGCATGGTCAATGGTACAAATAGTGGAGTTGGTTATTTATAACCTCATGCATGAACCATCGGTTTATATACAAGAAAAGGACTCGAACTCTAGTTGACAAATGGAGAAAGAATAACAAACACTAGTTTACAAAAAGAGGGAACTTGTCCTTTTAATTTATGATAGTAATTCTCTATTGAGCAACCGATCTCTAGACTCTTTGGGCGATACTTGGAAAGTTGTCATCTAAATACCAACGGACCCAAAAATCGCCATAGGATTTGGTTCGTTGAGTCCTAACTAGAAGATGAAGTACCACTTGTCGGTTGGTAATCTCATGTGTTAGTGGGAGGACCCTTCAAGAACAAGCCATCAATAAGTGGAGGAAAATCTGGAAGTTATCGGTGGGGAAAACTGTCGATAATAAATGGCGACCACACTGAGAGGATGGGGGCACCACTGAAGTTAAATAGCGGATATGAGATAGATTACGGGAAGATTTTTCTTTTTATGATTTGGGAAAATTGGGGAAAACACTGCGAGTGGGTAGCAAGGGCGGATGTTCACTTCTGCAAACCCTAGATCCATAGACTATATGGGAATAAAATGCACGAGCCTGTGGAGGAGGAGGGAGGCAGAGGTTAGATCGGGGTAATGATCTATAGGAGGATCGATCTATACGATAGAGATAGTGTAGAAGTATATCCCTGCGATGGGAACTCTTGCCAAGAAGGTCATTGAACGAGATGATGTGAACTCTGCAATAATAGCAAGAGAGCTCTGCGATAAGTTGGAAGCCAGCGGTGGAGATTCTAGCGATGGATTTTTGGGAAAGAAACTTTGCGTCATAGTTTGTATGTTGATTCCGGCTGAGATTTTTGTCTTCTGGATGATCTCGATACACCACATGTCGCCGATACTTGATAGAGGGTAGATTTCCCTGGGTGGTATCGGTAGGTTACGCTGCATAACGCAGTCCTTGACGGAGAGGGTTGATAGCTGGTGGGATGAACCACCCTAGTGATCTCAGGATACTATGCTGCAATATTGCAGTTCTTGGATAGAGGTAGGAAATCGGACAGAGGTAAGAAATATTGTGCCCTTTTCCCATATCCTGATATCTGCTATCGTACAGTAGTTTTGATAGAGGTAGAGCATGGTTTAAGATTGCCCTTTATGATCTCGAATTTCTATGTTAAATTATGTTATTACCGTTGTGGTACTGCATAAACTACCTTTTAAATAACTCTGTAGAATGTGTTCTAGATCTGTAATGCTGTATTAAAATCATGGTTAGTTTGTTGATGAACACGCTGCCTCGATTTCTATGCTGAGATGAGTCATGGATCCCTATCACGGATTTCTGCCATCGTTTAATATGGATCACTGTTGTAAAGTTCCGGCATCGATTGTAAGATGGATCTCTGACTTGGGTTACTGCCATAGTTAAGATGGATCTCTGTCATGGTTACTGCCACCATTTAAGATTGGTCCTTGTCTCGGATTACTGCCATCAATTAGGATGGATCACTGCTTTAAAATGCCACCATCAAATTTGAGATGGATCTCTATCATAGATTGCTACCACCGTGTTTTTATGCTGCTTGCAAATAGAGAATAACGCTATTGTTTTAATTTTGATAAGGAATCTCTGCGATTTCCTGTAGGGAGAGATTTTGCTCAACATTGGCTAAAAGGGACTTGACCATGAAATATATGTTTTTAAATAGGTATTCTCTAAAGGGCAATGCTTCCCTCTCTATCGTATTTTCAACCTTTTTATTATTGATGATGACCTGCGTGTCTTTCACCTCAGCGATATGCTCTTTAGATAGTGTATGCGGGTATGGATCACTATTTTGTTTCCTTTCCATATTTATTTATTCATTATGAGTGTTGTGATTTCACCCATGGACAGAGCTTAGACTCTGCCATGTTTGCTTCCTGTATATCTTTAACTAGATCGGAGCAACCATTGAAAACGTGAAGAACAGAAGCGTTAGATATTGATAGAGATTTAGCTACTTCTTTTATATTCTTTCCAATAAAGATTTCTGTCAGATACTAATGCTTTCAGTGTAGACTCCAACAAAATATTACGTTAGTTATTCATTAACACCAATATTTAAAGTTGTACATAACTCTTTATGGCCTTCGTAAATCTATGAGATTAAGACTAAAGTTGTATTTATTTATGTATTACCGTTGGGATAATAGTCTCGGTAGAGCTCAGATCCCCATATAAACTTGTAGTTTATATATATTTTTCAGTATAAGTATTCATACTGTGGTACACGAGTTTAGATGTTGCAAGTGTATAGAGTTTAGGAATTAATTGATCGCTGAAATTATTATATCTTATAGTATACTTTTGGTATATGTTAAATGAGTATAATATTGTAAAGGTTATGAATGGGGATCCTTTAAATGTTTTGTCCTGTGTAGGGTACATTATATGTATATATTTTTAACAATTTTGTTTTTGGTTGCTGTGTAAAGTTCTGGGGTTATCAATCCCCGTAATTCATTCTTATTTGAATAGTCATTGGAAAGAATCTTGGTAACATTTCTAAGATTGGTTGTTGAAGTGCTCTAGGGAAGAGGCTTTCAAATAGCAATAACGGAATTGCTGGATGTAACCGAATTTCGGATAAATAAATGATGCGACAGTTGGTGGACGTAGTCCAGAGATTTCTGGGTGAACCACGTTTATATATGGTGTATGATGGTTAGTGTATTGTTGTTATGTGACTTACTGTTAAAATGTAGTGAATGGTTATTATGTTGTCCATGTGGAGAAGTTCTAATATGTGTATGGTCTGTCATATAAATATGTTGAATATAGTAGCAGGTTGTCGTATTATAAGCATATTTAAGGCTTGAAAATATAAATAGTTATGACAAATGATTATGAATTGTATGAAGATGTATTTTAAAGGTAATGATGGTGACATTCGAGTATATGATTACATGTTTTAAATGATGAAGCATGGACATAGGGTAAGTATAATGTTTTCATTTATAATTGAAGTGGATTTACTTATCTTTATCATGCACCGTGAGGGGTATGTTACATTTCCGTTCTTACGACCCCTAAAATTCCATTGTGTGTCAGTTGGTATATTGTCTTACCTGCCACTGCACACACTTAAGCGCACATTAGTAGTGCTACACTATATACAATATTTACATCATTCATTCTAGTATCTTAGTCAGTCGAGCATACAAATTATTCATCATTTATCATCATAAGCATTTTCAAAGTAAATTCAAATGGTTCGTGTTTTACTTAGCCGATTCATTTCAAAACTAGTACCCTCATTAGTCTAATCAATTAAAGTACCGAGGCGGGCATTACATACACCCCCTCTTATTAAAAATTCATCCCGAAGTTAAGTCCCATGTGCTTCCACGGTGAGTTTTCATTTTCTTTTCACATTCATTTCTTCAACATAACCACAATTGATAATAAAATTTCATTTCCTCTTTTCTACCATCATATAAGTATACATCTCATAATTGACAACATAACTCATAGTGTAGCAATCCCCACACCAGTCCTCTATTGGTTCATTAGTTGCAACCGAACTTGAAATCATCCATAACAAATTCCTTTCATTCAGCAAAACTATAAATATATCTTTTATGTAAATCGTTTAAGCATTAACACATTTCCACATAAGGAATACAATCTTCAATCCCAATTTCTTCCTTTTATATGGTTACGTATAACTATCATATATTTTAAACAAAATCTGAATTTCAAGATAAGAATTAACCCTTCCGAATTTTGTTCTTCAATACATACCTTGTCCATTCCTAAACTAATCTTACATGCAACCTCTCTCTTTTCATAATCCAAAGTATAATTAAATACTGGAGTGTCATTTACTTAGTATAACTAAAAGTATAATCTCATATTTTTATAAACAAAGTTATGTAAAGTTTTCTCCTCTTCCTAACTCAAGTACAGCTAAGATTCTATAATTCAATGTAAGTTTAACTTCTCTCTGTTCAAAATACAAAGCATGATTACAAACTAGTAGTGCATACCTGCGAAGCCATCGCCTTGATTTCAGAGAATAAGAATTTACAGCCAATCGTTAAAATTCTTGATGCAAAACCCCTCATCAAAGTATATGAACCCTGAATGTCATTCAAACTTACATACTAGCAAATTTAGAGGAGAATAATTCTAACCTGTTCAAGAAGCTGGAAGTATCCTTGCCAAAGAAGAAGTAAAAATCGCAGCTTTGATTTTTCTACGTCGATCTTCATGCATCACCGACGAACCCAAATGTAATGCTCTTCCAAAAGAGTTTTTTTTTTTTTTTTGAATAGTTCCACTAAGACTACTTCAATTTGGGTTTTTAAATAAAAGACACGCATCACTATACCTAAGTACATTTAGAACTGGTCATATCATATAATGATAAAATCATTCTACGCATAAAATAAAACTCTCTATACTTCATTTCAATTCAACAACAAGATATATTTCCTCTTTACATTATTATAATTATAAATTTCTTTTAACACTATCTAAATGTTACTTTCTACCTCAATAAACATCATAACTATCTTATATATAAACATGACAAGGTGAAGTTCTCCCTCTCATTATTTTAATGCCTATATATAATTTCTTTTAAATTATCTAAATGTTACTTACTACCTTTATAAACATCATATCTATCTTATGCATAAACGTATCATGGTCAATTTCTTTATTGTAAACAATATAAAATATTGAAATTGAAATTTTCTTATGAATCTCATACTAAGACATTTCTATAAGTGTGTAGGTATTAAATAACCATTTTCGAATTCAATATAAGTATATGGTAACTCAAATGATAATTTCCTTCCTTCTTATATGTTCTTTCAAAAGTGTTAATATATACCATTAACTACCTTTCGGGTGACCTTCGTGGATGTATATATATTCTATATATATATATATTATCCTTAAAAGGGCAAATCGTAAACTGAAAGCCAAATCTGGAAAACGCTAAAGAAATCGTAATAGATACACAGTAATTTTGGATATCAAAATACAGTCATAACATAGAGTGAAGGCAGCGTTTCAGTGCATAGCCAGGGTATCACAATCGCAGTGGCAAACCAAGCGTTCGGTGCATGGGAAGAGTACCCATTTGATCAGCTTAATTTCAGACAACAAAACCAGAGTTTGAGATCCAATCTAGTGACATGGGTTACACGCCGAATTCGAATAGAGTAAAACCGTGGTCAAACATAAATGAAATCCCCGCTATAAACTCAGAGATCAATATAATTCAGAATGACAGGGCGATAGAGAACAACGATCCAGGGTTCAATTTAGACAAGATCAATGTTATGAACTCAGCAGAGATCCAGTACCCGCCGATGCGATCTAAGGTAAGGCAGGTAGAAACTTGTAGGAAAAAGGAACAGAGTATATAAGCTGTGGTTCACGCATAGATAAATCCAACGCTGTAATCTCTTTATTATTTAACAATAAAATTTTGTAGACAGAAAATATTTATCCGAACTGATTAATGCCGTAACACTTTTTTTATTTAACACTACAAAGTTGCAGACAAGAAAAGGATTCATACACCGAATTGGTCACAGGAGAAAATACTGTAATTCTTTTCTCAAATTAAAAACAGTAGCAAACACGCAGAGATTCAATCTACAGCAAGTATAGGCCAGGGTTGTAGATATGGAATTCTGGGAAAAATGTCCTTCGATTTCCAAAACACATAGACAAACTCAACGTCAAAATTATAATTCACTTCTCATTAAATGGAAGAACCCATCAGTAGTCGAAAAAGATACTCAAAGAAATTTGAAAGCCAATCCACGATTGGATTCCGAAATCTAGATAGATCACGGCAGGGTTATAAATCTCATACAAGCCGATTTCTTATGATGGGATCTAGAATCAACAATTAATTTAAAGCAGGGTTTAAAATAAATTAGAATCCCGTACGATTTCTGAGAGAGCAGAACTGGAGCGTTAAACAGATCATGACAAAGTTGAATGGACAAAGTCACAGTACCTGTTCACTAAATCTGGAAACATACCGATTCCAGATCATTCTTGTAGAATACAACAAAGGAAATTCTAACACAGAGTTTATAGATTCATAGGAACCGGATCGATTCAATTTCTTTTTTTATAATAAGACTAAGATATCAATCTCATAGATAGAAAACACTAATTTAAAGAAACGATGAACCTGATTCGATGGTCGAGTCCGAGATGGGGTGAATCGTTGAAGTAGTTGCTGATTCAACTGTCCGGATCCGATCTTTGATGAAGTTACCGACAACCCCTGTGTAATATGATTCTGGTGCCCTCAAGGCTCGACCGACTCTGATACCAAATGTAAGGACCCCCATTTCGGATTCCCCAAAATGACTTCCACAGAATTTGAACATATAAGTATAATTAATTTCAAAATTTCTAGTACGATTTTTCAGAAGAAGATATAGAGGCCACAGATCTAGTTCTATCTATTGCAGTACATGAATGTCAATAAATAACACTATATACCCAGATTTATTCGTTCCACCACAAGATTTAGCAAAATAAATAAACTAAATACTTCAAACTTGTTTTAAACGGTTGGTCCAGCGAATCGATGGAGTCCTCGAAGTGGTTTCCGCACGATCCAATCCAATTTCAAGACGAAGTACCGGGTGACACCTCGGTTGACCTCCCTACCGTATTGGGGTTATTCTTCTTCACCCCGAACCCCCGAGCAAATGGGGTCGCAAGAACACACAACGCAAGCTTTCTGGTGGGATTCCCCAATCCCCGGAAAGCTAAGCCCAACTCACAAGAATTCACAAGATCAATTCTCGACTCTGGTACCCATCCAACACTAGGGAGCAAGAGATGACTTTCTCTCCTTCTCCTCCCTCATTATATAGAAAAAGTCTGAGTGCCATGTGTCTATCCATGCACATATTTAATTTAATTTAATAATTTATTAACAATTACTCTCAAATTACAAGTGTCTCTTCATCTCAAGTGTGCACTCAATTCCCTAAATCAGTGGGAATTAGGTGTAGTAGAGTTCTTCTTATGTTTTGGTTCTTATTTAGTTTACTTAATATCTTTTAGTTAGACTTAAAGTTTTCTAAATTCCTTTCTTTTCTAATTACTAAAATAGAATTAGAAGATTTTACTAAAATTTTAATTTATTTTAAATCTCTTCTTCATAAAAAATAAAAATTAAAAGAATAAAATGAAACAAAATGGAATAAAATATTTCTTAAATCTTATGTGAAATTTCCATTTATACAATCGATCAATTTCTTCTTGTTGTTCTTGTCTAGGTACCTCTTCGGCAGGTCCTTCCGACAATTTATTTTCTTTCTTCTTGTGAGGAGAACTGTGTAGCGATCGGGGAGTCGTTACCGCGATCTATCAACTACACTTCTTAGAGACTAAGGGATGCTAAGAGATAAGGCTCTCCCTATCGCGCGCCCTTCAACTCTCGTACGCGACCAAGTCAGTATGGCCTCACCTGTACGGCACACACTTCCCCGAGCCAGCTCGCAAGCTTCTGACCCGTGCGTCGATTGCTATTTCAGGTTCGACAGTCTATCATCGTACCCCTATGTGTTCTTTCCATTCTTATGACCCCTAAAATTCCATTGTGGGTTAGTCGATATATCGTCTTACCTGCCACTGCACACACTCAAGCGCACATTAGTAGCACTGCACTATATAAAATATTTACATCATTCATTCTAGTATCTCAGCCAGTCGAGCATACAAATTATTCATCATTTATCATCATAAGCATTTTCAAAGTAAATTCAAATGGTTCGTGTTTTACTTAGCCGGTTCATTTCAAAACTAGTACCCTCATTAGTCTAATCAGTTAAAGTACCGAGGCGGGCATTACAAGAACATCAAAGAAAAATGGCCAATTTTTAAAGATGAACCTCGTAATGTTAGACTTTCATTGGAAAATGATGGTTTCAATCCATTTGGTGATCTTCATTCTACTTACTCAGTGTGGCCTGTTTTCGTCATAAGAAATAACCTTCCTCCTTGGATGACGATAAAGAGAGAGCACACAATGTTGGCAATGATTATTCCAGTTATGTTTTTGAAATTAATTATATTATTTCATTAATTTCTTTGTTTAATCGCTGCATGAGAACACCTTTTATATATTGGAACACATAACTAAGTAGCAATATTGTATGTTGAATGATCAATTAGGTAAGTACCAGGTTAAAGATATGAATGTATATATTGAGCCTCTTATCGATGAGCTATTGAAGTTATGGGTTGGAATCACTATGTATGACATCTCTAGACCAATATGGCGTAAACAATTTCAGTTCCATGAAATACTTGCATGAACAATTCATGATGCTCCTGGGTTAACACATTTTTGTGGTATGTAATTTTTTGTTGCACATCCTTAAGATTATATGTTTTTAAGGTAAACATCATGCATTTTTTTAAAATTAATAATCTTTTGATGCTATAACATTAATACACATATCTTGCAGGTCTTCAAACAAAGGAAAAATTTGCATGTCCAGTATGTAGTCCTATGATAAAATCTCATCATTCAAGAAGTTTAACAAAGGAGGTGTTTGATGAGTATAGGCACTTCCTCCCCAAGAACCATAGGTATCGAACTACTGAGAAAACAAAATTCAATGGTAAATAAGATAATGGAAAGAAACCACGAAGAATGACACCTCATCTATGGAAGTTGGAATATAATAGAAATCGTCAAGGTATGCAAATTGTATATGTAGCATATATAAACATGTAATATTATGATTTTTATATTTTTACTTAATTTTCTCTACCATGGGTGTCATGAATTATTGTTAATGTGTTCTCGTTTATGTTTAATGAATTTCTTTAAGGCATGAATGGGATTCCACGAGGAATGAAGAGTTATCCCATACAATTCAATAGGTTTCCTTACTACGAGCACCTACAAATAGCTCATTTGTTCGATACAATGCATATCAGAAAGAAAGTAACAGAAAGGATTGTTGGGATATTCTTATACTCCATCCTAGTCCAAACAACATTTCCATTATCTTGCATTTCAGTCATGCATGCATTTTTGCATGCAGTCATGAAATTGCATGCATCTCAATCATCAGTCCCAGCACCTAGTTCTCATTTAGCTAGCCCCGGGAGCTTTCTTCTAATCAGTTTTATCCCTCCTAGTGCTTAGTGCACCCTCCTTTCACCTACCACTTGTGAAAGGATCCCTCTCTCACCTACCACTCAGTTGCACTTCAGTTAGTTGAGTTATCTTTAGATCTTTCCTTGATTTAAGGCTAGATTGACTCCTCAACTGACTGTATCACTCTGATGGACCTCCAGTGAGACTAGACTGCCTATTCTGACTCCAGTTATCTCCTCATGCGCCCTCCATTGAGCCTCCTTCACTACATTAGTGCTCCCATGTGCCAGTTACACCTACCACACTCAGTTAGACTCAGTTTGACACCTGGTTGACCGTTTACTTGTGCATTGATGACTCCTCTGATCTGATGATGAGGACTCCTAGTGGTGTATTGTTGACACTCCACTGATGATGATGATGAATCCTAGTGCAGATAAGCCATGACCATGTAGACTAATTCAAATTGCCACATTGGCATTCGAATCCTCTCCACCATTGTATTATTTATGGTTTATATTATGATTAATGAATTAGTGTGTGATGTTATTTTGCTTCTATCTGAGTTCTACTGTATCATAATTCTACTGCTCTTTTACACTGCATTGACCACTCTTCTTCTATTTTCCTACTTAATCTTCATCTTTCTTGTGAGGTATACATCAGCTCTTAGATCTGCTGTGAGGATTTTCACATGGTATCAGAGCATGTTGAGAGTATAGTCTATCTCCATTCCTAAGTTTTTTTTTGCAAGTTATTACCAAGATTTCAAGTGCAACAGCAGTTTTCTGTAGTTTTGCAGCAGTAGCAATTGCAAATATTCTCTATTGTTTTTGTAGGTCTTCTGCAACAACTTCCATGAATATGGAAGGAATTCCTCTTCTCTGTCCATTCAATTATGATGAGTGGAAACCAAAGATGATAGCATATTTGAAGAGACATGGTCTTTTTTATTATTGTCTTGAAAGAGAGTTCGAATCCTCTGAAGAGGAGAATGATTGGTTAAATGAAGGTGATAGATCCTATGGAGCAATGTTGACTGCTATGTCTTGTTGTATGTTAATCCACTTCCATGATTCTGCTGAATCTCCAAAAGAGCTATGGGCCCATCTGGATGAAAGATTTGGAAAACATAATGAAGGGATTGGTGAAAACTATTTGGAGAGAAATCCCAGTGATGCATTCACCCTCCTTGATGGTCTCTTTGATCATGATTCAGTATCAAACATATCTCATAATGAAGTTGTCCAAAAAGAACAAGAACTTGCAGATTCAACACTCATGTTCTCAATGTCTTCTATTTCGAATTCTGTGCCAACTCACACTCTAGAAACTAAAGAGGTTCTTAATTCCTCTCTTGCACAAGAGCCTATTGGTTTGCATAATGATGATCTATTGAATGTTTCAGAGGTTAAATCAGCAATTGGAGGTGATGCATTCGCTCTCCTTGATCACTTACCTCTTATGTACTACTATATGATTATTTGTACATGCTCTCAGAAGTTCATTGAAGATGTATGGCATTTCCATTCGCTTGGGATCATTTCTCATGCATATCATGGTTTATTTGGTTTTGATCTCACCCTTGCTGGTTCAAAGGAGATCTCAAGAAACCATTCATCATTTCTTGGAGCTTATTCGAAATCCAAGCCATTACCATTGTTTCATGGTTCATTTGGTTTTGATCTCACCCCTGCCGGTTCAAAGGAGATCTCAATAAACCATTTATCGAGTCTTGGAGCTGATTTGAAGTCCAAGCAACCACTATCATATGATGGTTTTTTTGGGCATGATCTCACCTATGATGGTTCAAAGGAGATAACAAAAGACTATCTACACAGTCATGGATTTGATCCTACCTCAGCTAATTCGAATCACAGGTTCCAAGATCATCCTCATACCTTTGGATTTGTTCTCATCACATTCGGTCTGAAGAGCAAGTACAAGCACATGTCTCCATATTCGCTTGCATCCACTGAAGGAGAACATAAGCACATGTTTTTGGAGCATGAACCACTTCTTCCCAAGAAAAAGATACCTCCAGACATATGAACAAGCATCACACCTGCTTGAGTTTGGAGCATTTATTTTTTTGTTGTGCCCTACAGTCTATTTTGAGGGGGGGGGTATTTTTCCCATGAGGTTTTTCCCCATTCCCTTATTTCATGGACTATTCTTTATCATTTATGTGATTGTATTGGGTGACCTTTGGTCTCAGTTACTAGGGCCCGGGATGGATTAAGGGGGGGTGTTGGTATATTCTTATACTCCATCCTAGCCCTAACAGCATTTACATTATCTTTCATTTCAGTCATGCATGCATTTTTGCATGCAGTCATGAAATTGCATGCATGCATGCAAATTGCATGCATCCCAGTCATCAGTCTCAGCACCTAGTCTGCATTTAGCTAGCCCCGGGAGCTTCCTTCTGATCAATTTTAGCCCTCCTAGTGCTTAGTTCACCCTCCTTTCACCTACCACTTGTGAAAGGCGCCCTCTCTCACCTACTACTCAGTTGCACTTCAGTTAGTTGAGTTATCTTTAGATCTTTCCTTGATTTAAGGCTAGATTGACTCCTCAATTGACTGTATCACTCCGATGGACCTCCAATGAGACTAGACTGCCTATTCTGACTCCAATTAGCTCCTCATGCGCCCTCCACTAAGCATCCTTCACTAAATTAGTGCTCCCATGTGCCAGATACACCTACCACACTCAGTTAGACTCAGTTTGACACCTAGTTGACCGTTACTTGTGCATTGATGACTCCACTGATCTGATGATGAGGAATCCTAGTGCAGATAAGCCATGACCATGCAGCTTAATTCAAATTGCCACCTTGGCATTCGAATCCTCTCCACCATTGTATTATTTATTGTTCATATTATGATTAATGAATTAGTGTGTGATGTTATTCTGCTTCTATATAAGTTCTACTATATCATAATTCTGCTGCTCTTTTACACTGCATTGACCACTCTTCTTATATTTTCCTGCTTAATCTTAATCTTTCTTGTGAGGTATACATCAGCTCTTAGATATGTTGTATACCTCACAAGAAATATTAAGATTAAGCAAGAAAATAGAAGAAGAGTGGTCAACATAGTGTTAAAGAGCAGCAGAATTATGATACAGTAGAACTCAGATAGAAGCAGAATAACATCACACTAATTCATTAATCATAATAGGAACAATAAATAATACAATGGTGGAGAGGATTCGAATTCCAAGGTGGAAATTTGAATTAGCCTGCATGGTCATGGCTTATATGCACTAGGATTCATCATCATCATCATCATCAGTGGAGTGTCAACAATACACCACTAGGAGTCCTCATCATCAGATCAGTGGAGTCATCAATGCACAAGTAATGGTCAACCAGGTGTCAAACTGAGTCTAACTAAGTGTGGTAGGTGTAATTGGCACATGGGAGCACTAATGTAGTGAAGGAGGCTCAGTGGAGGGTGCATGAGGAGCTAATTGAAGTCAGAATAGACAGTCTAGTCTCACTAGAGGTCCATCGGAGTGATACAGTTAGTTGAGAAGTCAATCTAGCCTTAAATCAAGGAAAGATCTTAAGATAACTCAACTAACTGAAGTGCAACTGAGTGGTAGGTGAGAGAGGGCGCCTTTCACAAGTGGTAGGTGAAAGGAGGGTGCACTAAGCACTAGGAGGGCTAAAACTAATCAGAAGGAAGCTCCCGGGGCTAGCTAAATGAGGACTAGGTGCTGGGACTGAGATGGAAGGTTTGACAAAGATAAAATTGGAAAAAATTTCAGTGACATTACAGAATTCAGTCACGCATTGCAAAGTGTAATTATTTCCAATGTCAGAGATGGGGACCAAAATATTAGCCTTCCATGGTTATTGATAGAGCAACAAAGAAATGCTATAAAAGAGGTCATTCAGAAACTAAGGTTTCCGACAAGGTTTTCTTCGAACATACAAAATATCTTAATGAAAAAATGTGATTTTGGCGGTGTTAAAACTCATGACTGGCATACATTCATTAAGGTAATTATTTACGTATATAATTTCCATTTAGTACATCTTTTTAGTAATTGTTCTCTCATATTTGGAAACATTAAATAATGATTTGATTTTTGCTACAGTACGTTCTACCTCTATCTCTCTCAGATAGCTTTGACGACAACATAAAACAAGTTATATATGATCTTGGTAAATACATAAGGTAAGTAACAATTTATATGCATGAAAATGTTTGTTCTCTTTGTTTCATAGCTTATTGACATATTGCGTTTTACAGCTTGGAATATTATTATATATGCCTCAATCTTGTTGATCACTATTATTTTCTTGCATCTAGGTGGATTTCGTCTAAAGAATTCCATAAAGAAGATATTAGGTATTGGAAGAGAGAAATTCCTCGTCTAATGTGTGAAATGTAGAAGTATTTACATCCATCATTTTCAATGCACAAGAACACTATCTCATACACCAAGTTGAGGAGATTGAATTGTGTGGACCTGTAAACTCAAGGTCAATGTGGATGGTGGAAAGGCATTTGAATTCATTGAAAGATTTTGTTAGACAAAGAGCACGTCTTGAGGGTTCTATGGTGCAGGGATATATGGTATATCAATCCATGGTGTACATTAGTCAGTATCTTCCAAATTTAGCAAACAATATCAATCTGCCTCGCATTTGGCATGTCAACTCCATCAACAAATTTGAAGGGGAGGTCATCTTGGGGAAAGGTAGAACGAGGAAATCGAAAGGTAATTGAATGGTGTAGATTTAATTTATTATACAATTAATTTTTCAATTTCATATATATATATATATATATATATATATATATATAATACTCATGTAATTTTTATTATTCCATCAGTATTTTAAGGTAAACTTAATTTCCTTTAATGATATCTAATTTACAATTCTTAATTGTTATTTTTTCATATAGTTGGTTGCGTGTGGGATGCACTACATTTATATATTGCAAACAATCTTGATTGGATGGAGGAATGGATAGAACGATGTACAAAATTCTATGGTACCTTATCATGGAAAGGGGTTAGTAAATTGATTAAAACAATGTATCGTTATCGAGAAGAATATATCGGTGAACTTATGCAAAGGGAAATTTATTTAGCATGTGGTTTAAAAGATAAAAAGGAAAGTATATTTAGCCTGCTCATTTTTGTCATTGTTTCCCATTATATCAATGTGTTTCTTTCATTTATTTCTTCTTATATATTTATTTACTGAGTCGAGCATGATGCAGTTGATACACCACAAGGCTATGTGGTGCAATGGTCATAAATTTCGCATCAAAAATTTGGATGACAAAAAGAAAACATTCAATTGTGGGATAACTGCAGTTTTTCAAGTCACTAATGTTTCCTCTAGAAGTGACAATCATCCAGAAGTATGTAAAAATATGTACTATGGTTATTTGGAATATATAATTGAGTGTGACTTTAATTCCTTTAAAATAGTTATGTTTGAGATCAAATGGTACAGGCTACAAATGAATGAACGTGATCCCGAAAGAACTGTTATTGAGCATGCCATTGGATTTACCACGGTTAATACAAGGGCACTTGAACCAGGCATAGAGCCTTATGTTCTTCCAAGTCAATGTGAGCAGGTATTTTACTCAGAGGTTCCAAGTAAAGTAGATTGGTCATACATTGTTAGATATGATCCAAGAAGAAGACCGATCAAGTATAATATCAAGGAAGAAGACAATGTTGAAGAAGAAGGTGATGCAGATCAGGAGCAGTTGGTCGTCAACGTAGATGTATCAGATGAAGAATCTAATCAAGAAGTTGATTATCCAAATGATGTAGCAGACAATGACGTAGTCAGTGATGATATAGATGATCAATATATAATTGAAAAATGACATTGATGATGATGCTGATATGAGCGATCCTTTCAATGATAGTGATTCTGAACCAGATGATGATACAGATGTTAAGTCAAATGAAGAAGAATATCAATGTTGGAATCTAGGAGGTATGTGAATATATATTTTTGCATAATGTATTATGTTTAAATTATTAAGTTATGTAATTTTTTATTTAGTATGTTACATCATCATCCTCATCCTCATCCTCATCCTCATCCTCATCCTCATCATCATCGTCACAATCATCATCATCACAATCTGCAATACTCGACCATAAAGGAAATCAATCTTCTCGTTCTATAAATCCATATGCCATCTACCAGTTTCAGCAGTTCATAGAAAACAAATAAATAATGATAAAATGCAGCAACAAAGCATAGGTGTAACAACAATAATCAAGAACACATTTGCAAATAGAAACTACACATTATCTAGTCGATTGTTTCAGCAAACCAAGAAAGGCTATGAATGGAGAATCCTATGCTTAATGCTCACACTGTATTAGCAAACCAAAAGGAACTGTAATCGAAGAATCCTACGCTTAATATTCAAACTATTTCAGTAAACTAAAAGAGAAATATAATTGAAATTACACACAAAACAAAGCAAAGGAAATAAACAACTAACTAATTAGGAAACTCTGATAGAAGGCGAGACCTTGCCTTCTAACAAAGATGCCTCTAAACGCTACCAGATATCAGTACACAGAGACTCAGGAAAATGTTGTTGATTTCATTAATAAGGTGAATTTCAATTACAAAGCTCTTCCACTCATGTTACAAACACTTTTCAAACATCCTAATCATCATCACAATATGCAATACTCGACCATAAAGGAAATCAATCTTCTTGTTCTATAAATCCATATGCCATCTACCAGTTTCAGCAGTTCATAGAAAATAAATAAATAATGATAAAATGCAACAACAGAGCATAGGTGTAACAGCAATAATCAAGAACACATTTTCAAATAGAAACTACGCATTATCCAGTCCATTGTGTAGTGCCCCTAGACTACTGTAGACATTGAGGGCACTTGCTTAGTGACCCAACTGTTTGAAACATTAATTAAATAACCTTTTGACCTTATTTTTTGAGTATGAGTATCTGAACTGTTGAGGTAAATGAATAATTGCATATGTTAAACGATTAGCTATGACTATGGAAAATTATGTTGATGGATAATGCTTAACGACTAGCTGTATGGTGATTATGTATTTGGCGACGAAATGTATATTTGATAAGACGAATGAGTAGTTTGAATAAATCATAAATGTTTAACAATGCTAGAGTTAGAAACCAGATGATGATTGTTGAGAACAGTGCTACTAATAATTTGTTGCGAGAAGTGTGTGTAGAAACAAGTGAGACGGTTCACCAACGGACACACAAAGGAACATGGAGGGTCGTAGAGTACGGGTAAATCACACACAGGGGAAGCGACGACGATGTCAACTTCTGACAAGAATACCATGCATGAGCAGATAAGCATTGATCCGCTTGCTCAAGAGGAATGCGTGAGGGCGTACGAGGTGGGCCACGACGGAGCTGGTCACGTACGAGTTGAGGGGCGCGCAGTGAGAACGGACTCACTCCTCAGCGCCATTAGTCCCTAGATAGCATGTAGACGAAGGATGGATGGTAACGATTCCTAAAATCCCTACAAGAGTTCCCGCAAGTCAAAACGGAAATATGGTGACAGAAGGGCCCAACGATGAGGTACCCTGTCGAGAACGGAAAGAATGGACGCAAGGACCCAACGAGGTGGTACCATGCCAAGGAATGGAAACCATGGATGATTGGACCCGACGGAGTGGTGCCATGTCAGAGAATTAAAAATTAAGGAACCAGGAGCCCAACGACGCGGCACCGTGATCCTAGTGAATTTGATTGTTAAATTAAAATGCATAAAAACTTAGGAGAATAACTCTAGATTATTACTTAGCAAATGCATAACAATAGCTTAGACATTTGCACATGATTAGTTACTTTTGTTGAGCATTTAAAATAATAGAAATTATTATTTAGGAGCAAAATAGATTAGACACCTAGTCAACTAAAAGCTAGGAGCTGATTAAAATATCTGGGGGACAAACTAGAGCAAACTTAGGGATGTAGGTGCACTTCCTTGAGAAACTGACACTTGGATGGGTGAGTGTTTTAAATAATTAAATAATTAAAAATATGTAATTATGCATGAAGCGACATGTGTCGCAGGAGACTTCCCTTTATAAGGAAGGCTTAAGGAATGGGTAAGGGGCCCATAATTTGGATGATTATCGTAATTTTTGAATGCCTCAAAGACTTGCTGCTATCTAAGGGTTTGGCTTAGAAATCCTGGTGGGAAGGGAAGCCCAAGCTGAATTTTTGAAATACTTGTGTGAGCTCTACGACCCAAAGCTCGGGGGAGGCCATGCGACTGAAAGCATGAGCCTATGGTTGGGTGGCGAAGCTAACGGTTGCTTCGCCTATGGTTAAACGAGCTTTGTTGGAGGGATCCTACGGAAGACGCAGACATCAATGGACCAGCTGGATCGGGTTGACAGGTTAAGGTTTGCTTATTTTTGTTAAGTTATTCACTCTTTTATTTTATTTTTCCAATAACTATAATGGCTAATTTGTTTGTATGAAGTTTTTAAAGTTTCAGGTTCAGTTCAAGGGGACCCTAAAGGAGGGGTCCTACATTTGGTATCAGAGCCGATCGAGCCTTGAGGGCACCAGACTCATATTATTCAGAGGTTGTCGGTATCTTCGTTGAAGCTGGATTGATCGGATAGCTGAATCAGCCGCAACTACAATGGTCTTCCCATCTCGAATTTGACAATCTAATCAGGTTCAATGTCTTTCAAGTTTTGTTTTTCTTTATCAGTATTTGGATGGACACTCTAATTTTATTGCAAAAGGAGAAATTGAAGATTCGATCCAGTTCTAGTATGAAACTGTTTCCTTTTTATGCGTTTATAAATATAGATCCTTGTATGCTATGATGAGGAAGACGAACCCTTAGGTATGAACAGATCCATTCATTTTATATTTAAAACTCTGTTTCAGTCTGTATATTTTAGATCGCTGCACTATGGATTGGTCGGTTGACATGGCAATCTCAGATTTTATATTGAATTTAATTTGAATTAAAATCCTCTGTGGTTTCCATTCCGCATGACGATCTCAGGTTTTAATTTGAATTAAAATCCTTTGTGGTTTCCATTCCGCATGACGATCTCAGGTTTTAATTTGATTTGATTTAAAGTTCTGTGTTTCCCCATCACTAATAGCAATTTCAGATCTACATTGATTATTTCGATTTTAGATAGTCTCCGTATTCAATTCAGAAATGGAAGGGCATTTTTTTTTTTTTCTTAGAATTTATAATGTGGATGTAATTCGATTTTTAAAGGGTCTCTGCACTCTATTGAAATTTGGGATGACGTGTTTTCAGAATTCGAAATTTTGAAATTTTGAATCGTGATTCTGCTCCTTCAAAATCTGTCATTTTCCATTTAGTGATCGAGAATTGCTTTCGATTGGAATTTAATTTATTTTAAATTTCGTTTGCAATCCAATGACGTTTCTAGATCTTCTATCAAAAATCGAGTGGGCATAAATTATTCCAACTCTGTTGTAATCCACTTAGTATTCCAGAATCGTTATCGATTGGAGTTTAGTTTTATTTTAGATTTCGCTCCCAATCTATTTTGGCATTTCCAGATCTCTTAAGACGATCCGTGAAATTGCTCTTTAAATCTCTGTGTTGATCTAGACGTTTCCATAATTCTTTTAGCAATTTGATTTTACCGTTATTCGCTGTGTATCAAACTCTCACTTAACGTTTTCCTGAGTTTGCAGTTACGAATTGAATGAGTCTTCTTATTCCCGGTATATCGATCTTACTTAGCATTCCCAGAGTTCATAATCATGAAATATCAATGCTGTTTTCCATTTCCCTGCATATCCATTTCCACCATCTATTAACTTTTCCCCAAATTTCTGTAACGATTTTTTTTAAGAATGGCGTTTATTAAAATTCGAACTAGTCATTGTATTTGGACTTTTAATCTCTCTGTGTATTAATTGGAGGATTCGAACAACGTTTTTCCAGGATCGGTGATGCGTTGTGGTTATTCATTAGAGATTCTGCGTATTCATTTCGTGATTAAAATCGACCCTCCCAAGATCTTGAGACGATTACAGATTGCCTTTGCTTTTATTTCTTGCAAACCGATTTTTATTTTTTTTAGGGCAACTTATCCAGAATTATGATCTTGAAATGTAATTGTCTTTTTAATCTCTGCAGAACGTTTCCAGAACTATGATCTTGAAATGTAATTGTCTTTTTAATCTATGCAAAACGATTTCAGAATTATGATTTCGAAATGTAGTTGTCTTTTTAATCTCTGCAGAACGATATCAGAATTATGATTTCGAAATGTAGTTGTCTTTTTAATCTCTGCAAAACGATTCTTAATGTGGTTTGTGAAAAATCCCTGAATTCCCATTTCAAGCCAAGTCGATCTGAGTATTGAATTTACTCTGCTAAACGCCTTAAGCCAACGATTTGAGTATCCATTATGCTAAAACACCAGAAGCCAAAAACGATCTGAGTTGTTATACGCCAGATTTTAATGGAGAATGCAAATTATTCTATGTGTGGTCTCTTAGTAACTCAATGTATGGTTGTTCTAAACCTCCATATCAAATTCTTACCCAAACATTCCAGAATTGAAATCACAATTTGATCGTCATTTATCCTCTGTATTGACTCCTTACTGGGCATTTCCAGAATTAAAATTTCGTTTGGATTTTATCAATTCCTTACTTGACGACTCCAGAACGCAGATACATCTCATAATTATCTCTTAAATTTTTGTGTGGATCTGGCATTTCCAGAATTCTTAAAAATCTGAATTTGCCCTTTTTGCTGTGTGTCAAATTCCCTGTACACCGACTTCTTTTTTTTTTTTTTTTTGCATCTCCAGATTTTCTTTAAAATAATTTGTGAATTCGTTGTGATATTCTTCCTTTTAATTTCAAAAGCCTGCGATATGATCTCAAACTGCAATTGCCTTTTTAATCTCTGCAAACCGATTATTAAGGCAATGTTTCCAGGATTCTTGATTTCGATATGTAATTTGTCTTTTAAATCTCTGCAAAACATTTCCAGAATTATGATTTGAAATGCAATTTATCTCTGCATCTAATTCCATTACTGATGCGCGTCTTAGTTCATTCTCAGAAACATTCTATCTTTGAAAACTCTCTACATCTAATTCCAGTATTGATTGGCATTCTGGAATCGTATCCTGATCCAAATTCAAACCTATGCCTGTTACTCCAGCTATTAAATGGCATCCTGAATTGTATCCGATCCAATTTTTTTTAACCCCATTTTGATTGGTGTTCTGGAATTAAAAGTATTTGAATCTTAATGTTTGTCACAGCGAGCCCTATAAAATGATGCCTTGTTATACTGTCATTTTAACTCTCAGTTGAATAGAATATGAAATATGCCTCCGAGTTAATGGGACGATATGCCTCCGAGTTAATGGGACGCCGATTACGTTGATTTCTCCACTCAGTGTAGAGTCGTTTATAGGGCAGCCAAGCCCGGTCAATTAAGGAGTCTATTCTTGATTGTAGTGATGGTTGATCTTGCTGGAGTATTAATGCTTCTAGTGTAACCTGAGAGACATCTTCTCAGTCTAGTACATGTTAACTATCCCCGTCTTTTTCCCAGATTAAACGCTAAGATTAACTTAGGTTTGGCAATAGACAAAACGTTCTCTTGTGTATCTGGCACTTTTTCTACCAAAAAGATTCTTTGCTTTTTCTGTTTTTATATCACATATTTTTTTTTGTAAGCCGAGCTCCTATTATTGTGTCCTCTTGCTTTTCTTCTGGTCGCACCTTTTGCTGATTTGATATCCACAAAATCGGTCCCAAATCGCATTGTTTAAACCTGCTATATGTTAAAAGATCCCTTGTCTGGCGGCATCACTCCTCTAAATCCATACGACTATGGTGTTATGAATTTATATGTTGGCCTAGAATCTTCGAGATGTTTATAAAACTTAAATGTTAATCATTTAAAGTTTTTTTTTAATTGACGGTGGAGAACTTTAGTTATGAATATACATATGTCCATTCGTTTGCTCTTGAAATATAAATTGGATCTCAATAATAGAGAAGCTTGTGTTAAAAAAAAATAAACAAATAAACAAATAAATAAAATAATCTGATGGGGTTACACTTACATACATGGTGGTGTGTAAAAGGATGAAGCGGAATAAAATTATATACACATGCATCATGAAAAGGAATTATAAATATATCCTAGATTTTATAGAATTTAACGAGGCAAATATATATAAAGCTACTTTTGATTTAAATTTATCAGGTATGTGATGGTTATACATTGAGATACAATATTAAATTATTAGATAATTTGTCTCAAGGTAAAAGATATAGATGTTCTGTCTAATCCTAAATTGCCCAGATCGAAAGGCTTACCTATGTTTATTCATTTTTGAGACGTGAGACTCAACACCCAGATGGGAGGACCTGGCTTATGATCACTCGTTATCAAATTCTGTGAGAATTTAAACAATAAACGCGTCTAGGATTTAGGATCTGACCACCTAGTTCTGCGTTTATGAGATCCTTGTGTATGATACAATCCAAACGCCCGAAATCGAGGTATACTCCACTCTGTCCCACCGTGATCCTGCCACGATACCTTATTCTCCGGATAATAGAAGTTGAGGTCGAATTGTAATTCATTTCTTTATTTGACATGGAATTCGTGTGATCGGTTTAAGTAGCAAAGTTGGTATTTAGCGACAGCCAGACTTGAACCCCTTTTGTTGCTCGACGATTTGGTAAAGCGTGCCCTTGCCACGATACTAGTTGTTATTTAAATTTTTACTCATTTCTCTTATGTCATATGCAAGTTTAGATATTACATTGTAACCAATGTGAATAAGAAATATTAAAATGGGAAAATGTAAAGTTAGTGATAGGGTATGTGGTGCATAGTTAAAGACCCAAGATGTGAGTAATATGAAGAAAAGAAAATTGCACATTTAAGTTATTCATTGTCGTAAGGTGGAATTTAGTAAGTGATGAACATGATATCTAGGATTATGAAGAAGAGATACATACATGTTTAAGTAGATTAGTTCGTTATGACTAGTTGAAATAGAAACATATCTTAGGGTGATAGAATTTAATTGTATAGTTAAAAATGATGAAAAGTTATATATATATATATGTGTGGGGCACATCACATGACTTTGGTGGAACCATGTTCGCGAAAGGTGTTAACTTTAGTCTTTACAAAGAAGACTCTATGGTGGAATTAGATTAATAGTGATGGATAAGATGCAGTCGAGAAAGTAGAAATCCTTACTTGCACCCATAAGAATAAATGATAGATGTTACGTAATTAAGCTATATTTCAACTATGAAAAGTTACTTGTAAATGCACTTCCAGAATGATTTTATTTTAAAAAGGTCAAATATTTGGGAATTCAAGCGGACTATATCTAGGAGTGCACACTTAGAGAAATAGATTGGACTAACCAAGATAAAATGATATAAAAAAAAACTACGACGACTGCCGAGCCTTCATGATGGTCTTTTAAGAAGATAATAAGCAATATATTTATGCCTATATTCTAGATGCCCCTACATAGTAATTTTGTACTGTGATAGTTCATGTATAAAAGGAAATCAACGAAGAAGGGCACATGCTTATTTAAGGGTTTAAGGATAGTCATTATGAGGAAATATTAAGAGGTTCATTATATCATAAGTCACTTTCAAATTGGATCCTTATATTATAATTTGTATGCGAATAGCTTGCATAGTTATAGAAGGAAGAAGTCATATATTTTATAAATATTTGGATATGGTTATATCTTATTTTTTTAGAATTGTGATTACATATATAAGCATATTTTGGAGAAAAAGTTAGAAATTATGTAAACATTATTGAAATTTACATACCCATTGATAAATGGACAATGTTAGATGTTTTAATTTATGGATTATATATATTGAAGGAACAAATTTAGGAGTTATATATATAATTCCAGTCTTATTCATTATTGCAAAGTTTTGTTATATTCTCAAGTTAAATCAGTTAGCCCTTAAATGGATTATGATCTTTGTATAGGGGAAGGAAGGATTAGAAATGACATACTAAATAAGAATCATAATTTATTCATGCTTAGTATACCTTTAAAGTATATGTCAAGGATTATAATAATATAAATACATATACTTGCCGAGAATTCGACAGACTGTCGAGAAAGTCAAACAGACTTGGAATCTGAAAAACAAGATACTGATATGAACAACGTGAGGAGTTGAACAAAAGAGCACTGATTTTTCATCATGACGATACCGTTAAAGAAAAATGAAAAAAAATACAAACTTGACTTGACCATGATATGATAAATGGGAGCATAGAACTTGGAGACACTGTCGAAGCGTTGATCGAAGACAAACTTGTCAACTGAAGTATGTAGATGATAAACATGATGAGCTGAACGCAATGATTCTAACCATCGAAAATGATGAATTCTAAATGGAAATACAACTAATTCCCATGATACAAATCGATGAGATTATGACAACCCATACATGATGCGTTAGGGAAATTATGTCAAAGGAGTCATATTACAATAGAAATGATGAAATGAGGTAAGGATGTGATAAGCTCATTGACTTGGACACGATGCTACTAATGAAAGGACTAAGAGTTAAATTTAAATATGTTCGACTAAGTCACTAAATTTCGACGACTCGAATCCTAACTTATTGAGAACCAACATTATTAATACATTTAGAGGTATTTGGAAGTAGTCTTATGGAATTTTCTTTTTGGACTATTTGAGGGTCTCTCCTGATTTGTTGAAACCATGATTATATCTTACTAAATATTTTCTGATATTTACCTTCTCGATTGGAAGGGAGGATAACCTAATAGATTTGAAACCTTGCTGGATTTGTTATGTTGATAAATTATTGGATGGCTATTGACGCAATGTAGCTTGTTGAAAACTTGAACTTCGTAGACCCTCGTGAACGAATAAGAGATATAGGAAATCCTGTTGGGACTGACAATTATGGAATGTATTATTGGATTGATATGAGACGAAATTACGGTTAAGTTCTAGAGGATGTATCGGAACTATGTTGGACGAAATAGAAAACTAATAATAAGAACCACTAGTGCTTATAGCCATGATTACTGGAGAAAAATAGAATAGAATGACAGAAGATGAGAATAGGAAATTAAAAGTTAAGCCTAGTGTCGTAAGGGTGAGAACAAAAATTTAAACTTCGGGACGAAGTTCTATACAAGAGTGTAGTGCCCCTAGACTACTATAGACATTGAGGGCACTTGCTTAGTGACCCGACTGTTTGAAACATTAATAAAATAATCCTTTGATTTTATTTTGAGTATATTTATGATTATGATTGATTGTATATCAATAGAATAATGATATATGTTTGTGAGAAATGTGTGTAGCGACAGGTGAAACGATTCGCCGAAGGACACATAAAGGAATATCAAGGGTCGTAGAGTACGGGTAAATCACACACAGGGGGAGCGATGACGATGTCGACTTCCGACAAGAATACCACGCATGAGCAGATAAGCACTGATCCGCTTGCTCAAGAGGAATGCGTGAGGGCGTACGAGGTAGGCCACGACGGAGCTGGTCACGTACGAGTTGAGGGGCGCGCAGTGAGAACGGACTCACTCCTCAGCGCCATTAGTCCCTAGATAGCATGTAGACGGAGGATGGATGGTAACGATTCCTAAAATCCCTACAAGAGTTCCCGCAAGTCAAAACGAAAAGATGGTGGCAGAATGGCCCGACGATGCGGTACCCTGTCAAGAACGGAAAGAATGGACGCAAGGACCCAACGATGCGGTACCATGCCAAGGAATGGAAACCATGGATGACTGGACCCGACGGAGTGGTGCCATGTCAGGGAATTAAAATTAAGGAACCAGGAGCCCAACGGCGCGGCACCGTGATCCTAGTGAGTTTGATTGTTAAATTTAACTGCATAAAGACTTAGGAGAATAACTCTAGATTATTACTTAGCAAATGCATAACAATAGCTTAGACATTTGCACATGAATAGTTATTTTGTTGAGCATTTAAATTAATAGAAATTATTATTTAGGAGCAAAATAGATTAGACACCTAGTCAACTAAAAGCTAGGAGTTGATTAAAATATCTGGGGGACAAACTAGAGCAAACTTAGGGATGTAGGTGCACTTCCCAGAGAAACTGACACTTGGATGGGTGAGTGTTTTAATTAAATAAATAATTAAAAATATTTAATTATGCATGAAGCGACATGTGTCGCAGGAGATTTCCCTTTATAAGGAAGGCTTAAGGAATGGGTAAGGGGCCCATAATTTGGACGATTGTCGTAATTTTCGAATGCCTCAAAGACTTGCTGCTATCTAAGGGTTTGGCTTAGAAATCCTGGGGGGAAGGGAAACCCAAGCTAGATTTCTGAAAAACGTGTGTGAGCTCTACGACCCAAAGCTCGGGGGAGGCCATGCGACTGAAAGCATGAGCCTATGGTTGGGTGGCGAAGCTAACGGTTGCTTCGCCAATGGTTATACGAGCTTTTTCTGGAGGGATCCTATGAAAGATGCGGACGACAATGGGCTAGATGGATCGGATTGACGACAACTACTCCTCCGATAGCGGGATCGACCGACGAATGACAGGTATGAGGTTCCACTTGTATCTTCTTAAGGTAAATTTGTTTATTGTAATTCAGTTTTCTATCTTTGATATGCTCTAATCTGTGTCATATTATGTTGATGAGTTTTATATTAGTTTTAGGGACGACCCCACAAACGGGGGTCCCTACAAAGAGGGGGTGTATGTAATGCCCCTAAAATGACTATGGACTTCAAGAGCACCTGTTGAGTGACCCGACGGAACAGACTTCAATAAAGTGGCGCTTCGAGTTAGGATCTGTCTTAATAAGGGAGAATCACCTGATGATGTGCATGACTATAGTTGATAAATGAACTAATGAATTGAATTATATGTGTGGACTGGGATAATTGATTGATCAGTTCTTGTTTAAATGCTTAGCCTTGATTGGTTAAGTCAAAGTATTGTAGGACAACTACAGTCCTAGCTTTGTGACTTGGGAAGACGCAACTGAGATGCGTCATAGCTTTCCGCATTTATTCTGAACTTCGGGACGAAGTTCTAAATAAGTAGGGGTGTATGTAGTGCCCCTAGACTACTGTAGACATTGAGGGCACTTGCTTAGTGACCCAACTGTTTGAAACATTAATTAAATAACCTTTTGACCTTATTTTTTGAGTATGAGTATCTGAACTGTTGAGGTAAATGAATAATTGCATATGTTAAACGATTAGCTATGACTATGGAAAATTATGTTGATGGATAATGCTTAACGACTAGCTGTATGCTGATTATGTATTTGGCGACGAAATGTATATTTGATAAGACGAATGAGCAGTTTGAATAAATCATAAATGTTTAACAATGTTAGAGTTAGAAACCAGATGATGATTGTTGAGAACAGTGCTACTAATAATTTGTTGCGAGAAGTGTGTGTAGAAACAAGTGAGACGGTTCACCAACGGACACACAAAGGAACATGGAGGGTCGTAGAGTACGGGTAAATCACACACAGGGGAAGCGACGACGATGTCAACTTCCAACAAGAATACCATGCATGAGCAGATAAGCATTGATCCGCTTGCTCAAGAGGAATGCGTGAGGGCGTACGAGGTGGGCCACGACGGAGCTGGTCACGTACGAGTTGAGGGGCGCGCAGTGAGAACGGACTCACTCCTCAGCGCCATTAGTCCTTAGATAGCATGTAGACGAAGGATGGATGGTAACGATTCCTAAAATCCCTACAAGAGTTCCCGCAAGTCAAAACGGAAATATGGTGACAGAAGGGCCCAACGATGAGGTACCCTGTCGAGAACGGAAAGAATGGACGCAAGGACCCAACGAGGTGGTACCATGCCAAGGAATGGAAACCATGGATGATTGGACCCGACGGAGTGGTGCCATGTCAGAGAATTAAAAATTAAGGAACCAGGAGCCCAACGACGCGGCACCGTGATCCTAGTGAATTTGATTGTTAAATTAAAATGCATAAAAACTTAGGAGAATAACTCTAGATTATTACTTAGCAAATGCATAACAATAGCTTAGACATTTGCACATGATTAGTTACTTTTGTTGAGCATTTAAAATAATAGAAATTATTATTTAGGAGCAAAATAGATTAGACACCTAGTCAACTAAAAGCTAGGAGCTGATTAAAATATCTGGGGGACAAACTAGAGCAAACTTAGGGATGTAGGTGCACTTCCTTGAGAAACTGACACTTGGATGGGTGAGTGTTTTAAATAATTAAATAATTAAAAATATGTAATTATGCATGAAGCGACATGTGTCGCAGGAGACTTCCCTTTATAAGGAAGGCTTAAGGAATGGGTAAGGGGCCCATAATTTGGATGATTGTCGTAATTTTTGAATGCCTCAAAGACTTGCTGCTATCTAAGGGTTTGGCTTAGAAATCCTGGTGGGAAGGGAAGCCCAAGCTGAATTTCTGAAATACTTGTGTGAGCTCTACGACCCAAAGCTCGGGGGAGGCCATGCGACTGAAAGCATGAGCCTATGGTTGGGTGGCGAAGCTAACGGTTGCTTCGCCTATGGTTAAACGAGCTTTGTTGGAGGGATCCTACGGAAGACGCAGACAACAATGGACCAGCTGGATCGGGTTGACAGGTTAAGGTTTGCTTATTTTTGTTAAGTTATTCACTCTTTTATTTTATTTTTCCAATAACTATAATGGATAATTTGTTTGTATGAAGTTTTTAAAGTTTCAGGTTCAGTTCAAGGGGACCCTAAAGGAGGGGTCCTACACATTGTTTCAGCAAACCAAGAAAGTCTATGAATGGAAAATAGATTAGTACACAATGACTCAGGAAAATGCAGTTGATTTCATTAATAAGGTGAACTTCAATTACAAAGCTCTTCCACTCTTGTTACAAACTCTTTTCAAAAATAAGCCTAACCTTTTTTCCCATCCTATCCTCCTTTAAATATTACAAAAAGGCGAATCGGTTCCTTACAATTCGGGAAGCCATGAAGATCGAAGATCTTCAGGCTGTTAAGTTAATACCCCAAAATAGAGATAGTTACAACCATTATTACATTAGGGATAAAATCTATTTAATGAACACTTATGCTCTGCTCGAACTGATTCAACGCCCAGTGAGTTTCAGCTGATAGCGTGGGAGGATAACTTGGACTACCTTGCAATAATCTGAACCAAAGCCCTGAAAAGGTGTAGCTGATTGTCGAGTGCTTCTTCATCCACGTGTATCAGCAAGCTGATACACCCGAATTTCTTGTAGTCTCAAATTACTTTCATCAATCCATCATAAGTCAGCACAATTAGGAACAAAATCTATAAACACAAGAAATCTGGTAATAATAATAAGGAAAAATAGGAAAAAAGGATTACAATGGAAGTGGGAAAAAAGGGTCATTTCTAGCACCCAACATCTCCCCCCAACTGTCCCATTGCATGTCCTCATGAAACAACCTCCAGTTAATCTGAATCAAAACTTTTCCTGTGGAATTTAGTGAGATTGAAGGAAGATTCGGGCTTATCTCCACAGTTTGTATACCCTTTCCAAGCAACCAACTCTTCCCAACATTTATTTTATGCCTTTTTGGTCAACTGGTATATACTCCCATACTCCTTGTCAGGAAACCATATGAGTGGGAATTTGAATCTTGATCCTAGACAACTTATTCCACATGTCTAAATACACTTGACATACTCAGTAATTCGAGATAAAGCATACTTAAAATTTTCAAGGCAGTAAGGATCTCTTGTTCTCATAAGCTCAGAAGAAGCTTCCCATCTATGTTGGTTTCCTTCTAATGCATAGGGCTCTTGCTGTGATATAGTTTTCATACATGTAGATATAACCTCATCCTAAAGTCCTTCTATCTATTTGACCTTTTGGGGAGAGGAGAGGTATATCCTATGTTTCTCAATCATAACAGTAGGGGATTGAGGTCCACCTCGGATCCAAAGAGTAGAATTGTCCTCATTCTTTCGAATGGTTTGGGAAGCACTCCACCAATTCATCCGATTGGTGACAAAGGAAGTGAATTCCCTTAGATGTATAACCCCCACATAAGTAACAGGATTGAACCGAAGGTCCATGAAGCATGCTAACTCATGCAAATATAATTCACACAATAAATTTTGTCCAAGGAAATCACTTTGAGAAAAGGTATTCAAAAACTGAGGAGTTGTAATATATTGATGGGGCATCCCTTCCTTAAGGGATTTTATCTTAAAAAGAGTCAATTATTAATAAAGGAAGACTGAATAATATGATGATGGGGCCCTGCAACTTAATAGTTCCTGAATTAAATTATACATTTGCTCCTTCTCTTGCTGCATGGACTTAAACTTTCTTAATTCCTTCAGCTCCTCTTGCAATTTTTCCCAGCGAAACCCTTGGAAGGTCAATTCTTCAACCCATCTCTCTCTAAGATCTTTAATGACATTTCTATGTAAAGGCAGGGGAATCATCCCTTCCTCACACAGGGTAGCGCTATATATCCATTTATGTATTTCAAGCTTCAATAGAGATATTTCCTTTGCCATCTCTTAATCCTTTTCATCTTTTGTGTCCTTTTCATCTTATGTGTCCAACTCAATAATATCCAGAGGTTCCTGGACCTTTGCTTTACCATCATTCTCCTTGGGTAGAGGTTGGTCCTGAGTTGCTAAATTTTGAGTTTCAGCATCTAATTCTTGTGTTTCAGCAACTTCTTCTTCTTGACCCGCCATTTCTGACACCCCAACCATTTCTTTTTGTGTCGCTGGTTCTTGTGTTTTAGCATCTTCTTCTTCTTGACCCAAAAATGTTGGGACTTCAACAATTTCTTCTTGTGCCACTGGTTCTTTTGTTATAGTGGCTTCTTTTTGGATCATTAGTTCTTGTGTTACAGCATCCTCTTTTTGGGTCACTGGTTCTGAGATATCAGCAATTTCCTCTTGTGCCACTGGTATTTGTGTTTCAGCAGCTTCTTTTTGGATTGTTGGTTCTTGTGTTTCAGCATCCTCTTTTTGGTTCACTAGTTCTGAGATCTTGGTAGTTTCCTTTTGTGCCATTGATTTAGGTGTTTCAACAGCTTCTTTTTGGATTGATGGCTCGTGTTTTAGCAACCTTCAATTGTTGAGGCATTGTTTCCTTTGATTCTTGCATTCCCTGGTCAAGGTTCATCATTTCCTGTGCAATAATATCATCATCTTCCTTACACATAAATTCTTGATTATCCATGGTTGAAGGGACAGCTTCCGTGTTCTGATTCTGCTCATCATCTGCCATTGATTCTACTTGTGCTGTCCCATTCTTTTCTTATCTCAATTTTCCAAGTCTCCAGGTCGAAAGTTCCATAACAGTCACCTTATATCCTGAATTCTTAAAAATGTCCCCACATTCTGGGCACAAAAACTCATCGTGCTCCAAATTTTTTGAAACAGAGGGTAGAATTTCCATTTGATCATCAACTTCAGCTAGTGTGCTCAATATTCGAACTTCCTGATTCTTTATCACTTCCTTCATCCCTTGCAGTTCCTCCCTTAGCGCATACACCTCCTGTTTCAGCAACTCATTTTCTAAGAGTAGAGTTTCCACTTGAATTTGACCCTCTCTTGCAGGAGGTTCTTGTGGGTCGGTAGACTTTGGATTTGAAGTTAGGCTACCCCCTGGTTCTTATGTTTCAGGGGGTGATCGAGGTTCTAGAATTGGGATCTCAATATCTTCCTTGGTCATTTGTGCTGCCTTTGTGGCAACATCAGCTCGAGTCTGTATTCTTTTCAATGGACTGGGTGACTAATTTTCAGTATGCAATCTCCTCTTATTTCTTCGTGGAACAGGGGGATTGGAACCCTCTGAAATTATTTTAACATCCTCTGAGATAGAAAAAGGAGAATCATCCTTTAGTGATGATTCTTCCCTCAATTCATTAGCTCCTCCTGGTCTATCAAAAGATTTAATCTCCTGAATTATAGCTCCTCCTTGTTTAGCAGAAGATTCAATCTCTTGAATTATTTTTGTTTGGATCTCAGTCCCCTCCCTCATTTATTCTACATTAGATTTTTTCTGTTGGAATGGGCTCTCAATATGCTCATGGGGATTTATGTTTTGGAAGTATTCTGCAGTCACAGCTTCCCCCAAATCCCTTTCTTGGTCATTCCTCACTCCTTATGATTCCCTATCTCCCCCCAACTCTATCTGATAGGATCTGCTTGTCTTCCTCTTCAGTTTCATTATCACTTTCTTCCATGGCCACATGGTCTACCACATCCCCAACAACGAATTGTCCCCAATATTGGTGTCTTTGCTCAAGGGCTCTTAATATTAACAACTTAATGAGGCCATGGTTAGTGACGAAGGTTTGGGGGTGTTGGGAACTTCATGCATAGTATGCCATGTTTTGCAGGGTCTTTAGAAGATAATAGAGCATATTAATTCATGTGCCATGACACGGGTGAGAGAGAAAAAAAAATCATAGCAATAAACGACTCGGTACCTACCTCCGCAGGTGATATATTTCTTCAAGAAGACTGCAACATGGTCCCATGGAAGAGGCAGAGTTTCTAATGTTGTTCTGCGTCTGCTTGCTTGAACATTTTCTCCTGCTGCGAGGAAATATTCTTTTTCATTTGGATTGGGAACCTTCCAGCCAAACCACCTCTTCAAGTCCCTCGAAAATATTTTCACCTCTGCTAAAATATGCTCAGATACCTCGACCCTCAGTCCCCCAACTTCTGAATGGTCTCCTATTAGGTTCTGGGAAAACTGTAATGTCATTCCTTCATTGAACCCATGCAATCTCTCAAAATATGTCATCCATCCTGCTTCTTCAAAAATTATGAAAAATTCTTCATTCCGGTGTAAAGCATCCATAATGTCTGTATTCAACAATCTCAAACAATGCTGGCAAGAATTTCCTAATTCGGATGTCGGAGTTGCAACATGTAGAAACAACGATGAATAGTGGGGAGTCTATTGGCAACTTTTGGAAAAGTGGTGCAATTATGGAATATGCTCGTGTTAAAAGTTATTTTCTGGATTGGACGAGATGGCGACGGTCAATAAGTATGGGAGAGGGTGGTGATGTGTCCCTCCGACTGGAAAGATTGGTTAGGTACTGCTGACAAGGATATGAGAACATAGTATAATCATGATTACTTTATCAATTTATGCATAGTCATACCCGTGGTTAGAATCTGTACCTTTTCTCTTACCGTGATGGATCGTTAGCACTCTGAGTTGGCCCGCTTTTTTTTTCAAATCGATTGATGAAGGAATCCCTCGTCACATGGCTTCATAAAGTCGATAGGCCTCTACCCAATAAGAGGATTGAATGTGTCGATGTCAGAAGTAATTGTTTTAGTGAGTGGAAGCCTTGGTATATTCTCGGCTTTATTTTTGGAAAACGGTAGCAGGAATAACACTGATTATAAAACTGGAAAGGTAAGATTACTGCCAATCTTGTCAAAATTCTTCCTCGGATAATTTTGCAAGACACAATTTAACTGGTTACGAGGAAAGCTGATGGATTTCATAACTTATGAAAAATGAAAATTGAAAAGAATGGCGGTGGTTCAATGGATAGCAGAGAAATTGACATTGTTTCAGCCGAAAATTGGCGAAGTTTCGGCAGAAAGTGGAAAGGTTGGTGGAGTTTCAGCAGAAAGTTTAGCGGATTTTCAGCGGAAAGGTTGGCGGAGTTTCGGCATAAAGTGGAAAGGTTGGCGGAGTTTCAGCGGAAAGGTTGGCGGATTTTTCTTCGAAATTTTAGCAAAGTTTTGGTGGAAAGGTTGGTGTAGTTTCGCTAAAAACTGGAAAGGTTGGTGGAGTTTTCTCTAAAATTTTCGTGGAGTTTCAACAGAAAGGTTGGTGGAGTTTCAGCAAAAAGTGGAAAGGTTGGCGGAGTTTTCACCGAAATTTTAGCGGAGTTTCAGCGGACAGGTTGGCAGAGTTTTGACAAAAAGTGGGAAGATTAGCGGTGTTCCATCCGATGAAAAAATTCAGCAGCGTCCGAATGAAATAGGTTTATTCATTAAATGTCTAATGGTCGAGTGGTCAGAATGCACAAAGGTAGGATACCCGGTAATATAATGCTTGAACTTGTTGATGGTGTAGATGACAGTAAGGAATTCTTTCTCAGTTACTGTGTAATTGAGTTCAGCAGGAGCCATATTCTTACTGATATAGTAAATAGCATACGGATTATGACCTTCATGTTGTCCCAGCACAGCTCCAATAGCAGTATCTGAGGCATCATAAGAAATGTGGAAAGCTAAGGCCCAATTAGGCCCACACAGAATAGGTGTTGTAGATAATCTTTTCTTTAATTCTGCAAATGTTGTCTGGCATGCATCAGTCCATTTGAATTGTGAATATTTCATCAATAAGGTAAATAGAGAAGATGCTAGCTTAGAAAAAAATTCAATAAAACGTATGTAGTAACCATCATGCCTAAGAAAACTACATACCTCCTTCTGCGTTCCAGGAATGGGGATATTCAGAATTACCTTTATTTTGGAAGGGTCCACTTGTATTTTTGCAGTAGATATAGAGTGTCCCAGGACTATGCCTTCACTCATCATCATATGACATTTTTCAATGTTGAGGGACAATTGAGTTTGTTCACAGCGTTTCAATACCTTTTCCAGATTTTCCAAATCCTTATCAAACCTACTACCATAAGGGGTAAAATCATCCATGAAAATTTCCATACAGTCATTAACCATCTCAGAAAAAATTCCAATCGTGGCTCGTTGAAATGTGGTGGGTGCGTTGCATATTCCAAAAGGGAGCACCCTGTACGCAAATATCATTCTATAACATAACCCCAACATTTTTTATGTCAAATAACAGATTAATTTCATGGCTCTTTGACATGACAACAATTGAAAGGATTGAATTCAAGAGGAATTCCCTAAAACCATTTTTATGCATGCATTCTATACTCCTTCTAGCATCTGCAATGAAATTCCTATCCACATGTTGAAGACAACCTTGTTTGAGACATTCATTTGTTACCAAAAGTCAGATTTATTTATATTTATCTATCTTTTTTTATATATTTTGCAACATTCTTTCTAGCCATAACTCATTTAAGTCTTTTATATGGCATTGTTTCATGCATATCATTTTATTCTAGGTATTTTCCACTGTAAATATCCCAAATATCCTCCTTCCTTAATGTAATGTCCATAACCAATGTTTTCCATCACCAATGTTGTCCATCGATCCTGCAAAGTTAGCAGTGAATGGGGCCAATCTTGAAATTTCTTCAAACTTTGTTAGTATGCGTTGAAATTTGATATTGTTAGACTAGACACATGCCTTCACGAAATGGGAGGGTTTCAAGACTCAAGGATGGGGCAATGATATACAAACACCCTAACGAATGTAGAACCCTTATGAATATAGAACCTTGACTCAAGAATTTTGGATTATGATTATACAAAATTCCACTTGCACCATTTATTACATGATAAGGGATGAAGGACAAGCCCATTCAAATGGAGAGATATCTCTCTAGGTTAGAACAGATTAATGGCCTCCCAAGGATTCCATATACTATGCAATTTTTTTTGTAGAAACTTTGAATTTAGTAGAAGTGACAATAAAATTTTGAAAGGATACAACTTTGTAATTCTTATTACCCAATGGTAAAAAGAGAAAAATATCTCTAGGATTGTGGTCTCATTGGTTATGTATGAGGGGGCTAGTTAAATATAATTAGATAGTGTTGAAATCTATGATGATGGTCATGTTGATTACAATGACGATGATTTCATTATCAACATCATCATGATCATCATCATCGTCATTGATGATGATAATGATGATAATGATGACGACGATGATGGTGTTGTTTATGATAATGATGATGATTACTGACAATGACGATGATGCTTATGATGATGATGATGTTCTTGATGATCATGATGATAATGATGACAATGATTAACATGATGATGATCGGGATGGTGTTCATGGTGACGATGATGATTGTTATTGACACCGATGTCATTAGCATCGCCATCACTAACCTCATGCTCCAAGTTGCTAGATTGATGTGTGAGTTGTTGCTAGTTATACACTAGACTAGATCAATTGTTAAAGGATTGTAGAAAGGGATGGAAAATAAAATGTGAATGATACATAATTTATGTATTAGAACATTCCAAATTCAGTACTAACATTGGAAATGATATTAATTTTACAACTTATGGGTGCTATATTTCTTGTGATTTGTTATGTATGTGACTTAGCAACAATTGTAATTTTGTGTACAATGTTCTAAAGTGGGGCATGGGAAACATTCAAATTTATAGGCCCAAGGTCATTGTAAATACTTCTAAAAAGGGAAGAGGTATATTCTATGATTTTCTTGAAGTCATAAAAATTTATGAATCCAAAAGAGGCATAATCCATAATTTCCTTGAAATAACTAATTTTAGATCTATCCAGCTTGGAGATCTCCTTGATATTATTTTTCATTCATCTAGATAGAACCAAAGGCTACCAATAAAAAACATAGAAGGCGGAAAAAAAAGAATTTAAACACAAAAGACCATTTAAAAAATTACATTTTAACACAAATGAAAGTTTTAAAAATTACATTTTAACACAAATGACAATTTAAAAATTTATATTTTAACACAAATTACATTTTAACAAAAAACTACATTTTAACACATTGCATTGAAGCCCTAGTTTGAAAACCCCCGAGAAAGTGCACCACAAACATGACCTTCGCCTGGTTCTTGTAGGATAACCAACGTCTTCCTGGTCGTTATCTAAACCTCATTTTTGCGGTCATTGGTCGAGCAGGAGCGAAGACCAAAGGGACAACACCGTGAGGAATTTTGAGAAAACCCTCAGGGTGCATTTCGAAAACCTCAGGGTGCATTTCAACAACACTATGAGGCATTTCGAGATCACCGTGAGGCATTTTGAGAAAACCCTGAGGAATTTCATGGAGCATGCCCTGAAGCATTTTGAAAACACATGGAGGCATTTCAAGAACATTATGAGGAATTTCGAGACCACCGTGAGGAATTTAAGAAACCACTGTGAAGAATTTCAATACCATCCTAAGACATTTCGAGTAGCATACCCTGCAGCAATTGAATGAGCATACCCTGGGGCATTTCAAGAACACCATGAGGAATTTCAAGGAGCAAACAGCCTTGAATAATTTCAAGGAGAAAAGACCCTAAGGGATTTCAATACTGGAGCAGAGGAGCAGAGGAGACTGTCGGAGACAAAAAAGGGGCAGAGTGTCTTCTGTAATCCCTACTCTCTTTTGTATCTTTGAGCACAATGAGGAATTTAGGAATTTATGTGTCTCTTAGCAATGCCACCTATGTATAAATTTCCATTGCTAGGGCATGTTGGATAAGTGTGAAATTGTTTGCAAATTTGTAACCTTCAATTTTTTTTCTAACATTGCACAACCATGAATGCATCCACTTATTTCTTCCAGTCTCTTATTTCCAACAGGTATTGCACAATGTTCACTGCATAGGATTTATGAGACCACAACATACTCAAATTTCCAAAAAACAAGTTAAGTTGATAATTGGTTAGCTTTGACGGTGATGCTGCAAGAGTTGGATAAAAGAGTGATTATAGTTATCTTAAGATAAGATATGTGATTAGGTTCTTATTTTGATACATGGTGTGTCACTGCTGGAACTAGATTCATTCTCGAACTGGAACTAGATTCATTCCTTTCCTCCTTTTTTTTTAGAATTCAATTAACGGGATAATTAGGTAAAAAAGAGGTCATTCCACTGGTTCAATAATGTATGGTCATTCAATTAGTTTGATAATAAGCTCTACCTCAAGGAAATTATCTTGCAAATGGTATAAATGGTTTAATCAACATTTACAGAACGGATAACCACTAAAATGCAACATTTTGTTGTTGGAAAATTAAATAGATGGACAAAGTTTTCAAATTTTGCAAAAGGATGCAGCATCAGATTCTTTGGATAAAAAACAAAGGGTTGGGAAAGTGCCAATTATTGAACTAAAATCCATGATGGGTTACATAGATTCGTTTTCATGTCACGTCCAATTCAACACAATCCAATTACTTGCTTACATAAAAGAGCAATACAATCGCAATATTATATTTTCAAGTCAATCATTTGTAAATTGGATTGTGTTTTTTGTGCTAAAGCTTGCTCGAGATTCATAATCCTTCAAAGTGTTTTTTAATGGGGCAGTATGATCCATCAACTAGTGAAGAGCGTTTTTAATGGGGTAGTATGATCCATGAACTGGTGAAGAGGTTCAGATAGAAACTTATGGCTATAACAACAAGACATAATTGCATGTAAAATAAAGATCGGAATTTGTGAATTTCAAACTAGGGTAGAAGCAGCTTGTTAAATGTCTCATTGTGACCTGTGACAGTAAAAAATGTAACAAAAACAATAAAAAAAACATGTGATCTATCACACACACAACTTTCTTGCCATCACCATTTCCTTTATTCCATTCATAGTTCCCAATCCGTATCAAATGCTTACAACAACTATTATTGAGTTTTCCCAATCCAGTCACAATGAAATTTATGCCTACAATTATAACATTACAAAATTGAACCTTCAAAATTTCAAAGGGAATAAGAACTCATTCAACTAAATTTATGAGCGATTGGCCCATGCAAAGGACCTCCTAAAAAAAATTTGTGATGCCGCTGAATGTAATATTTGTTTTGAAGATATGCATTGATTTGTTATGTGTAGTTGATTGTGATTACAGCCATAAAATTTTCTATTAGATCCTTATCTTGTTCAATGAGATTCGAGTTTGAACATCATATGCACTTCAAGTAAATTCACAACATTTTTTATTATAGCGCATTATCTTTTTTCTAGCAATGAGATGCGAGTTTGAAAAAATGCACTGAAACGGTACACATTTTGAGTACATCGACCTTGTTGATCATTAGAGTGTGTTATCTTTCTCCCGCAATGAGATACGAATTTGAAGATATGCACTGAATTAGTATGTGCGCTTGGTTTCAAATAAATCAACAACATTTGTTATTAGAGCGCCCTATCTTCTTTTGGCAATGAGATGCAAGTTTTAAGATATGCAATGAATTGGTACGTGTACTTGATTTTGAGCGCATCCACCGGATTTTTTTAGCGCAATATCTTGTGTTTTTAAGAAATGCACTCAATTGGTATGTGTGCTTGATCTCAAGTACATGGAGCACATGAGTTATTACAGCATGTTATCTAGTTCTACCAACGAAGTGCGAGTTTTGAAATTTTCCCCGAATCAATACATGAGATGCGAGTTTATACCATTTCCATGTTGACAAACAATCCAAGACTGAGTAGATGGGATCAGAAGCGTGGATGTTTGCATAGCCAAACCAATGCAGTTTGTAATCAATTCATTTTGTGGTTAGAGATTTAAAATAGATCATGTGTGTTGAATTGGACGGGAGCGAATGGTGGTTTTCATTTGTCATGGGAATTGTTGTATTAGGGTCTAGAGTTGGCAACATGGTTTTGACATATGGTTCAACCCATTGAGCAAACCCTTGGGATTATGATAACCCTATTATAGGGTAGAGTTAGGTGTGATGATTCCAAGAATGCGGAAATGTAGGGGGGTGATTATTGGAATCCAAATGCAACCAACGATGATTATCTTACATGAATATCAAGAAAATCCAAAATATGCTTATAAAACACTTCTATCTAGACAAAGAATAGATAGAGTTATGGATGGGGTAATTAGTGTTTCATTGTGAGAGGAAGTTTCTAATGTTAGGATGCGTAGGATACCTCAACCAAGTCGTAGACAACATGGAGAAGTCTTCTTATGAAAACATTGACATCATCATCACATTTTTTCAAGTATTTCTTGTTTTTGGGGTAACAAGGTCCATCAAAAGTATGCCGAGTGGGTACTCCTTGGATGCGGAATTGAATTCCCCATCCAACGACTACTCCGGATTGAACTTTGAGTGAATATACAGGGAGATAAGTTGAAAATACAAGTTGAAGAAGTAGTTTTTTTACTTTGACATTTTTACCTTTTTACCCTTTTATCCAAAAAATGGTGATTCATCTCCCATGGTTGACATCATCACCTTGAATCCTATTGGGGTATTTTTATAGTACATTTCTTTTGTTTTGAGGCCCATTTTTTACCTCAAAAATTCTCTAATGCTAATTTACTAGCTCTGAGTAGAAGGAGGCACCAACCCCCTGGTTTTACAAGCACCATCCTGAGGGAAGCGCCAACTCCCTAATCCTTACCCTGTCTTTCCACCTTGATACGTCTGTCGATGATACTTCTTTTTTGTTCTATTGATCCATGCACTCTTCATATTTACTGCAATACATCACATTGTGCGCACCTTCTGTTTATTGCAATCGTTGAACTATATCACTTACTTCACTGCATCAACATTACACACTTGATCTCATACTTCATAACCTTCTACAATCTGTGCACTAGTTCTGCATACCTTTATGTTTTTGTGCATCTGTGAACTCAACCGATACTGCGCATCCACTGCTGTGCTCCTGTTCTGACCTCGCACATCTGTATCACATAACTCACATCATTCTATGCATCCTTTGTTATGCTGCACTTATATCATTGCGCATTTGTCTTATACATAACACATATTTTTGTGCATCATTTGTTGTGCTACATTTTGTGCATATGGCTCTTCTGCTAGATTATTTTTTCCCGGTTCCAAGATCCATTGATACCCAAATAATTCCAAGCTTTCCAAATCAGAGTACTACCACATTCACATCTTCAAGCTTACTTGAATGCTCCAACTTGGTTTCTTATTTATACTTGTCCTACATAGACAGTATGTCCACAAATTGGACGAATACATCACTTCTTCCTTGCTTTGCGGCCAATCGTAATTCACGCTTCAACCACTTGTCATGATCTGCACCACTAAGGTATCACACCTTTTGGGTCTTACGCATACTTGGTCCTTTGCATAGTATGTCTTGTGCACTTTGGAATCACTTCATGTGGGGTCTTGCGCCCTTGAAGTACCGTTGCTTGTGGGTCTTGCACACTTGACTTCTTCGACTACCACTTACTTCTAGGACTCTTGCACGCTTCTGAAACTTGTAACCTTCTTCTGATTAGCGGGTCTTGCACACTTCCAGGACTTGCATGCTTGTCTAGCCACTTCTTGCTCCCAAGCCTCTTGCGCACTTCTAAAACTTTTCCAACTAACTCTTTTGACTTTACCTTTCAAGTATCATGACTAAATGGATTGGGACTTGCACATGTACCTTATGTACTTATTCAAATTAGATGTACTCAATGAATGTATCGGATGTACTTCTACAATATGTATGTACTTATTCAGTCTGGTTATGTACTTCTTCAAACTTAATTTCATATGTACTTCTTCAAACTGAATTTCATATACTTCTTCAAACTGGCACAAGGTGTTACTTTTTTAGCATTAATTCAATGTACTCTAGGATCTTTACTGAGAGAATAACATGTACAGCATATCAAGTATAACAATGCATATCAATCACACCAAGCAATCACATGAGACAATAGACACACAGAGTTTCACTGGGGAAAACCATAAAGGTGAAAAAACCCCACAACTTCCTCAGAGATAGAAAGAGCAACGATACAACCAAGGTACAACCAAAGTACAAGATATAGTCTTCTCCTAGCAATTGATCCTCCTCCTCACATGTGCGCCACTTTCTGAATGATGGAAGAGTGAGTAATGAGATGATGAAATAGAGATCTCCCGATCTCTATTTATACAGACCCTGTCCTGCCAAATAAACCAATAGGGCTGACTTGTCTAACTTAGTCTAATAACCCATGGTTAACTTAATCAGGGCCAACCCCACACATGGTGGTCTAATAACCCATCGGCAAGTTACGACACTTGTCAATACAAATGAAGACACTTCTGTATAGAGGAATAATAACATCTCTATAGGAGTACAATAAAATACATAGATGAAATACATTCTGAAGTTACATATACATCAACACTCCCTCTTAACTAGGAAGGTATTTCTCGACACAGATCTGCTAGCACAAGTCTTCTTCTCTAGATCATCATCACTGGATCATCGTCATCGAATCATTTTCATTGTCACTATTGCTGCTATCTCAATCAATCTCCGATCTACTCGTCATAGGAAGTTCTACAGAACCAGTCCTTTTTCATACTGGATGTAGGCCCACCACCTGCAGGTCTTCATCATCACTGGAAATACTGTGGAATCCTCAGGACTTATTACGTGCGTCACAAAACTTGTCCATAGCATCCCAGGCTATTACGAGCACACAGCTCTACCTGTCGGATCTTCCTAGGAGCATATTGCATGTGACACCACCACAAAACCTGGCTGTAGCATCCCAGGCTATTACGAGCACACAGCTCTACCTATCAAATCTCCCAGGAGCATATTACATGTGGTCTCAACATAAAACCTTGCAAGAGCATCCCAGGCTGTTACGAGCACACAACTCTACCTGTCGGATCTCCCAAGGACACATTACATGTGGTCATGGAAAAACCTTGCAAGAGCATCCTAGGCTGTTACGAGCACACGGCTCTACCTGTCGGATCTCCCAAGGACACATTACATGCCATAGGACAAAACCTCGAAAGAGCATCCCAGGTTGTTACGAGCACACATCTATACCTGTCAGATCTCCCAGGGCGCTATTATATGTCCTCCCAGAGAAATGCCTCGAAAGAGCATCCCAGGTTGTTATGAGCACACACCTCTACCTGTCGGTTCTCCCAAGTCAACTTACATGCTCATTTGCACAACCTGTCCACGGCCACAGTGTATCAACCTGATACTCACCATACATCATCCTGATGTACATGATCATCCTAATCATACAATGCATCCACCTGATGCATACCATGTATCTACCTGATACATATCATCATAGATGATCTACCTAATCATACAATGTATCCACCTGATACATATACAAATACATGATCCACCTAATCATAACAAGCATCCAACATGATGCATATACATATACATGATCCAACTAATCATAACAAGCATCCAACATGATGCATATACATATGCATGATCCAACTGATCATACCAAGCAGTAACTGGAGCATCATCCTGATGCTCATCATCCAGCGCTTACATCCACAACCATGGAAGGATCCTCCTCTCACCATGCTTGGAATGGCTCCTGCAAATGTGTCCATCACTTCTTCCTCGAAGTGTCATCAATATGAAGAACACCAAGCCTCTCTCTAAAGTACTCAAACTTCACTCTGGCTAGTGGCTTCGTCAGCACATCTGCAACCTTCTCATCCGTCGCAACATACAGGAGCTTCACTGCTCCTCTCTGCACCATATCCCTGATATAGTGATATTTGATCTCAATGTGCTTCGACCTATCATGGAACACCAGGTTCTCAGACAGCTTCACACAACTCTGGTTATCACAAAAGATACTAGTAGCATCCAACGGGAGATCAAATAACTCAGACAGTAGCTTCCTCAGCCATACTGCCTCACAACTAGCCGAATAAGCTACAACATACTCTGCCTCGGCTGTACTCGATGCTACGCAAGACTGCTTCCTGCTAAACCAAGAGATCACACCTAATCCCATACTGAAGCAGCACCCATATGTGCTCTTCCTATCTGCAACACTGCCTGCCCAGTCCGAATTAACATAACCCTGCAGGTTAAACTTTTGATTCGCATCATACTTGAGCCCATAATCAATCTTACCCTTCAGGTACCTTAGAATATGCTTTACAGCAACCAGGTGAACACCTCTGGGATCCATCAGGAACTGGCTCAATGTGTTCACTGCGAAGCAAATATCTGGTCTCGTGTTCGCCAGGTACATCAAGGACCCAATCATCTGACGATACATAGTGACATCAACCGGATCAGATGAAGAATCACACAGAAGCTTCAGGTTTGATTCCATAGGTGTGGCCATGGCCTTGCAGTCCATCATCCCAAACCTCTTCAGGATCTCTACTGCATACTTCCCTTGTCTAAGGAAGATCCCATCTGCACTCTGCCACACCTACATGCCTAGAAAATAGTGCATCATCCCCAAGTCCTTCATCTCAAACTCGACAGCAAGCTTCCTCTTCATGTCGGCAATCAATCTATCCTCACCTGTTACAAACAGGTCATCCACATACAAGAGTAGTATCACAGGATTGCCTTCCTCAACCTTGTAGTAAAGGTTGAAATCCTCTTTACTCTTAGTAAAGCCCAAACTGGATAGAAAGTTGTCTATCCTACCATACCAAGTCCTAGGAGCTTGCTTCAAGCCATACAAGGCTTTCTTCAACCTGCACACATATGACTCCCTGTCATGTGTCTCAAAACCAAGTGGCTGCTCCACATACACTTCTTCTTTGACTACACCATTCAAGAAAGCTATCTTGACATCCATCTTGTGTATCTTCCATTTCATCACTGCAGGCAGGGAAAGTACTGATCTAATAGAAGTGTATCTGGCCACAGGAGCAAAAGTTTCTTCATAGTCTATCCCCTCTTTCTGGGAGAAGCCACGAGCTACAAATCTCACTTTGCATTTCTCTATGCTTCCATCTGCAGCATGCTTGAACTTGTAGATCCACTTGGAAGTCACAACTGACTTCCCTTTAGGTCTTGAAACTACATCCCAAACATCATTCTTCATGATCGACTGATACTCCTCGACCATGGCATCCTTCCATTCTTTCTTTTCCGCTGCTTCTTCAAAACTGGAAGGTTCTTTGTTCATAATGTCACAGAGTAAGGCAACATAACTAGTGTGTGATCTAGTTCTCTTCCTTGCTCTGTGTTCTTCTTCTGGAATGCCATACCTTTCTGCATCTTGAATGAGCTCTCTAGCCCATGCAGGTTTACTCTTGTGAGAGTCCTTCTCACGGGGTGGATCTACAAGTTCTTGTGGATCTTCAATTTCATGATCTACTTCTGGAATTGCTTCAGTCATGGCGGTATCTTGAAATCTGATTTCGTTTGGTTCTTCATGATCTTCAACAGGTATCTTTCTGGATTTGATGAAGGCTGATTTTTCATCAAATGTTACATCCCTGCTGACATCAATCTTCTTGAACCCTGGAAAGTATATTCTGTAAGCCTTCGAGCTTTCACTGTACCCCACAAAGATGCCCTTCTTTCCTGAAGGATCTAGCTTTGTCCTCTTTTCCTTTGGAACATGAGTGTATACTGGACAACCAAATATTCTGAGATGGTTGACTTCAGGTTTCTTGCCAGAGAATACCTCTTCTGGTGTCTTGTTGTCCAATATCTTTTGAGGTGTTCTGTTATACACATATACAGTTTTCCTAGCTGCTTCTGCCCATAGATGCATAGGAAGATCCTGGTCATGCAGCATTGCCCGTGCTGCTTCCATGATTGTTCTATTCTTCCTTTCTACAACTCCATTCTGTTGTGGATTGTAGGGAGAAATCAACTCCCTCTTAATCCTTGAATCACTGCATAGCTTCTTGAAATCAGCTGAAGTGAATTCTCCACCATTGTCGGATCTGAAGGTCTTGATCTTCTTATCAGTTTGATTTTCCATCAAGGCTTTGAACTCCTTGAACTTATCAAACACTTCATCTTTTTTCTTCAAGAAATAAATCCAAGTCTTCCTAGAGAAATCATCAATGAAAGAGACATAGTATACATACCCACTCAGAGAACTGGATGACATCGTACCACATACATCAGAGTGGATAATTTCCAAGAACCCTTTAGCTTTGCTTTCACTGCTTGGAAATGCCTTCTTAATGTTCTTTCCTTTTGCACATCCTTTGCAAATACCAGCATGCTTTGTCTTGATTTCAGGAAGACCTTCTACAGCTTTGCTCGCAATTGGTAGTGCTCTATAGTGTACATGTGCAAGCCTTCTATGCCAAAGTTCACTTAGCTCCATGGATTCATGTACCATGGCATGTTCAGGTTCTCCCTTCAATTTGTACAATCCTCCCTCTTATTCTCCAATCACTACTGCATCATCTATAGTTTTACCCTTTGGCCACATTAGGACTTGGCCATCTACAAATGCAACCCTCATGCATTTTGCATCCAATGCAGATATAGAGAGTAGGTTCTTCTTGAGCCCAGGTACATATAAAACATCTTTCAGCTTCAAAGACTTCCCAGAGTCTAGGTTGTAGGAGGCTTCACCACTTCCTTTGATAGGATATTGATAGCCATCCCCAAGTTTCACCTTATTGGGTGACTCATGTTCAGATAGATTTGCAAAAGATTCTTTAAACCTAGTCATGTGTTTGGAAGCCCCGCTATCAATAAGCCAATCATTACATCCATGAGAGATAGTACCTGTGAGAGCGGATATTAGAACATATTCATCTTCACTTGATGAATCATCACTTGCTGCCTTAGCCTTCTTCTTTGTAGGTTCATCGTTGTAGGGTTCGTCTAGAAAGGAAAAAATTTTTATTTTTTTTTAAATAACTCCCATCGTCCATAATAATATCCATCTTCTCATTATTACTAGATTCCACATTCAGACATCATGTTCTCATTACGACACAGATGTACAATACATAAGCAACTTCCTATATAATAAGATCTTGACATTAGCTAATGGAAGTACAACCATATAAACATACAACCTATATATATATGGACCTTCACTATATATATATATATATATATATATATATAATCATCTACTATGTATGGATATATGTAACTAATCCCTTTCAACAACTAATCCAATTTTCGCTATACACTTTCTCTACATAAATACGTACAACTAATTCCCTTTTTCATGTTACACACATAAATACATATAACTAATATATATTTATTTCTATACTAAACACATATTTACATTATAAGTTACAATTCCATTCATACTAACAATATGCAAATAATAATGCACTATCAAGTTATAAATATTGACATTATGTTTATATCTCCTTCAACGTTCAATTAATTCTTAAAGGACTATAAGTTATGAATATAAACATTAGCCTAACCAAAGATTACATATATCCTTGTAAAACATAACGGTTAGGTGATAAGATGTCAATATACATTAATCATCTATTGGTTAATTTGATGGTGTATAACTTTAACTACAAGCCAACAATAATAAAATATCAATATTCATCATTTATCTAGCATCACTCTCTTGATAAATTAATTAACAACTTAACACAATATGACTTTAACAAATGATCATTTTGTAATAAAAAGAAACTGAAATTAATAATTTAATTCAGTCTCTTCATAAACTACACTTAAATGGCACATGAAAGAATTATCAAGATTATCAAGGACATCGTGATCAACAATCGTCCTTATTTAAAATTAGTGAGCTTATTACTATACAGTTAAAATGTGAACCAAATTTCCACATGTTCCAGTTCTATAATTTATATTACAATATACTCTACAAACCCTGTCAACAAAAAATAAAGGCATCGTTTTTAGAATAATCCAAACCTCAAGCAATGGGGTATTTCTGTCACATTAAAACTGAGTTTTGAAAATGAAACCATCAATTTTGAAATGCCATCAATTCTTTGAAAATGAATGAAATGTCAAACTCCATTGCTAATTTTAAAATATAACATTAACTCCATTATTCAAATTCAAATACAATAATAAACATGAATCACATAATCTTAACTCCGTTTACTTTTAACAAACGTTTAGCTAAGATATATCTCTGAACTAAGAACGCCGATTTAAATTTTGGATTTAAATACATAAATTTGAAAATGTAATACAGATTTGAATTCTAAATGCAAAATGCCATCAATTCCGAAATGCTCAGAATTTAAATCAAATGCTGAGATCTGAGTTCAAAAACTCTGAGTTTTGAAAATGAAACCATCAATTTTGAAATGCCATCAATTCTTTGAAAATAAATGAAATGTCAAACTCCATTAGACTTTAAAGAATACGCAGAAAAAGCCATGATCTGATATGGACATATTTTTTTGAGTTTGAAGTCAATGTCTAGATCTGGAGTGAAACGTTCTGAACTGAAATCGATAGCCAAGATCCGAATGGACATTCTTTTGAGTTTGAGATGGAATCGTTAATGGTTTGAGCATTGGGGATTTTTAGACACAACTACAGATTTGAATTCACTGTTAAAGGAATACAGATTTGAATTCTAAATGCAAAATACCATCAATTCTTTGAAAATAAATGAAATGTCAATACTCCATTAGACTTTAAAGAAGACGCAGAAAAAGCCATGATCTGAAATGGACATACTTTCTGAGTTTGAAGTCAAGGTCTAGATCTGGAGTGAAACGTTCTGAACTGAAATCGAAAGCCAAGATCCGAATGGACATTCTTTTGAGTTTGAGATGGAATCGTTAATGGTTTGAGCGTTGGGGAGTTTTAGACACAACTACAGATTTGAATTCACTGTTAAGGGAATACAGATTTGAATTCTAAATGCAAAATGCCATCAATTCTTTGAAAATAAATGAAATGTCAATACTCCATTAGACTTTAAAGAAGACGCAGAAAAAGCCATGATCTGAAATGGACATACTTTTTGAGTTTGAAGTCAATGTCTAGATCTGGAGTGAAACATTTTGAACTAAAATCGAAAGCCAAGATCCAAATGGACATTCTTTTGAGTTTGAGATGGAATCGTTAATGGTTTGAGCGTTGGGGAGTTTTAGACACAACTACAGATTTGAATTCACTGTTAAGGGAATCGCCCAGGTGAAATAAAATTGCTATCGATATGGAAATGTGGTCACGATCGTTGTCAATAAACATTGTAAATTGAAAAATTGGGGATAATTATAATCACGAGTAATAGATTAAAAATCAATCTCAATACAATCGTTCGGATCTGGGATATGGTCACGATCACTATCAATAACACGTTGTTGATTGAAATATTGGGGATAAATTTCGACAGAGAAGAATTTAAAATAATTGAGGTCGATTTCTCACTAGATGGGGAATCGAATCCCACTAAGTAGTAGATCTGGGAACGATGCATCAATGCACCAAACATCAAAACCTGAAATCGATTTTTATACACATACATAAAAAAAAAACTCGGAAGACCATGTGATCCATCATCGATCGATGGTGTAGAGTCTCATAACTTCATAGGCAAGTTTAAATCCGAGAAATATTTCAACAGAGATACAGAGTTGAATCATAGCTTAAGAATTCGATCTACGAAAAGAAGAAATGAGCGCTGTAATTAAAATACAGGTCAATCTTTATGGACCTCAGAAAGGATTATTTACCAAGCAAACTGAGCGTTAAATAGATTCTTTGGGTAGAGGGCCGATCAACCATTTAGATCGATCTCTGTAACAGAAATACAGAGTCGATCCATCTTCATTAAAACCGATCATATCGAATTGTAATTACAGTAACAATATATAAAAACAAAGTAACATTACTTCAGAAATACAGAGTCGATCCATCTTTAATAAAACTGATCATATCGAATTGTAATTACAGTAACAATATATAAAAACAAAGCAACATTACTTCAGAAATACAGAGTCGATCCATCTTTAATAAAACTGATCATATCGAATTGTAATTACAGTAACAATATATAAAAACAAAGCAACATTACTTCAGAAATACAGAGTCGATCCATCTTTAATAAAACTGATCATATCGAATTGTAATTACAGTAACAATATATAAAAACAAAGCAACATTACTTCATCACCATACTATTCAAATCCAGAAAGTTCGATTCATTTCAAAATGCTAAGAGCACAGAGTTTCAATTTTCTAAAACAATTATTAATAATAAGCATATCAAAATACAAGGAATACCTCTCCGGTGGTCGCTTGGATAAATCTGAAGATGGGGTTGAAGATGATCCTTGCTGTGCTGTTGCTAAAGACCTCAACCGTTCACCACGGGACACCTCGGTAAACCACCCAACCACTCTGGAGGTACTCTTCTTCCTTCCAGACCCCCGAGCTAATCGGGCCGTAGAGTTCACACAAGTATTTCAGAAATTCAGCTTAGGCTTCCCTTCCCACCAGGATTTCTTATCCAAACCCTTAGATAGCAACAAGTCTTTGAGGCATTCAAAAATTACGACAATCGTCCAAATTATGGGCCCCTTACCCATTCCCTAAGCCTTCCTTATAAAGGAAAATCTCCTGCGACACATGTCGCTTCATGCACAGTAAAATATTTTTAATTAATTATTTAATTAAAACACTCACCCATCCAAGTGTCAGTTTCTCTGGGAAGTGCACCTACATCCCTAAGTTTGCTCTAGTTTGTCCCCCAGATATTTTAATCAACTCCTAGCTTTTAGTTGACTAGGTGTCTAATCTTAGGATTCTATTTTGCTCCTAAATAATGATTTCTATTATTTTAAATGCTCAACAAAAACAACTATTCATGTGCAAATGTCTAAACTATTTTTTTTTATGCATTTGCTAAGTAATAATCTAGAGTTATTCTCCTAAGTTTTTATGCAGTTTAATTTAACAATCAAACTCACTAGGATCACGGTGCCGCGTCATTGGGCTCCTGGTTCCTTAATTTTTAATTCCGTGACATGGCACCACTCCGTCGGGTCCAATCATCCATGGTTTCCATCCCTTGGCATGGTACCACCTTGTTGGGTCCTTGCGTCCATTCTTTCCGTTCTTGACAGGGTACCGCATCGTTGGGCCCTTCTGCCACCATATTTCCGTTTTGACTTGCGGGAACTCTTGTAGGGATTTTAGGAATCGTTACCATCCATCCTCCGTCTACATGCTATATAGGGACTAATGGCGCTGAGGAGTGAGTTCGTTCTCACTGCGCGCCCCTCAACTCGTACGTGACCAGCTCCGTCGTGGCCCACCTCATACGCCCTCACGCATTCCTCTTGAGCAAGCGGATCAATGCTTATCTGCTCATGCGTGGTATTCTTGTCGGAAGTCGACATCGTCGTCGCTCCCCCTGTGTGTGATTTACCCGTACTCTACGACCCTTCAAGTTCCTTTGTGTGTCCGTCGGTGAACCATCTCACTTGTTTCTACACACACTTCTCACAACAAATTATTAGTAGCACTGTCCTCAATAATCATCATCTGATTTCTAAATCTAGCATTGTTAAACATTTATGATTTATTCAACTTCTTATTTATCTAATCAAATATACATCTCGTCGACAATTACATAATCACCATACAGCTAGTCGTTAAGCATTATTTATCAGCATAATTTTCCATAGTCATAGCTAATCGTTTAACATATGCAATTATTCATTTAACTCAACAATTCAAATACACATACTCAAAAATAAGGTCAAAAGGTTATTTAATTAATGTTTCAATCGGCCGGGTCACTCAGTAGGTGCCCTCAATGTCTACAAAAGTCTAGGGGCACTACAATCGTCCTCAGCAGCATGAGCATGGTACCTTCTTTTGCTGCCCTTCTTCTTCTTGTTGAAGTTGTTGTTGTCCTTTTTGTTCTTGGGACAATTTATAGCAATATGTCCATTCTCATTACAGGTAAAACATATTCTCCTTTCTCTATTGTGATGGTGGTGTGAAGATTTCTTGAAGTGAGATGGCTCTCTCTTGGACTCGCCTTTCTTGGTGTGAGCTGTGAGAGCTTGATCTTCAATTCCCATCTTTTCTTCTCGGGCTACAAGCCTAGCCTCTTCTTTTGAACATTCCTCCCACGGTCTACTGAAGGAGATCAACTTCCTTCTTGCACAAATTCCTTGAATAAAGGAATCCCATGACCTAGGTAGACCATTCAGAGTGGTCATGACAATTTCACCATTCTCCACCACTTCATCCACAGCTTCAAGTTGTTCTTTGAGCTGAGAGACCTTAGAGAAATAGGATTGAATGGTCTCTCCATTCTGAAGCTTTACCCCTTTCAATTGGTTCTGCAGGGTCATCTTCCGATTTATGTTCTTCCCTTCAAATAGCTTGGCAAGGGAATCAAACATCTCCTTGGATGTCTTCAGAGATGACACATGTGGGATGAGATGATCCTTGATAGAATCAGCAATAATCCTCTTTTCCTTGACCAAGTTCTTTTTGTGAAGAGCCTTAGCCTCTTCTCCCTCTGGGACAGGGACCTCTTCACTTATATAAGTGTCCAACTCATTTTCTTCTAGGATTAACCCAATCCTATATTTCCATGCTCGGAAGTTATCAACCCCTTAAATATTATCCTCAAGCTTGGTGTGGTGAGACATCTTTCAAGATTACTTCAAATGGAAATAGAAAATATTTAGGTCTTACCACTTGTTTTGCTGAAAACTGGATCTGGTCCCGGATTAGGGTTTGTTAGAGAAACCCTAAAAATTCAAACTTTGAATTTCAAACTTCTGAGAGGATAGAAAGATGATCCTTGTTGAGATGATCAGCATTAATTCAATGTACTCTAGGATCTTTATTGAGAGAATAACATGTACAGCATATCAAGTATAACAGTGCATATCAATCACACCAAGCAATCACATGAGACAATAGACACACAAAGTTTCACTGGGGAAAACCATAAAGGTGAAAAAACCCCACAACTTCCTCAGAGATAGAAAGAGCAATGATACAACCAAGGTACAACCAAAGTACAAGAGATAGTCGTCTCCTAGCAGCTGATCCTTCTCCTCGCATGTGCGCCACTTTCTGAGTGATGGAAGAGTGAGTAATGAGATGATGAAATAGAGATCTCTCGATCTCTATTTATACAGACCCTGTCCTGCCAAATAAACCAACAGGGCTGACTTGTCTAACTCAGTCTAATAACCCATGGTTAACTTAATCAAGGCCGACCCTACACATGGTGGTCTAATAACCCATCAGCAAGTTACGACACTTGTCAATACAAATGACGACACTTCCATATAGAGGAATAATAACATCTCTATAGGAGTACAATAAAATACATAGATGAAATACATTTTGAAGTTACATATACATCAACACAAGGATACTAAATCCTCTTTGACATGAGTTGGCATCATTGACTACCAAAGTTAAACAAACTATACATTGAAAACCCTCAATACGTCTTGGCATTATAAGCAAAACTTTCATAAAATTTTAAGTTTATATTTTTACAGAGTCATGGGGATTTTTCTTATGTATTGAAGGTTTAAGCATAATTCTTGGACTAATAAATAGATCAAGTATGGGAAACATCAACAATTTCATAATGTCAAAATCCTTCAAACTCAATGGGAAAATTACCCAACCTAAAAGTAGAAAATGGAAAAGATTATGTCATGTCATGACCTCTAGTAAATAGTCATTGGGTAAATTCCAAATCCAATCACATGATTAAAAACTATAGGGTGATATTCTTCCTTGTATTAAAGGACTTACCAAGACTATTGATGTTTGTAAAGAGTTTAAAAATTGTATGAAACATCAAATAAACTTCGATTTTTTTTTTAAACAAACTAACAAGTTTCAATATAGTATAATCAACTTAAATTACAGATCATGCTCAAATATTGCAAGAATTGAAGAATGAGTTGTTAGCAATTGATACATAAATTAAATATAAGGAATTTATAACCATTGTGTTCAATAGTTTACCAGATGTCTATTAGAATTGTATACCCTCATTTTGTGTATCTTCTTGAAATGAAGTTCCCACATTTGAAAACATTGTAGGATTGTTGATATAGGAAGAACAATGATTAAAAAAATAACTTGGAGAATCAGATAAATATTTTATGGGAAGACATGTGTTAAGCCCTAAATGTGGGCACATTTCCCCTTATATGGGTCACATTATATTATTTCTAATGTCGGCTTTGTCCATTAGTTGTAATTATCATTAGTATGGTTATATTAGTTACATTGGCTTGGGGAAATTAGTTGGAATTCTACCTCTTAGTCTCCTATATATAGGAAGGAGACAATTTCATTTGGAGCATCTGGTCTTGTCTTGTCTTGTGTACTTACTAGATTGTATAAGGAGGTTGCCCCCTCAAAGAGGATTTATATTCATTTATTTTATTCATTAAAGGCATTGAGTACTTTTTTCTGGTCTATTTATTCTCCTTTCATGCTCTTTTTGGAAATTTGTTGCATAACATTTGGTATCAAAACTCTTTCCTCGGGACTAGTTTATTCAAAACAAGTCATCTTGGAATTTTTGCTATAATTTTTTTTACAAAGTTTCAGACACAGAGGCTCAAAACCCATCTAGACAAAAGGCTGAAATAGTTTTTTTCCAAATCCTTATCCATACAAGTTCGGACATATTCATCGTGGAAGCTATGGTTTCTGACTAGTCCAAAAACTAGTCTAAAACAGGTGTAATGGGAAAAAAAGACATATCTGGGGCATGTGAGATCCAAATTGAGTGAGACTTGTTGCATCAGAAATAATACAAACCACGGTATATTTGGTATTTTTTTCAAACTCATATTATAAATAGTGGACATGTGGCATACCATACAAGTTCTCTCTTCTGAGATGACCAAAAATAAAAAGTGTTGGGGGATTTGCAATAAAATTTTACTGGCACATTAGAATTAGGTCATACATGCGGTGTTGGAAAGAGGACACATCGGGATATATAATGCTGAAGTTTCATACCTAAAGGAGCCAACATTTCAAATTTACCTCAGTTCCAAGTCATCCATAAAACAGTCTTCTAATTAGGGTTTGAAAGAGGTACGCCAGTTTAAATTTAAATAACTTTGAGTAGAAGGATCTAGTTGAGTTGAAACCTAGGGTGCAATATCTATTTATAGTTTTCAAAATGACACCAAAATAAAGTGGAAAAAATCACATTCCAATCAAACCACCAAATGACTCATCCCTGACGTACAATGAAAGGGGAGACCTATCTTTTCAATTGTCCCAGTTTGAAGATGTGGTTAAAGGATCTATGAAAACAGTTGATGGATGAAAATATGAAAGGGTCTGTGAAAACAATTTATTTAGTTAATTTAGAGGAGAAGTTGATGGAGCATATGGATAATAAGATGGAAAATATTGCTAAGCTCATACAAAATTAAAAGGATACTCCTCCTCCAGGTGAGGATGTGTTCCAAGATACTCAAGAGGATAAAGCTAAGGTCCATGTTGAGAAACATTCCATGAATAATAATATTCCAAGAGGAAATGATTCTAGTAATGGAAGTAACCAAGGATGGTCCCCAAGGGGTATCAAACTCCCCAAGGTTGACATGAGGAAGTTTGACGGAAAAGACACCATAACATGGATATTCCATATGGAGCAATTCTTTGATATACACCAAGTGCCCAATATTCAAAAGGTACCTGTTGCATCTTTATATTTAGAACATGAGCAATTTGTATGGTACCAATGGCTTTGTGAATGCAAAAATATCTCCATTATCTCTTCATCCATTTTTACAGAAGAGTTGATATCATACCATGATGATGTTAAGAGCAATTCCTTCTGTTATCTCCCAAATTGACCACCGTCTTTTTGGGTGATAGAATGGGTAAAAATTTTATTTCTGTGAGTCTTGGGTTTCAAAATTTGAAAATTTAAGCTTTCAGCAGTTAGTTGAGCCGAGTCATCATGTGAAGTCTCATCTGTTAAATGATTAATGCATGTCATTGAACAGCCAGTCTTGTGGAGAGGATCAGTTAGATTAAACCTTGCCTCTATCCATTCATTGAGTTAAACGCCAGCTAGTGTGTGACTCATAAAACAGTCGCTGTACTCTGCCTGTGACTCAACTTACAGAGGAAACATATCTTCTGGTTGCACAGATCATCTCCAGGTATTAAGTGACAGTTCATCATTCCATGGTGAAAAAAAATCTCCCACTGAGGACAGAGTTAGAAGGGGTCTGGTACCTTAAGTCTCGCCCACAAGTGGCCGAGTTTTTCAAGTCTGCAAGTGTTTTCGAAGAACAACAAAGATCGGCAAAGAGGAATTTTCTGCTAAAATCGTGTGATGTTGCGGGGCAATTTCGACGGCCTTCCCGAGCTCCAAATCCAAATCTAAAATCACCAATGGATAGCTTATGTTCTGTAGATCAAAATCGACTATTTAAACATGCAAAACGGACATCGGACGGCTGAGAAAATCAATTTTTTCCAAAAGCAGTTTTTTTTTGGAATTCTACAGGCTTTCGGCAGCTTAGGCGTGCTACACAGCGCTCATTAGCTGCCGAAAAGGCCAACTTTCGACAGTTAACTCACGAAACCGGCAACACCGTTAGCTGCCGAAAGCCTGTTTTTGGCAGTTTTTTCTATTTTTGCCCAGATGTCAATTTTGTTCAGTGAAATAGCGTAAGGCCAGTCAAAAGAGGTGGATTATGAATTATTTCATCAATATCTTAAAGCTTTTAAGCGAGATCTATGTCAGTTGGGAATTTTGGCTAAGATTCGACCTTATTTTGAGGAATAGCACTAGAAGTCAACTGCCACATCAATAACTTCAGTTTGCTATGCGCCAGCTCAGCACCACCGAGCCTTTGAAGGCCAGTTCCTCTTCATCAAGCACTGAGCACTAAAGGAAGGAGAACTACTTATTGATATTTCCTTGATTTTAGGGATTAATCCCTATCTTTTTGCATTGTTGTTCTAATTAGTTAACTCAAACAGATCCACGTTTTTAGGATCTGTAGACTATTTGGTAAAGGCTATAAAGCCTAAGAACTCAGACTGTTAACGGGTTCAAGTTTGGATACGGGTTCAAGTTTGGATACATTTGGGGCTATGTACTTGACACTTTCTTGCTATATGAATCACAGTTTTCTTTGGTCATTAGATATCAGTCTGTCTACATTTTCCATTATTCTGCACCCTGTTTGAATTAGCTTAGCTTATGCTCATGATTTGAATGGAGGAACTTCTTATTGCTTAGTGTGACCCTGCGTTATGGATGTACTTGGTTGCATAAACCCTGCATGTTAATGTACTTGGTTGTCTAGGTAATATTCTTCATACCTTGATTATTTACTGTGGCTGATATTTAATTTCTCGAAGCACTGGCTTATTTAGAGGCATGTCATGTTGTCTTACTGCTTAGTCTTCTCAGTTATCCCATTGATCCACCTTTTCAGAAAACACAAAAATATGATTTCTCAAGTTACCAAGCATACTTAGCCATAACCACTAAGTAGTTTCTTGGAGAGCTAACACCTTCCTTACCCAATTGATAAATATAAGGCAAAAGGGACCAGTAAGTGAGAACATTCAACAATTTCAAAAGTTGAGTCTCAGAGTAGAGGGCATACCAAATGATAATTTGTTGGATCTCTTTATTGGAACCTTGAAGGATAACATTGAACATGAGGTGCATATCTTTGAACCACCATCCTTAGAGAAGGATTTCATGATGGAAAGGAAGGTTGAAAGTAAAAAAATGGAAATGGCTACCAAAAAGACCACCTCCAACACATACAAAGGGAATAATGTTCCTTCTTCTAACTCGCCTCAAAGGTTAACACCTCAACAACTATATGTAAGAAGAGAAAAAAAATTATCCTTTAATTGTGACACAAAGTATAGTAAGGGACATACATGTGGTGAGAAGAAATTATTCTACATAAATTGTGAAGAGGAAGAACCAAAAGAACAGGAACCATCTCAAGACGAAGAAATAGAAGAGACTACTTCCAAAGATATTACTCCCACCATATCTTGTCATGCTTTGGTGGGAATTAGCACTCCTTAACCTCTCAATATCGAAGGATATATAAAAAAGAAAAAGGTAGCAATGTTGATTGATTTTGGTAGTACCCATAATTTTATTCACTGTAAATTAGCCAAAGTTCTCAATTGCTTTGCATATCCAGCACCAGAGTTTCAAGCAATAATTACAGATGGAGGAACTATCAATTGCTCATGGAAATTCCATAATATCAATCTTACGATGGGGGAATATGTATTGAATAGTCCAATGATTTCTATCCCAATGGGTGGTGTTGATGTTGTATTAAGGGTTCAATACTTACAATCATTAGGAACAATGGCTTTTAATTTTTTGAATCTTTTCATGAAATTTACCAGGAAAGGAAAATAATATGAGTTAAATGGTATCACAGGGAAACCAAGAAAGGTGATGATCTCTAATGGTATGACAAAATTATTGAAAAAGGTACATCAAGGTGTAATTGCACAATTATGCTCATTAGATGTTCAAACATCTAAGACTCCTATTTCCCTAGATGTATGAAGGGTCATTAATAAGAATTCCAAGGTATTTGAATATATTCCAAAAGGTCTTCCACCTGTTCGATATTTTGATCATGCCATTCACTTAATTCCAGGAAGTTTTCCCCCTAACATCGGATCGTACAGATACCCCTATGGCCAGAAGAGTGAAATTGAGCATATGGTTGAAGAAATGTTAGAGGCTAGAATAATTAGGCCTAGCCAAATTTCTTACTCCGCACTGAGTGGTAATGGTACACAAGAAAGAGGGCTCATGGCATATGTGTCCAGATTATAGAGAGCTCCGGAATATCACCATTAAAGATAAGTTTCTTATTCCTGTCATTGATGAATTGTTAGATGTGTTGGAATCCTATGGGATTTTTGTAAATAATAATGATGTAAATAGTTTCAATTCTTAGTTATGGAAGATGAGGAGTCTGTAATGACCTCAAACTCATAAAAACCAATAAACAACAAATAACCAACATGCAAAAGGGATCTGAACACAAACAGTGGATCTAGTAACCTATAAATAATAAAAACCAGTAAATAACAAAGAACCAGCATGCAAAGGGGATCTGAATACAAATAGTGGAACCATCAACAAACAAAAAAATATTTGAAAATTTAAAGAACCTTACCTGACTAGATGACCTGGTAGCTACCTTGACAGCTCCAATGCCGCAACTGAAGGTGGGGAGATGACTCTCCACCCAACCAAATCACAGCCAATGACTGAGGCCTCCGAGCCCCTAACAATTAACCCTATGCCAGAGCTTACTTGTTTTCCTCTTTCTATCAGCCTATTTCTTCTTCCTTGGCTCCTCCAAAGCTCCTCTTCCAAAATGCCAAAAAGACCAAAAATATTCCCCCTCTCTTCTTCTCCTCCTCCTTTTATCTTCCCTTTCTCCCCTTTTCTTAATTTATTTTAATGCAATTTGTTTTCCTTCATTTTTTCTTTCATATTCATTTTTATTATTTACCCTTTCTTTTACATTTCATTATAAATATTCCACAAATATGCATACATGAGGGTTGTTACATACTTCCCCCCTTTAGGAAACTTCGTCCCGAAGTTATAATCTTCAAGCAATAAATACAATACTTATTCAATCAATCAATCAAGTAAATACTAGAATATATAGGTAGCTAGTACGATTGTGAAGTTAAGATATTTATATGTGTAGCCACCACATAGAAGTCTCCAAACCACACTAATACAATCAAACGCCCTAAGTTACAACATGCTCTTAAGTAATTCCCTATGAGTCTAGTATGCAACCATAGCAACAATTATGCATCATACACACAAAAGCATTAGACAATTCATTAATAATTAATAATTGTGTATTTGTTTACTTCCTCTTTCCTTATTGACCCTCTCCCTGAGAATCATACCATCCGCCACCTCCATAAACCTCCCCTCCAGCTCCGGATGGTCTCGTTCTCCATGGCACGGGCCCTCTATTGTAACCTGTCTGTGTATCATAAAGTAGGCATCAGAAGTTCCCCGGTAGGTTACCGCGGCATTTCCACCCTCCCAACTTCTGGTAATAGTGCGGCCTCATCGAAATTTAACCAGAATATGGGCCTCATTAGTACTAACCGGCATCTGGTTCTCGATACCCCGATCCTGATATCAAGATCACTATACCCCAACCATCTTGAAAGGCTATAAACATCCTCCACAAGCACCCTCAAGGCACTAGACCTAGGCATCAAAATTCCTTCTACATAAACTTCCCTCTCGGTGATTATGTCTCCAACCATGGACTCTGGTAACATCAAAATTTATCTGGAAAGTAACAGTGGAATTGCCATCTTCTCAAATTCTGGTACTAAATTCAAGAGCTACTGGCATAGAATTAATTGTTGGGCCTGTCCCCCATCCCATAATATATTTATAGTATCCATTCTCATTTGTGGTTATGGGTTCCCACGAAATCATAGAATGATTAGCCTCACTAGGCTATTTGAGTGGATCGCCTGGGAAAACTTGCCCTTACCATAATGAATAATCATTAATAACCATTTCTCAATATAATAATATATCATGGATCAACCTTGAATCATGTGCTAACAAGAATGTCTATCCACCAGTTAATATTGCATTACATTACATCATAATCCATGAGCACGATAAGTCATGCCAAGTTTAACATCTAATGAATTTAAGTGCTCTGTGCTACCATTATAACATAACTGGTGTTGACACAAAAAGGTGTTTGGGCTCAACATGTTGTTTCATATCTAAAATATTCCTAAGGGGTTTTCTTTAATCAACCATGCATACTTCAATTTCAGTCAAAGAGGTGGTAGGAGTTAGTTCATTCGACTCTTGCGCCATCTAAAGAGTATCAGTGGTTCACTTTCAGAATGTCACTTAAGTTCAATACTGACCTTTCAGTTTATTAAAGAGTATCAATGGGTCAGAATCAATGAGTAAGGGAAGGTTCATAATTACATGTTGGGACAGTAAGGAGTATTAGTGAGCAGTTGTTGAGTGACTAAGTCAGGGTTAAGGACAATTACAGTGGTTGGATTTCATATTGGTCGGGTTCCTTACATTGAACTTAGGGTGTTAAGGATAAATGGTTGTCATATTTAAGTATTCTCAAGCATACTATCACCTTTTGGTACATATTCAAAGCAGCCATCAGGGCCATAGTGTTTAACTAAGCCTCATTGGTATTCAGTTAAGTGGAAATTGGCCTCATCCAGCTTGTTCTGGACACCCTTCTTTCGAGGCCATTTGAAATGATACTATAAGTTTAATATTGAGTTCTAGAACACTCCCATTTCATCAATCTATATCTCTGGGATAACCATGTCAGATTTCAAGAGATATGATCGCAGTTTGCAAAAAAGTTCATCGTTGGCCCCTTTCATTGGTCACTTAACGGGGCCAACTAAATCCATGTATTACAAGGGTTATAAGACTTATCCTATTCACATTCTCGGAAATTATATGGTTCTTTCTTATAGGTTTCTAGATAAGCTTTCCAATGAGCCATCATTTGCTCGATTCTGACACCGTATGGCCACATACCGATCTCCGGAACTTCAGGACAAAATGGGTTAAATATGGAAAATGGGTTTGGGCACAAATTATAAAATATACAATGTGTATTTTGTAATTATTAAAAAATAGTGGAATTTTTTGGTAAAATAAAAGGTTTGGAGGTGGGGAGGTTTGAACTTGAGACCTCCCACCCAACAAGTTTCTTAAGTGACCTCCACTAACCAATAACCCCAAGCCTTAAGTTTTGAATGGAAAGGGAGCCACTCGATTTTAATGATGTGATGCATATATCAAATAAATGAGGGAGTGCCACGCACCTTTACCATGAAAATTCTATTTGGGGGAAGGGGCTTTTCTCCTCACTCCTTTCTTCCCCAATTCATTTTCGAGTTAACCAAGGAAGGGAACGCTGCTCTAGTGCTCTGGTTCGTGGTTTCAATAGGAGGCGAGCAAAGGATGAATCCACACCGAGATTGAACAGGTACCAAGCCAAAACCCATGTCAAGTACTGAGTTTTAATTTGAAATTGATGTGGATTTCCCCCATGAACAATAAATCCATTAGTGTTTTCCACTAGAATTCTTCGCAATTTGAGACTTGGCTATAAGGATGCTGGCTATGGTAGTTCAAAGTAATGGTTTTCAAATCTGCAATTTTGCCATGAATTATGTTGATAGTTGGATATGTTTTCTTTGGGAAGTAAAGAGGGATGGGTTTGGAACCCATGATACCATGCTACTTCCTCTAGGTTCCCATTCAATACCATAGCCAAGCCATGGCTCTCCATAAACCCTCAACTTTCCATTAATTTCAAATTGTAAACCCTGTCGCCGTTTGTAAATTTCAGTGTAAGTTTTCCAAAGAACCGCATCTAAAAGAGACCCTGGTTCAAATCAAGTCAACATCAAGGGTTATCTGTACCATTTGAACTTGGAACCCCCATTTTGAATCCAAAAAAATCGTTTTCAAAACCAGAACCTGTGATCTGGGTGTTTTTGTGAAAACGCAGGTTCTCCCCGAGGGTCTTTTTGCCTGGGTTTGGGCCTAATATAATTTATGCAAGTTATTGAAATGCTACCGGAGTTCATAAAATGGAATGGTTGTAGGTGGTTGCACAATAAATGTTTTACAAAATCCCTCAACCAAGGCTGCACACTAAATGTTTGACAAAAGACTTCAACCAAGTAATTGTCCACCAAATGCTTGCTTGAGCCAAAATTGCAATATCTCCCTCATTCGGAGGCAGAATTTCACACATGAATAGTCAAAATGACCGGGACATAGAGAGATTCAATGATACTATATCCAAACTTAGAAATTAGGCCTGTATTTTCTGAATATGTTTTGGTAATGAACAAAACCTCATTTTGTCCAAATAAATCTAGTATCGGAAGATATTTTTTTCTCCACTCTTCATAGTATTATTCCTAATTAATTTGGCAGCCATGGATGGCCTCTTGACACCTGCAAATTTTATCCATGCTGGAATTATCCAGCCTATGATCAACCATCACAAGCACCATGGGGGCCACAAATCCCAAAGCAAATGATGACATGGCATTCAATTTTTTTGAAATTCTTTTCTCGAATATCTTATCATTTCAAAGATATTATTGTAATATTTTATTTCATGCAAAGGACAAATATTTAATTCTGAAATTAATATTTGGAAATTCAAAATTATTTGACTTGTCACACTTGTCACTTTCCCAAAAGTGACACGTGCCATGTAAACTCTAACCCTAGCCTCAATTCCTATATAATGAGGAGGGTCTTTTGTAAATATTTAGAACTTGAAGGAATATAACTAAGTGCTGTTGGTTTTCACTCAGGGGTCTTAGAATAAACTTGCTTGTTCTCACTTATAGCTGTTGGGATTAGTTTGTATGCATGATAAGGGTTGAGGGACAGTTATAGTTTCTTAATGTTATCTATCTATTATGGGATTGGTTAACTAGGTGTTATTTGTTGTTTCCTTGGGTTTATTTTCTATTTCTTAACTCTTAGCAATTATTGCCTTTGTTTATATGGATCTTTGTGCAGGTTTCTGATTTAGGAGGAGTACTTGTCCACTTGATGTTGGAAGTTTAGGACTGCCCTTAAGTCACCCTATACTTCTTGGTTTGAGTGGTCATTCTCTTTCCCTTTCACTTGTTTATTTGTATGTAAGAATTTATGTTATTTTTTCCTTTTTCATACTTAAAACCCAAAAGTTGTTGCACAGTTTAATCCCCTTTACTCGGATGCCCTAGTTCTCTTCCTGAGCATCAAGGAACCATCCCAAGACATGTTTGAGGCATTAGGACAAACAGGGAATCAAACAAAAAACATAGGAAAGATTCAGAATTCTTAGTAATTTTCAAGTATTTTTATCATTCTGCACATAACCCACAAGATTAAAACCTTGCACACACTACTTTGATTAATTTTCAGCATTTTCATAAGTTTAAAATTTACATTTTTCACTGACAAACCAGCCCACTAACCAAGGAACCAACTGGCTCTTTCTTCACCCATAGAGGCTTTGTCGCCCATGAGGGAAACCAGTCCCATTCCTTGGGCTGGATAATTTAGTTTTGGTACATACTTGCTTGTTTTTTCATTGTTGTTTGATGCATTTTATTTACTGACATGTTCTCTTATAGCTCGCACCCCAAGAGATTTAATTCGCAAAAGAAAAACCACAAAAGAAAAAAACGCAAAAAAAAAACAAAAAGCAGGGGTCCGCCCCACCAAACAAAAAACAAAACAAAAAAAGGAAAAAATAAAGCAAAACTGAAAACCAAGCAGGGGTCTACCCCATTCACAAAACAAATTACTATGTATATATATGTATGCTAAGAGCCCATTATAGGGTGTATTATTATATGTATTTAGTTTAGATTTCAATTTTGCAGTTTCGACCAGGAGACTCTCTTGTGAAAGCAAGCGGAGATCTCGCCACGTGGATGGCATGGTCCTTTCATTTCAAGCATTTCAATTTTTCTAGAACTCTAAGTGTCAAAACCAGGGAATCCTCAGTCAAGAGCCCCTCATTGTTGATCTCTTAAGTGTTGTTTAGTGAGTATTTTTTCTTGAAACAACAAATACTACGCTAGTGACGAGGAAGGGTTAACCCCTCTCCTTCTGAACTGCATGAGGTATTTGTTGGATACTATGCTAGTGACAAGGAAGGGCCAACCCCTCTTCTGTTGAACTGCATGAGTTATTCTAGTTTCATCCAACTAATTTCCTACTCACTCTCTTATGCATAAGGTGATCTTGGCGATAAAAAGGGTGTGAGAATGCTCGGGAGGACCTTAAAAATGGTATGGTCAACCTTTTGCATGCTTTATTAATAAACTAAAATATTGATAAAATACATTAATCGAATCAGCCTTCTGTCAGTCCTCACTTTCCCACACTTTTAGTTATCCTACCCATTTTCATTTTTTCTGGCCTCTGGGCCATCCTGGAAATTGTTAGAGGTTAAAACTCATTCAGGGTGATCCAAAGAGGGATTATTTCCAAGCCCTCACCTCTCTTTATTTTCCCTTTTACCACCTTTGACATAAGATCATATTAGGTGCGGGTAGATTTTCCTTGTGCATAGCTACCAAAGAGGCTTGTAACCGACATGACTGTCAGATAGGTTGGATCCATCCTCACGGACGGATTTTGCTTATAAAATGTCCTTTTCTGGTGAATCCACTGGGGACTTGCAAATCTTGATTGCTTTGCATGTATCTCACATTGTGTTAAGGATCAAACTTAAAATCTATGTTTGTAATCCTCATATCGTTGATCGTGATATCAATGCCCTTTTTTTTTAACACAAAGACAAGACATAAGATATTCACAGAATTTCTTTGGTAGGTGTCATAGTTCAGTTCCCACTTTGTTTTCGTTTGATTAGGGAGCCATAAATACCATGAAAATATTTTGTATACTTTGTCTTTTTCCCTCCCTTACTTTTCAACATCGGTTTAATAAGTCATTTCACTCTCATACTTCACTCTTCACTTGGAAGAAAAACCTGACATAAGAATCGTGTTTAGTTGGTTTCACATAACCTATTGTCTAGAACAATAGGAGTTGTTGACACCACTCTTGTGACTTTTCTCACATTACCTTATTCTCTTGCAAGCTGGCAGATCGAAAACATCCTAAAACTAGGGAAACAATGTCACCTAGGATCACAAGAATCCAAAGCTCACGAAAAGTAGCAAGTGGTGAGTCACATACATCTGGGAAACTAGAGAAGATCATTACACCTATATTACAATATGAGTCACCCTCTTCCTCCTCTTCGAAGTTTCGAAACCCCATACTTAAGCAAACAACAATAAATCCATCAGTAGTTGAAAATCCTCAAATTATTCCTACAACTGTTGCAACAAGTGTTGTGTTTCCTTCAACTTTATTTCCAATGGAAATGCCTTGGAAACCAGGGACCCATTTGGCCTTACCCCATCCTTTACATTATATACCTTCTAACGCACCAAATCGAGTCCCTAATTTCAGTGGTATTGGTCCATTAAATGCTGAGGAACATATCCAAAACTTTTATGATGCATTATCACTCATGGACATAACAACCCCTGATGCCATCATTGGATTGTTTGTAAGAAATTTCAAAGGAGAGGTAGCAAGATGGTATCGCTTTATTCCCAATGATAGTGTTCCAGATTGGGGTACTATGTTCCTAGAGTTTAAGAAACGCTTCCAAGGGGAAGATGACGTGGCTTCCCTGCTCAGGGATTTCACTACTATATCTATGCATGAGGGTGAGCCAATTCGTAATTTCAATCAACGCTTTACCTCTACCTTGGGTAGAATCCCAACCACTTCAAAACCATCTAGGAACAACTTGTTTCATTACTACATCACTGCAATGAATCCAAATCTGAAATAAATGTTGAAAGACAAAGCAGTCACCACTTTAGATGCGGCCAAGACGAGTGCCCTAGAGATAGAAATGAACATGGAGGAATCTGGCATGGTTTCCTCATCTGTAACACAACCCCATTTTAATGGGAGGCCTAGGAATGAATTGAATCAAAATGAGGGCTCTCGATGAGTCTTTAGCTCCCCCATCTTCAAGGATGGAAGAAAGGGAAAGTTCTGAAACATTAAAACTGCTAATCAACATGAATAACTAGATTCTTTCCCTAAATAAGAAAGTAAATGATTTACAATTTTCTACACCTATGAGGTCAAGACCTCCTCTTCCATCCCCTCCTCCCCCTAGACATACTGCTACTGAAGTGGATTGGTGTCATTTTTTCCAGGATTTTCATGATCTTGAGTATTTTTATTCATATACACGACACATGGATTTGTCCAGAGGGGGTAAGGATCCTTTACCACAAGTTAATAACAAATTTACCTTCACCTCTCAAAATGACTAATTCAACATGCAAGAGGTCGCTCCATGTAGTGACAACTCTTCCCCTTTTGGGATTTTTCTGTTGAGACTAGGAATCAAAACTCCAAATCAAATCTACAAGGAGTGTATGAGGCCTCAATAAATCCTAAATACAACAATGAGAACAAAGCTCTCATGAGTGGGAGGTCTCCTTCACCTCCGAGGAATAGAGTTCCCTAGGTTCCAAACAAGCTAAAACCATCTAATGAGCAACTTCCTCAGTGTTTCCCAATACAAGGACCTTACAATGTAGTTGAATATTTAGCAAAGGTCCCAACCCATATGACATTATTAGACACTTTAAGGATGCCCACACAATTTGAAAACCTTTCTTGTGTCCTACAAGCTCCTCCTCTTCCAAGATCAGAGCAAAGAGCTTCACCTTCCAAAGAGGTATCCTCTCATCCAAAGGAGGCATATGATGTCACTGATTTAGATCTAGGGGTTCCTCCTTTCTATGTCTTGGTAAATATTTTTGACTATGTGCTCCATAATTGTGCCATTGACACGGGAGCAAGGCACAATGTCATGCCTCTTCGATTTATGAGGAAGTTGGGTCTTGAATGCATAGGTCCTTGTAAATATCTAAAAGGCCTTGGATTCAAGAATGGTAGAAACAATTGGTTATATCAAGGATTTATCCATTTCCTTTAACCAAACTCCTGATGTAAGCATGCTTATACATGTGATTGTAGCAGATATACCTGAAGCATATGGCATGCTTTTAGTGAGAGAGTGGTCTACCAAAGTCAAACAAGGTTGTTACTTCATGGAAGGGACCCACTTCACCTTTCCTCATAAAGGTGCAGAAGTTGTCATTAGAAGGGAACCAAAATACCAGGAGCAGGTTGTACCTATTTCCTACAACACAAAACATGTGTCTTTTCAAGACACGAGATGGGTACTTATACTGTGTTATCTGAAGAATACCTTCACATTCCCCCTCCCAAACAAGATGAAATGATTTGGAGTATGGATTTTGATGCTGTCAAATACAAACATGGATCTCGTGTTGGGGTCCTTCTGTGCGATCCCAAAGGAAAGGCATTCCCTTTATCCTTTCAATTAGAATTTCCTAACACTAACAATATGGTTGAATATGAAGCATTGGTTCAAGGCCTCCAGAAGGCCTTAGACTTGGGAATTCATCACGTATTGGTAAGTGGTGATTCTGAGTTGGTTGTGAGCCAAGTTAGGGAAAAATATGTTGTCCACAATCCTCGCCTCAAACAATACTAGCGAAAGGTTAAAGAACTTATGGAAGGTTCTTATCTTTCAACATTCAATCTATTCCTAGGGCTGTAAACCATGTAGCTGCCATACGTTGGCCCTAGTTGGCTCATGCTTCACTTCATATTTCGTAAGGCACATTGAAGATATAATAGTCCAAATTTTACATAGGCCTACGTTACTTGATAACGTTGATGATTGGCAAGTTTTTGACTCGGATGAACAAATTTGTAGGTTCCTCCAAAAGAAAGGGGAATTTGAAGACTTGCATACATGTCAAGAGGTAGAAGAGGAAACCAGGAATATAATCCAATTAAAAAAAAAAATTACCCCATGGGTTATCAGTGTTGGAATCCATGTTTGATTCCAATGATGCTCCTACATCCGCACCTAAGGTTAGTAGTGAGTCTGTTAGAAAGGTGCAAGAAACTACCCCTATAAATTTGGGAACCAAAGAATGTCCAAAGATGGTTTATATAGGGTCGCAATGTTCTTCTGAGGAGTTCACCAAGTTCACAGAACTTTTGTTAGAATTCAAAGATGTTTTTGCTTGGTCCTACGAGGACCTTAAGGTTTTTAATACAAACAAAATAGTTCATGCCATACCATTAATCCCTTATTCAAAACCTCATAAGCAAAAACAAAGAAAGAACAACCCCACATTGGAACAGACAATAAGGGCAGAATTAGATAAAATGGAAGCCTCGGGGGTCATTTATCCTATTCGTTATTCACAATGGGTGTCCAATTTGGTTCCAGTTAGGAAGAAAACTGGGGATATCCGCTTATGTGTTGATTTTCGACATCTAAATCAAGTGTCTTTAAAAGACAACTACCATGTCCCACCCATGGAGGAAATCCTCCAACAAGTTTTTGGTTCCCAAATGATGTCCCTCTTGGATGGTTTCTCAGGCTACAACCAGGTAGCCCTTAATCCCTCTAATCGTCACTCAACTACCTTCACTACTCGTTGGGGCACATATGCATACAAAAAAATGCCTTTCGATTTGACTAATGTTGGAAGAACCTTTCAACGTGTCATGTCTATTGCTTTCAAAGGATTGATGGGAAAGATTATTTTTGTCTACTTCGATGACCTTACGGTATTCTCCAAAGGAAGACGTAATCACTTTGATCACCTAAGGTAGGTGCTCCTTAGATGTCACAAATTTGGTATATCCCTAAATACTAAGAAAACCATTTTCGGTGTTACTGAAGGGAAGCCTTGGGTCACATTGTGTCTCATGAGGTTGTCAAAGTTGATCCTAAAAGGGTGATTGCAATCAAAAGGCTTCCTTTACCTACCAACAATAAGGAGATGCAATCTTTCTTTGGTAAGATAAATTTCCTAAGACGCTTCATTCCTGATTTTGTTGAAGTTGTCAAACCTCTAAATCAACTAATGAAGAAGGATGTTAAGTTTAAATGGGACCATGCTACACGGCATGCTTTCGAGTCTATTAAACTTGCTATTGCTTATGCACCTCTATTAATTAGTCATGATCCATCCAAAGACTTTGTCATATATACTAATTTGTCAGAGGAGACCATTTCTGCGATTTTATCACAGAAATACAATGAATAAAACCTCAGGGCAATCGCTTTCATGAGCCAAAATTTAAAACCGCATCAACTAAATTATTCTTAGCTTGAGAAAAATGGATATTCATTGTATAAATCCTTGGAATTGTTTCGACATTACATCCAAGGTCACAAGGTTCAGGTTTTTGTACCTACATCCCTCTTGGTCACTACTTTGAACCAAGCTGAGCTACATAACAAATGGTCCAAGTGGATTATGTGTATGCAAGAATATGACTTATATATCAAACTGATGAAAACCATAAGGGGGACAGGGTTGGCTGAATTGCTAACGAAGTCCCATGCCTCAGTCATTGTTGAAACACCCCAAGTAGATGACTTGATTTATTTTGAGGAAATTGTTGAAGAAACAGAAATGGCCTCAGAGCCATGGTATGCCCCCATTGTATACTTTTTAGTGAATGGTGTTTTTCCACCAGATATGGATACTAAATCTAAGTGAACACTTCACTTACAAATTATTCGATATGTCTTAAAATATCAAATCCTTTATAGGGGAGGTCTTTATGGAGTTCTATCTCGTTGTCTTACTCCCGATCAAGCCCAAATGGCACTTGAACAATGTCATTATGGGGTTTGTGGAGGTCCTTTTTTAGCAAAGACTACTACAGCAAAAAATTTGCATGCAGGTTATTATTGGCCTTCCCTCCTTCAAGATTCCCATTTCTAGTTCGAAAGTGTGAATCTTGCCAATGTTTCACTGGCAAACAGAAGTTAGCTTGCATGCCTCTTAAGCCCATCGAATTACAAGTCCCTTTCGCAAGATGGGGTATGGATTTTATTGTTCTAATATCTCCACCTTCTAGTGCTGGTCACATAGTCATCTTGACTGCTACTGACTACTTCACCAAGTGGGCAGAAGCAGTTTCCCTTAGGAAATCCACTAAACAACAGGTGGTATAATTTATTAAGCTTAACATTTTGTCTTGCTCGGGACTCCTGCTAAAATATCGACTGATAATGGATCATCTTTCATGTCTAAGTCATGCTCCACTTAGGTGTCACTTGTGGCATCCAACTTTTTCGGTCTTCAACTTATTACCCTCAAGGTAACGGATTGGCCTAATCAACAAATAAAAATCTGATTCGGATCCTTAAGAGAACCGTCAAAGACAACAAGCAAGACTGGCACAGAAAACTAAACTTTTCTTTATGGGATGATAGAATTACACCTAAGACAGCTACAAGACAAAGTCCTTACACTCTGGTGTATGGGACCCCTGCTAATCTACATATTCACTTGCAAATTCCAGCCTTGAGGTTAGCTATCGTTGAAGCAGAGGTTGATTTCCATCCTTTCCAACATCGTTTGGACACCTAGTCGAACTGGAGGAGGTTAGAAAAGATGCATTCCAACACCTCCAAAAGAAACAAGACATTGTCAAACGTTCATTTGATAAGAGAGCCACAATGGTGAATTATAAAGTAGGAGATGATGTCCTACTATGGGACAAAGCACATGAGGCCCCATCCAAACACCACAAGTTCGATTCATTATGGTTGGGTCCTTACACAATTTATGAGGTTTTAGGAGCCCAATGCTTTTAGGTTGAAAACACTAGATGGTGAGCCATTACGATTTTCAGTAAATGATCACCACCTAAAGTTCTTTTACACTTGAGAGGCCCCGTATTTCTTGTACATAGCCCATAATTTTGAAAATTTGTACGTGTCTCACCTGGAATTTTGAGCTTTGTTTTCTTTGTTTCATTTTATAACAACTGGTCATGATACTTTCATAATTTCACTAAGCATCTCATTAATATGTCATGATAAGCTGCCATATTTCAACATTAGTAATATCAACGTGAATTAATACCTTTTTATGTACCAAATGTCATTTATCTCTAGATGCCATGATAAAGATATTAAAATGCTAAATTAATATCATCATGAAATAATATCATTTTATGTTCCACACATCATCTATAGTATACAACACCATAACGTCATGAAGTAACATCTAGAAGTATCACATGCACATGCTAATAACCACATGTCTTAGGTGGAATGGATCCACGTGCTAATAACCACATGTCTTCTTAAGTAACACAAGGATGCATGATAATATGAACATTCATCTCATGATCATCAACTTAAAACATATCATATATAGAACGGAACATAAATATCAAGAACACTCCTATCACGATTAACCAACACACTACATGGCATATATAGATATAGATGCCTTAATACTTCTTGAACATATAGGAAGGAGTACCTAAATATCACATATCCTACAATACAGGAGGCATTCACACACTCAACCAGTATATAGATTAAGTTCAGATTAGATTCATTTCTTTAATTTTCTTCTTGTTTATCATCAAGTGATATTGTCCATCTACTAATCATGTATTATGATTGTAATTCCTTATCTTATAAGAAAATGAGTATTTTATGGAGTGGGTACAGTTAACTTGGATATTAGGTGCTAGTGTGTATATGTATGTGTGTGTGTGTGTATATATATATACACACACTACATCTATCATCTAGTATCTAGGCTACAACAATATGGCCATCTATCATTCTCTGAATAGTAAAATTCCCCCATAATTTATAAATGGTAATAATAATATGTCTCAAAAATCAAAATCAATTTATTTTCATCATGATATTACTATATGTATTCATTATTAATTCATCGTTCCATTTCCTATTTTGAAACATTTTATATATGTTTATCATTTCCCAAGGTTCTAATGTTACCTTAAATCTATGAATTAAATTATTCACAAGGCCGCCATAATCCATAACATCTAAGATTTTAATACTCGATCATCATTTCTAGTCGTCATGTTACTTTAATTCAACATAGTTTTCATGATTCTAATTATTAACCAAAGTACACAATGACACACCTACTTGGACCGGCAGTATGTCAATATTGGAACTCTTAAGCATGAGAATCCATATTGGAACTCTTAGTGAAGCCTTAATACAAAGACTTCTTCATGTGTGTTCTACTTCACCAAAGCCTTATCCTACTTGTACAACTATCCAATGTCAATTTCTTAGCACTACTAATGTTCTACATGCTTTAACCATGCCATTTTTATCCCATTTTTATCATACTATCACCAACTTCTCATGGAAGTTAATTTCAACCAACCAATATACTCTTAATAACTTTACCATTATGACTTTTACTTTACTATTCTAACCCTATCATTTCCATGGTGTTTCCATTTAGATTGAGTACCTTTCTTAGCTATCATTAATAATTGAATAACTATGTGTATCATACCTAATTTCTATAGTGATTTTCCCTTATTCTATTCATGGAATTCACAAATCATGACCTGTCTACTTCACTAACCATACCGTAGACACTTCTAATTTAATAGTTATTTAAATTCAATGTGTTCATAAACCTCCTAAAATTTCTTTTAAGGATACATGTCATCAACCCAAATAAGAATGGACCTCTTTTCATTACTTTCCATGTATCACCACTTGAGAACCTATGCCATTTTTTTATTTTTATTTTTTGAATTTTTATTTTCTTTCTATTCAACACAACTTTAATAAGTCCATAATTGACCAAATTTATTTATTTTAATTTTAATTTTTAATTTTTTTGTAGGATACCTATAATACGTCAACTATTACATATTTTGGAGTCATGTTCATTACATGGAACCTGGATGAGGTCCAGTCAATAATAGGGGATGATTATTTATAATAATAATTTACCAATTATTTTCTAAGATTACTTACACATTATGTGAAATAACTTTAAGTTGTGTTCTCTCTCATGAGAACATATAAGGCATCTAGGAAATGTGATCATAATCTAATCGGTATAATGAATTATCTTTAGAACTTGACTATCTATCATGTCTTATGTTCATGTCTTCTTTTAGGTCCACTACCAAACATGTTATGGCTAGAGAAAACTTTAGTTATTTTTTAGATCAAAATATGAAATGGAAGTCGATCTAAATGACTATGGACATGATCTATTCAATATGGTAATTTTAGCTAATCATGGAATTCTTTTAAATTTTAATACCAAAATGAATTTGTCGGAAATAATATAGTGCTTTTATCTATATTCACTTTAATTATTTATTTTCATTTGTTCACAACTTCAATGAACATATAAAGTGATATTAATAATCATTGTTAGCCTTAAACAATAAGAATTAGTGCATTTAATTAAAATAGATCTAGCTTTCAAATACTATTAATAATTATTTGTGTTTGATCATCCTAATAAGACATAGATGTAACTCTAATTTAAAATTATAAATACTTAACCCTTAATGCATTATCATAATAAATAATGCAATTACATTAAAATAAATATTTTCTTATATTTATTGGTGAAATGCGTCCACATTAAATAATCAATGCGTCCACATTAAATAATCAACACCAACTTAAAAATGATCTTACATTATTTATTGAAGAACAAATTCATTATTATCCTTGATTGATTTCTTTACTAAAACTCTAATATAGTATATTAATTAATTTGATGTTTTAATTTACTTACGTATTATGATAATAGGAAACTAAAAGATATGATGAGATTAAAATGGTAAAATTAACCATTTTCCATGATCTTCAAGAATTTCAATAAATCCAATATATTTTCCTCTGCTCACTACTTGTAGAATAGGTAATATTTAAAAGATTTTTCTAAATCATTGCCTCATTGCCTAAATTTTAGGGATTAAAAATTCATCATTTCTAATCAATGAGGAAAAGTTACTAAAACATAAATTTTGAAAAACAAAAATCTATAATTAAAAAAATCCAATTTATGAGGATTCCTCTTTTCACAATTAGAAATTAGAAAAAAAATATAAAACATAACTAGAGATTTTGACAGAAAATAGACTTTCCAGTTTTAACTAAATAGACATCAAAGGGAAAAATCAATATTATTTCTTTTATAAAAATTATTTCATTTTCACAATTAAAAATTGACTTTTTCTAAAACATAAATATAGATTTTAAGAGAGAAGGAAATTTCTAATTTCAACTGAGAATATAACAAAATAAGAATCCATATTATTTTTATTATGAAGGTTCTTTCTTTTCACAATTTAGAAGTTATTTTCTTTTACTAAAACTTAACCATAGATTTGGGAAAGGAAGATAAATTTCTCATTTATTGGCTATAGAAAGGAAAACTCCAAATCAAAATATAGGAGGTTTATGCCTATAAAAGGATCCCAACACAATGCTCTCATTTCCATTTCTCCATTTCATTTTTTTCTCATTTCCATCTTCTCTTCCTCTCTTCATTATTTAGGGTTTTATAATATATCTCTCACCATAGATTTGTTTTTGGCTTTCATATTGTTGCAGGATGGAGTAGATAGAGTATATCCCAGCATATGGAAAGCACTGCAAGCTATATATATATATATTGTTAATATCTAATGGGATGTATTATTTGTTTCAAGGTTTTCAAGATCTAATGCGTTCTCAGATAATATGAGTTTTCATATATAAATATTGACTTTTACAAATCTATATTAACACATACTTTTCAGATCTAATGATATCTATGTGGCAGACTAAGATTCTAGTCTGAAGGGGCATGGGCTCAAATTCTACTCTTAGCATCTGTTGAGATGGGTGATTTGGTCTAAGGCCCGGGCGGAGGTGCATTGGCGGAGTTGTTAGTTTGTGATGCTTGTGTAATACAGCACACTAAGATATAATCAGGTCCACCTTTTTTATATAATCAGGTTATAGGAAAGGCATGACTTTCTCATTAATTTATTCTTTATTCTTTTCGTGTGAAAACCATTTTTCAAATAATTCAAACAGCATCCAGTGGTGGCATGGCTTGAAGCTTGAGCTATTTTGGAAGGTGGATAGAATCTAGATTTGTCTATGAATGAGATTCACCTTTATAAGGGAGCTTACTTTCTTGTCTTTTTCAATTATGTAGATGCAAGTGCCTAGGACAATCAATGTTAGTGATACATTTTGCCAATATTCATGTAGTCACTCAAACCGACCATGGATGAATTATTTTGAAGGCTTAAACAAATTAACTTCTAGACCCTTCTTGGTCAAATGTGCTCTAGAAACCTTAGGGTCTTTTAGAACCTTCTTGGTTGAGTCCTTGTGACTCAACCATTAAGTATTGGTCCTCTTTTCAATGGTCAACTTTTCTTCTAGAATATTCATCATAAAAAAAATTTTCTGAGAGATCTCATGTCATCATCATGTTGGTACCTGACCAGGTTCTCAGCCCCAGGCTGATGCAAGTCTTCCAGAGAATGGCTCTTGTGTTGGAAAATTGTAATTAATAGCTGATAGCATATCTAGTCTACGCCAGCTCTGTCAGTAAGTCAGTCAGTCTGCAGTGTCAGACAGTCAGTCAGTTTGTAGCCAATCCAGTGCACGTCAAGTTAGTATTTATGTAACCACGTTAGTATTCTGCATATCAAGAATTCTTAGGTAGAAATTTATTACAGTCTTAAATGTATCAGAGTAGCTTCAAGTTGAAGCGATCTTAAGTTGGTGGTTATGCAATTCCTATATATAGAAGTTGTTAATTGAAGATCAGAGAGAGATGTGTAATAAGACTGAAAGGAGGAGAAGCTCATCCCGTGAAGTGTATGAAGAGCCCAAGCTCTGTGAAAGTAAAAGATCAAAGTAAAAACTCATTTTCATGTATTGAGGCAAGTTGCGCAGTTTACTATGGTAATATATACAAGTCTATAGTTTTATGTTTCATTATCAAGAATGTTGAATATTGCATATCGCACATTTTCTCCAGATTTACTTCTGTAAATGTTGTTTACATTTACTATGTGTAAAAGAAATCAAGATTTCCAAATAGTTCACTAAAGTGAAAGTAATATTTTTACAAAGAGTAACTGCGCATAATTTTGATTGTAAATTTTTACTTCTTATGTCTTAGCAAAATATATTTCAAGATAAAGTTTGTTTAAGAGATCGCGAAGTTAAGAAGTAATGCGCAGTAAAAAGGATAAATGCGAAGTCAAGATCCGTGAAGTTAAAGAACTGCGCATTTATGTGAAATTCAACTGCGCAGAAAAAAGTTGAAATGCACAGTTAATTTCCTCGCAGTTAATTTGTGAAGTTTACTTCGCAAGGTATATGTTAGAAGTTGCGAAGTCCTAAAGCGAAGAAAAATAAAAAGTTGATCTATTTACTGCGCAGTTCATTCTTTTTACTACGCGGTGTGCTTTTCCCTTGATCTGGTATCAGAGCAAGGTTTACGAAAAGTAGAAATTGTATTTACAAAAAGGGGAAAAGCAATTAAAGTTAAGAATGGCTTCCACTTCTGGTAATTTGCAAACTCCAATCTTTTCAAGAAAAAATTATGAATATTGGTCTCTAACTATGAAAGCTTTGTTTAGAGGTCAAGATGTATGAAAAATAGTCCATAATGGCTATGTAGAACCAGCAGATATGGCAGCATACAACAATCTCACACAAGTTGAGAAGGATTTTCTGAAGGAACGGAGGAAGAAATATGGAAAGGTGTTGTTCCACATACATCAAGCAACACATGAATCCATACTCCCAAGAGTAGCAGCAGCGACATCAGCTAAGGAAGCGTGGGACACACTGGAAACTTCTTATCAAGGCTTGAACAAGGTAAAAACTGCCAAACTACAAATTCTTAGAAGAGATTTTGAATGTCAATGAAAGATACAGAGTCAGTAAAATCATTCTATACTCGTGTTGTTGGTCTGGTTAATCAAATAAAGTCTCATGGAGAAAATCTAGGTGACCAAAGGGTTATTGAAAAATTTCTTAGAGTTCTTCCAAAGAAATTTGAATCTTTAGTTGTGACCTTGGAGGAAAACAAAGATCTGTCCCTATTTACTATTGATGAGTTGCAAGACTCATTACTCAATCATGAACATAGAATCAGCAGTTCAGATACATCACTGGAAGGTGCATTCGCAACACATTCATCATTAAGCCATGGAAGAGGCAGAGGAATATCAAACTCTAGAGGCAGAGGACGAATCTTTCAAAGGAGGTCGCAGCCGCAACCCTGCACATGTCACTGGTAGAGGTCAAAATCAGATCCCCAGTCAGCCAAGTGGACAAAGGTATGATAAATCAAGAATTCAATGTCATTACTATAAGAAGTTTGGACACTTCGCATATGAATGCAGGAAGAAGCAATATGACCAAGGAAACTAAGGCCAATCGCAATCAAGCAACAACAGCACTTTGAACAGCTCATTGTTCTTAGCATGTGCATCTCCACTTGAATGCAATGTTGTCCAAGAAAGTCCAAATGACATATGGTATTTAGACTTAGGCTGTAGAAATCACATGACTGGTAATTTAAATCTATTCTCTAGTCTAGATAAATCAGTTCAAACTGATGTCACACTTGGAAACAATATTCAAGTTATTATTTTAGGTAAGGGTATTGTTGATATTCTAACCAAACAGGGGGAGTAGAAATTTATGCCTGATGTTTATTATGTTCAAGGTTTGAAGCATAATTTGATGAGCATTGGACAGCTGATGGAAAAAGGTTACAGAGTTCACATGATAGGACAGCATTGTGTGATTAAAGACATATATCCAAGCAATCAGTTAATTTCTGAAGTGCAGATGACAAGCAATTGCTTATTCCTTTGAGGATAAGACCAATCATAAAAGGAAAAACAACTCAAGTTGTTCATGGAAGTCAGAATGAAAATCTGGAGCTGCATTCAAAGCAGAAAGTAAAGAAGCAGGAATTCACTGCGACAAGGAAGAAAAAGAAAACGAAATGCAAGCAGCGTTTCAAACAGAAATAAAGGATGAATCCTGGTTATGGCACTTCAGATTTGGACATCTGAATTTTGGTGGGATGAAGCTACTGCACACGAAAGATATGGTGAAAGGATTTCCATTGATTGAAAAGCCAAAGAGAATTTGTGAAGGCTGTATTTTTGGAAAACAGCATAGAGAGACTTTTTCAGTCGGAAATTCATATAGAGCTCACACACCACTTGAAATTGTGCACGCTGATATTTGTGGATCGATGCAAACACCGTCCATGGGAGGATGCACTTATCTTCTCACATTTATTGATGATTTCACAAGAAAAACCTGGACATATTTTCTAAAACAAAAATCTGATGCGCTTGGTCGTTTTTAGCAGTTCAAGGCACTTGTGGAGAAGCACAGTGGTTACAGCATGAAGATCTTAAGAACAGATAGAGTTGGTGAGTATGTTTCAAATGATTTCTTATTTTTTTGCAAAAATCATGGCATACAGAATCAATTCACTACGCGATATACACCACAGCAGAATGGTATTGCAGAGAGGAATAACATAACTATTATGGAGATGGCACGCAGTATGTTAGTAGCAATGCATCTGTCAAAAGAATACTGGCTTGAAGCAGTGGCAACTATTGTTTATATCATGAATCGATGTCCAATGAAGAGTGTGAAGAATAAAGTTCCACAGGAAGCATGGACAGGTATGAAACATAGTGTTTCGTATTTAAAATTTTTTGTCTGTGTAGCATACGGACATGCTCCAGATGAGCTAAGAAGGAAATTAGACAATAAAGGACAGAAATGCATTTTTATTGGGTATTTTGAAGACACAAAAGCATACAAGTTGTATGATCTTGTTGCAAGAAAAGTTATTATCAGTTGAGATGTTCAGTTTGTAGAAAATGAAGCATGGGATGGAACTGTAGAGAAGAATGTTAAAATCGTGTCACATGTTGAACATGATGACATCGTAGAAGATGTGGTTGAGACTCCGCATGTGAATTAGAAATTCGCAGCTCTGTCTACTCCCAGGACTACGCAGCATGTTGTTGGTTGTGGAGCCAGATCTTCTAGTCTCATAGATGATGATTCAACCGTGTCCGTACCCCAGGTTTGGTTATGATCCCGGCCCGACGCTCAGGGGGTCCGAGGGGTCGACCCCCCCCCCTGGTAAGGGGGCGTGGGGGCAGCGCCCCCGAAAAAGGAGGTTTGGGGGCAATGCCCCCAAGTTACAGGGGTTCGGGGGCAAAGCCCCCGAGGAAAATTTTGGGGCTGTTTTCGCCACCAGTTTTCGGGCCCATGGTTTTGGATAACCCGTGGTATTTTACCATTATATTTCCTTGTGTTGAAACATGTGTTAGAAAAACAGGATCGCATAGCAATAACAATAAACAGAAATGCAAATATAATCACACACACATTACAAGAGAGACACAAGCCATGGATGAAGAAATAGAATGCATTGAGAATAATCAAACATGGGAACTAGTTGATGTTCCTAAGGACAAGAATGTGATAAGTGTCAAATGGATTTATAATACCAAGCAAGATGCTGATGGAAATGTGCAGAAGCACAAGGCAAGATTGGTAGCAAGAGGATTCACGCAACAGCCTGGCATAGAATTCGATGAAACTTTTGCACATGTAGCACGAATGGACACTATCATAATAGTTTTGGCCATTGCAACTCATAAGACATGGTCTGTTTACCAAATGGATGTTAAGTCTGCATTTTTAAATAGTTATTTGGAGGAGGAAGTATATGTGGAGAAGCCACAAGGCTACAAAGTCCCAGGACAAGGACACGGAGTATACAGACTGAAAAAAAGGCACTTTATGGTTTAAAGTAAGCTCCTATAGCTTGGTATAGTCGCATTAACTCTTACCTCGTTCAGAATGGATTTCACAGAAGTGAATGTGAGCCAACGTTGTACACAAAAATCAGCAAGCAAGGTAATAAGCTAATCGTCTGCATGTATGTAGATGATTTAATATTCACTAGTGATTTTGGCATAGAGGAATTTAGATCAGACATGGAAAGTGAATTTGAAATGACTAGCTTGGGGCTTATGAAGTATTTTCTGGGCATTGAAGTCCAACAGACTGAAAATGGTATATTTATATCTCAGTCGAAGTATGCAAGTGATGTCTTGAACATATTTAAGATGTTAAACTGTAAGACAGTTCCAACACCAGTGATAACAGGTTTGAAATTGAGCAAGGATGATGATGGTTCCAATGTAGATCCTACGCTGTTTAAAAGGCTTGTTGGCAGGCATATGTATCTTACAGCAACAAGGCTAGATATTGTGTATGGAGTTAGCTTAATCTCAATATTCATGGAGTCACCAAAATAATCTCATTGGCAAGCAAGTAAAAGAATTCTGAGGTATGTAAGTGGAACAAAAGACTTTGGTATTTTGTATTCAACCTCAAAAAATTTCAAACTCATTGGATACACTGACAGTGACAATGGAGGCAGCATAGATGACAGAAAAAACACATATGGGAATACATTTCATTTAGGAACAGGTGTTGTATCATGGGCTTCAAAGAAACAACCCATAGTAACTCTTTCTTCAGCAGAAGCCGAGTATGTCGCAGCTACAAGCGTTGCATGGCAAGACATTTGGATGTGGAGGATGTTAAGTGATCTGTCATAGAACTAGCAAGAACCCACAATCATTTACAGCGATAATAATTCAGCTATCGCACTGTCAAAGAATCATGTGTTCCACAAGAGAACTAAGCATATTGACACAAGGTATCATTTTATCAGAGAATTGATAAATAAAAAAGAAATTTGGGTAGAATTTTGTAGGTATGAAGATCAGGTAGCAGACATATTTACAAAACCATTGGCAAAGGACCCATTTCAGTATCTGCGAAGTTGTATGGGAATGACAAGTTCTGTGCAGTGAACTTCGTCATGCACAGAGCATGTTTCAGCTCTGAAATAATTTGTAAAATTTTATTTTTGTTTAATGATCCCCATCTGCTCATAATTAAGGGGGGGTGTTGGAAAATCATAATTAAGAGATGATAACGTATCTAGTCTGTGCCTTCTCTATCAATAATTTAGTCATCCTTTTTGTCAGTCTGCAGTGTCAGACAATCAGTCATTTTGCAGCCAATCCGGTGCACGTCAAGTTAGCATTTATGTAACCACGTTAGTATTCTGCATATCAAGAATTCTTAGGTAGAAATTTATTATAGTCATAAATGTATCATAGTAGCTTCAAGTTGAAGCAATCTTAAGTTGGTGGTTATGCAATTCCTATATATAGAAGAAGTTAATTGAAGATCAGAGAGAGATGTGTAAAAAGAGTGAAAAGAGGAGAAGCTCATCCCGTGAAGTGTATGAAGAGCCCAAGCTCTGTGAAAGTAAAAGATCAAAGTAAAAACTCATTTCCATGTATTGAGGCAAGTTGCGCAGTTTACTATGGTAATATATACAAGTCTATAGTTTTATGTTTCATTCTCAAGAATGTTGAATATTGCATGTCGCACATTTTCTCCAGATTTACTTCTGTAAATGTTTTTTACATTTACTGTGTGTAAAAGAAATCAAGATTTCCAAATAGTTCACCGAAGTGAAAGTAATATTTTTACAAAGAGTAACTGCGCATAAGTTTCATTGTAAATGTTTTACTTCTTATGTCTTAGCGAAATATATTTCCAGATAAAGTTTGTTTAAGAGATCGCAAAGTTAAGAAGTAATGCGAAGTAAAAGGATTTGCGAAGTCAAGATCTGTGAAGTTAAATAATTGCGCATTTATGCAAAATTCAACTGCGCAGTAAAAAGTTGAAATGCGCAGTTAATTTGTGAAGTTTACTTCGCAAGGTATATGCTAGAAGTTGTGAAGTCCTAAAGCAAAGAAAAATAAAAGTTGATCTATTTACTGCGCAGTTCATTCTTTTGACTACGCGGTGTGCTTTTCCCTTGATCTTGATGCTGCCCAAAAATCAATATAAAATCTATTCAAGTTAAGGTTGCTAGAGCATAAGATGATTTAATGGAAAATTGTCTCGAGATTCTCAGTATACAGTACAGTTACTATATCTTGTGTCATGAATGGTTACAAAGTTACAAAATGTTTTCATAGAGGAATTAAACTATGCTGGCAAATGGTCAAGGTTTCAGGGATGATTATATCTTTGCCACTACAGCACAGTTCTGTATTTTTGCACTGTAAGACTAAATTCTCTTAGTCTTTTTCATTTCTTCCTTGGGTTGTTTTCCTGATTTATTTTTTTCTTTAGGCCATAGACTACCAAAAGGTGTTTAGGCTACAGGTTTGATATTAATTGTTTCCTGAGACAACAAATTTTGTTTCACATTAGCATGGCCTTATACTGTCACTATTGATGGTAGATCATATATGTCTGGATTTTATTTTACAGGAGTCTCTATAGATTTGCTTGTATTATCTCTTTTAACAACTATTCTCAAGGAAACTCTGAAGATTGTATATTTTTCTGAATAACAAGCCTAATCATTGTTACTTTTGGAAATTATTTAGGTGCTTGATAAGGAAGGTGGCATGCTTGCAACAAATAGCATGGAAGGTGATGCTACTTCGGCATTTGAATTGGGTGGTATGATAGTACAGTTTCCTCTTATCGTTGAGAATTTGGACCAGCCCCAGCAATGCTTGTGGAGGTTACTCAAATATTACAAACTTAATATGCTTGTATGATCGACACCTCCTTTAATGTTAAAAAATTAAGATTGACTGTATTGTGTCCTACAAAACGCAGATGTTGTGTGAAGAACAGGGGCTATTTCTTGAAATAGCTGACATCATCTTAGGCTTGGGGCTCACAATCTTAAAGGTTATTATGGAGGTTCACAATGACAAGATCTAGGCACACTTTATTGTCGACGTAAGTTTTGTTGTGGAGTGATTGCTTTACAAAATTTACTAGTTTTGAGTATCCAGTGGCATCCATTCAGGGTTGCATAAAAGCTTGAATAGGATAAGAAAAGTTGGGACAATTTTCAAATTGATGCTATCAATTTGATCGGGTTCAATATCCTTTGTCTTTTTCTGCTTATGTTGTCCCTTTTTCCTTTGAATGCAAGAAAGCAAGGATGTACACAGGGTTGACATTTTATGTTCACTCATGCAGTTGTTACAACCAAACACTAAGAGTAATTCAAATACAGCTAATCAGTCTATCTCATTCAGGACTGAGGGCATAGACAATGTTTCTTAGACATATGATGCATTCCATCTATCCTCAATGTCTACTTTATTGACAAATGGTGTTGTGAGCGGGTCTTAAAATCTTTGTCTTCCATGATTGGCATCCACGCATTATTACTTCCTCTATAGTGTAATGTAATTAAAATAAGTTATTAAAAGTTGCTATTACCCTGTGTTATAGCAGATAACTTGTAAGTGCAGAGATGATTTATTCTTCTTACAATTGGGAAGCGTAGGAGTGGAGCTACATTTGAAGATTGATCTGTCACTTCTGTGACCACAACTCGTTTAACAAACTTTTCCTTTGACATGCTTTCTATGGCAGGGATTATTTCGAATGTTTGGTGTGGTTACATATGGTTTTGAATTATATTCCAACTTGGCCAGATAGTAAGGTGAATTGCATATCTTAGGTGTTTCTGTATTTAACTTTGAAGAGATTTCTAGAAATTTTATTCCCTATGGTTGTCATCGGAATATATTTATAGTGATGGCTATTGTTAAACGATCATTTCAATGGGGGGTTTCATATTTAGTTTGTAATAGAGAAAATAAAAAGACTATGTAGTATGTTGTAGAGTTGTGCATAAAGAATGCAAAATGCTACTTTTTAGTTCATCAAGGAATGAAGTTACAAGCTTTTGGGAGGTGTAGAAATATTTGCCTTGAACAAAACCAGCATGTTTTCTCTTTGGTGCACATTAATCTTTGAAAAGAAACATGTGCAGCTTTAGACCGACAATGTCCTCAATTGAAAACAAAGTGCTACTACTGACAAATCTTGTGTTCTTTATAATGTTAAGATATGGTTTCTTGAAGTATACTTGTTTAAAACGAGGTCTCTCCAAATAAAATTTCTAAGCTTTTATGATGTATTATTATGTGGAGGGATTTCTCTAGTTACTCTTTTCCTTGGACTCTCTCTCTATGTGTTCTTTTTGCATCGGTAGATTAGGACTTTCCTTCTGTAAGGAGGATTCTTTTTTTTATTGCATGGTTAGTTACATTTGTGTTTAATGTAGTATTCCTCCTCATTCATGTGTCGATGCTCCTCCTACCCATAGATTTCCATGGCACATTTTTTTAAATGAGTGTATGTTTGTCTCCCTCATGTCTGTGTGTTTGGTGTGCAGTCTTGCGTTCTACTTGATATTTTCCCTTTGCATTTTCTTTTGCATGCAATTTCAACAAGTTATTCCTCTGCTTATTCTTTTTCCAATGCAAGACAACCAACAAGTCTACCATCCTTCTATGTGTTCACAAAATACATTTCATTTCATCCCTGCATAGCGGTCTGCCAGATTCCATGCCTCTCCTAACATCTAATGTCACTCTGGTGTTTTTTTCTACTCCCTTGTGTAATTGCATGGTATCCTCCTTCTTCACCTGCGATTATGGATTTTATTTCTTCTACTCTTTTGTCACCGCCACGTATCATCTCTACCCACTAGGATGCCTCCTTAGTGGATTAGGGTTAGGGTTTCATGCTCCTTTTCCACCAGCGATTGCTTGCTTCAAAACTTTATTCAAAATTTACATGGGGTAACCATGAAAATAAGAGACATATTTGACAAATTGATAATAAATGATCACATGAGATGAAAGGTTAAAATGGAAATAACAGATATATAAGGACTTTAGGAAGGCCCTTTTTTGAAATAAAATGGGGTTTGGGAGTAAGGCCCTTTAGGAGGACTCATTCCAAAAGCAAGAAGAGTGTGCGGTGAGAGGTACTATAAGACGTTGATCACGGGCTATGCTTCTACTAGGGAGCCCGATCTGGATCTGCATTTTTTTTGCTCGAATGAGGTTTCAGAGATTGGATATAGATAATATTTCATATAATGCATTGTTGAATGGATTGGCAGAGCAGAACTGCTTCGATGTCGTAGAGATCATTTACAGATAGATTTGTCGCGGGCGCTTTAGGAATGCATCTAGTGATTCCATAATGATCACAAGTCTCTGCAAGCAGGAAAAATTGGAGGAGGACAAGCGATTATTCAATGACCTCAGGTTTTTCTTCAGCTTTATTTAATGATTTGTTGTTAAGACCCAATTGCCCTGATACCAATAACACAAACACAATCTCTGATGGAAAAAATAACACAGGACAAGGGTTCAAATGGCCCTAAAAGATATTAATATACTAGATCTAATATATTTTACTCTATTCACCTTAAATTTAATATAATTTTGTCAAGTATGGGAAAGGCCCATAAGTCTTAGGGTTGAAAACATATGCTCTGATACCAAATGTAATGACCTAAAACTCATAAAAACCAGTAAACAACAAAGAACCAGCATGCAAAGGGGACCTAAATACAAACAGTGGATCTAATAACCTGTAAATAATAAAAACTAGTAAATAACAAAGAACCGGCATGAAAAGGGGATCTGAATACAAATAGTGGATCCGTCAACACACACAAAAAAAAACATTGAAAAGTTAAAGATCCTTACCTGACTAGATGACCTGGTAGCTACCTTGACAACTTCAATGCCGCAACTGAAGGTAGGGGAACGACTCTCCACCCAACCAACCCCCATCCAATGGTTGAGGCCCCCAAGCCCCCAACAATTAACCCTATGCTAAAGCTTACTTGCTTTCCTCTTTCTGTCAGCCTCTTTCTTCTTTTTTGGCTCCTCCAAAGCTCCTCTTCCAAAATGCCAAAAAGACCAAAAAGATCCCCCCTCTCTTCTTCTCATCCTCCTTTTATCTCCCATTTCTCCCATTTTCTTAATTTCTTTTAATGCAATTTGTTTTCCTTTATTTATTCTTTCATATTCATTTTTATTATTTACCCTTCTTCTTTTTTTACATTTCATTATAAATATTCCACAAATATGCATACATGAAGGTTGTTACAGAGTTTGGAGACTCCAACAGATCTCTTGGAATCTGAAGTCCAAGAGTCTCCTATCTTATGTATAAATAAAGGCTTTCGCCTATGAATTAATTGAAAAACCGGGAGTTATTTCTAGCAGCCAGGTTGCTGCCATAAATCCTGCCTGCGCTCCTCCTCAGGCTCTCAAGCCTGCCCCCTACGTCCTCCTTATGCTTGCTCAGTCCTGCATTATCTGCATTCCGCTCTTCCTGGAACTAACGCCTCTCTTGGATGTCTCATTCTGTGGTATCGATTGAAGTTTGAAGAACCGAACTCCTCATCACGCTACTATTGAAGCTCTTAACCCTAATTTTGCTGCTATACACTCCTCTCATATAGCGACCTCTCATATTTATACTAAATTCAACTGCTCGATTATGTTTTAGATGCAATAGTTGATTTGAGCGAAATAGTCATAGTTGCATACACGTTTTTTGAGATTTGTTCCGTAGAAGGCCACCATCCACATTTTTATGCTGAATGGAGTGTGATTGAAGGTTGCGTCCACATTTTTATGCCGCATGGATTGTGATTAAAGGCTACTTTTTATGCTGCGTGGAGTGTGATTGAAGGCTGCATCCACGTTTTATGGAGATGTGATCCTAGGAATGGAGTGTCTCCATCCTATCTGTTGCGAGCTAACTGAGACCACGACTGCATGGGATTAAGACTAAGTGGGATCGAGCTACATGGGATTAAGATTGTGTGAGAGTGAGACCTCGAGCTGCGACCTGTTTCTTGTGGAATTTACGCCATGTGCGCTGCAAAGATTGCCTCTTGTGGAGACTACACCTTAGCAACTTGTTTCTCGTGGAAATTACAACCCTGTTAGACTGGTCATGGATGCGCAGAACTGTGGAAGAAATGTGAGCTCGAGATTGGAGAGATACGACCTGTATGTGATGGAGAGTTGCGACCTCCATTTTGATACTGCAAACTTGTGGAGGTAAAAGTTTGGATGCAAACCCTAAATTGTGGAATGAATGCCGCGTGACCTTGTGGAGATAATAGTTTTGATATATTTGCAATACAAACCCTATTTTTTTTTAGGTGGAGAAAGAGTACACTATTAATTTTTAACGCGGCCTTCATAGAAAATTGGTGGAGACTATGTTAAGAATTTTATATTTTGAAGACATTCAACCTATTTTGTATTTTTAGCCAAGGTTGTCCTAGCTTTTGAAGACACAAGACTACGCCCTTGTTTGAAGATATAATACTATATCATTGTATTTTTGTGAGGGTAAGAATCATTGTATTTTTTAGAGGGTGAGAATCATTATATTCTATCTCAATGAGAGCGTGAGAATCATTGTATTCTCTTCCTCAATATATATTTGAGAAGGTAAATCTTGTATATTGCTGCAAAAGTATATGTAATAGTATTCTAGGGAATGTTGTAGAATTAAATTGTATTAAGAAACACTTTGTAAATAAGGGAGCGGAAATTTAAAAATGCAACCGCTATCTGTTCTGCCATATACTATGTTTAAAAGTTGTAGGTTCAAGTTCAAGCTGCAGAATATGCATTCACTAGCATCCATAGTTGGTGCTACTCTCACTGGCAAAGACACATATCCATAATGGTCAAGGAATATCAAGGCTACATTAGTCTACAACGATATGTGGGATGACATCTCCGAAGGAAAAACCATTCACATCGATGAAGGAACAGTCATCATTTCAGATCCAAACCCTACAACATCAGAGAAAGAACTTGCTATCTGGGAGACCAAAGACAAGAAATCTTTAGCCATGATATCTTCTACTGTCAATGAAGAGGTGAGCCATCATATATTTCCTGCAAAATCATGTTTTGAAGCTTTAAAGACATTAAAATATGTGTATGACTCACTCTGAAATGGAAGTGATTCAACTAATGTTAAAGCTATTTAGTTTGGCTGTAAAGGATAATGATCTGATACTGGTTTCATTTGAGATCAGAGCAAGCATGCACAAGATTCAAGCCTCTGGTATGAAACCAGACCTTCCACTTGCGGCATTTGTAAAGTCCCTTTATCCTACTCACTCCAACTATCTTGAATCTTTGCAAGCAAATGACAAGTTCAAAGGCCTCACCTTTGACACCCTAGTAGAGAAGATTGTAGATAGAGAGAAAGCATTTGGAAAGAAGACAAATGAGAATACTAGAGAATCTCTTTGCTTTGCTCAGAAAGCAAAGAACAAGCCCAAAGACCCTTCCAAGGGGGAAAGAAGAAAAAGAGGCAAAGTAAGAAAAAATTTCAGAGGCAGAGGAGGAAGAAACAACTCAAGTAGAAGATCAGATATGAAGTGCAAGCGTTGGGGGAAGACTGGGCATTAAGCATATCAGTGTCGGGATTCTTGGGATTCCATCAAAGGAAGACATAACCAGAATAAAGAAGACAAGAATAAAAACCAAGAGGCTGGTAAGGCCCCTAATTCTGCTCATTGTATTGTTGCACATTGTAATCTCAAAATTAATGAAATAACCTCTCTTTCATCTTACAAAGATTGTCCGCTGCTTGATATTGGTGCAACATCTCATATGAATTTTAGAAAAGATTGTTTTGAATAACTGAATGACATTGTAGATGTCATAGTGTACTTTGCAGACAAATATAGCCTCAAACCACAGGGGATTGGCTCAATTAGGATCAAGTTGCTTGGATTCCCTGATTTCATATTAAAGAATGTTCTCTATCTTCTAGAGTTGTAGAAAAGCTTGATGTTCTTAGTGCAGATTCGACAACAAGGTCATTCCATCCACATGTTCGATGGAATTGTAGAGATAAAAAAATGCTCTAACAACAAGGTCATCATGACCGGTTATTAAGATGGGCAGTTGTTGAAGTTGAGGTGCTCTTTTGCAAGAGTTCAAAACTTTGCCTATCTCTCTCAACATGAAGAAGGTAATATATCATAGAGTTTACTATGGCATGTTAGATTTGGTCATCTGAATTATAACAGTCTATGTTTGTTAAGAAATAATGGTGTATTTGGTTTTCCCACCATTCCTAAGAAAAAGAACAAATGTGATGCATGCATACTAGGCAAACATAGTAAGAAGTCATTTACAAATTCTAAATTCTGAGCATGTAGAAAGTTAGAGCTAGTGCACTCTGACTTATGTGGCCCCATGCCAATTCCTTCTAAAAATGGTAATAAGTACAACATGACCTTTGTTGAGGACTATAGTAGAATGTATTGGGTATACTTGTTGAAGAAAAAATCTGAGGCATTTCAAACTTTCAAGAAGTTTCATGCATGGATAGAAAATCAAGCACAAGCACATATTGGTACATTCCGATATGGTAATGGTAAAGAACATACTTCTAAGGAATTTGAAGGCTATCTTTGCAAACATGGGATTACACATCAAACTTCAGTTCCATACAATCCCCAACAAAATGGTGTAGCAGAAAGGATGAATAGAACCTTAATGAATATAGCACTCTCAATGATGTTTTCAAGAATGTGAAGCTAATGTTTTGGGGTGATGCAGTGATATGTGCAGCATATTTGAGAAATAGAACTCCATCTCATGTTATTCAATGTAAGACTCCACATGAAATGTGATTTGGCCACCTTTCTTCAGTTAGGCATCTCAGGATTTTTGGTTCCACCTACTATGCCTTAATACCAAAGGAGCAAAGAAACAAACTTGGTGCTAGAAGTCGAAGATGCATTTTTGGGGGGTACTCAGAAACTTCCAATGCATATTGTCTTTATGATGAGGTAAACAAGATGTTTGTTGCTTCTAGAGATGTCATTTTTCTTGAAACTAATAAAAATGACCAGTCTATTGAAAGAGAGCTTGATCGTATTTAGAGGTTTTCTCATCTAAATACATATTATGAATTTGATAATGAAATTACACATCTTGAAGGGGGGATCCCTATCTTGGATCAATCTATGGAATTTCTTTTTGAAGCAATACCAACACCCCCACGTGAAGAAAATCATGAAGAATAAGTTCTTGCCACTTCAAATAAATAGGAGGCTCAACTGGATGATGTGATTGAGAGGATTGGAAGATTGAATCTTGAAGAGAATGAAGCACCACCAATTGATCAATCTAGGCCATCAAGGAAGATTCTGAAATGTGCCACAAAAACACTTGAAAGTCTCCATTCATATGAAGTTGGAAAGACGAGAACAAGAAGCTTAACCAGACAAGAAAATGGAGGAAATGCAGTTAACTCAGGTGATAACGTGGATGTCTCATTTGATTGTGAATTGAATTTTTCTGTTAACTTTGAAACAACTTCCTTTGAAGAGGTTGCTACTTGTGATGAGTGGAAAGAAGCCATGCAGAATGAGTATGATGCACTCATGAAGAATGGAACCTGGAAGCTGGTTCACCATCAAATCGAAACCAAACCAATTGGAAGCAAGTCGGTATACAAGAACAAATACAAATAAAACGGCTCACTTGACAAGCACAAAGCAAGGCTCATGGAAAAAGGCTATGTACAAAAAGAAGGAATTGACTATGAAGAAATGTTCTCTCCCACATCAAAATGGGGCACCATCTGTACTATAGCCTCCTTGGTTGAACAAAATGGATGGAAAGTTCATTAAATGGATGTAAAGACAACATTCTTGAATGGAGACTTAAAATAAAATGTCTCCTGTTCGGATATCCACATCATCTATTTCGGGATACATCATCTATTTCAGGATCTTGCATGATCTATTTCAGGATATGATCTATTTCAGGATTCTGAATGCACAGGCATGCATTCCAGTCACCAGTTTGATGCCTCCAGCACCTTATCCACCTTCTTCTAGCACCCGGGAGCCACCTACCACAGAGTTTTAGCCCTCCTAAGCTGAAAGGCGCCCACTTCTCACCTACTGCCAGAGAAGGGCGCACTTGTTCACCTACCACTGCAGTTCCACTTCAGTTACATTCAGTTAGCTCCGATTCTCCCTGATTTGAGGCTAGTTTCACTCCCGACTGACTGTATCACTTCCGTTTGACCTCCAGTTTGATTAGGTGACTTGTTCTGACTTCAGTTAGCCTCCCATGCGCCCCCACTGAGCCTCCAGATCCTATATCAGTGCTACACACTTCAGTTACATTTATTACACTCAGTTAGACTCAGTTTGACACCTGGATGACTGGTTATTGTGATTGATGAGCACCACCGATGATTGATGAGGACTCCTAGTTGGAGTCAAGCTACTCCATTCAGTGATTCGAATGGCCTACTTAGTCAATTCGAATTGCTCATTGACAGATAATTGTATTCTATTGTAATTCATTCACCCTTATTGGGATATTGAGCACTGCTGCATGTTTTGCACAGTTTTACACCATATTTTCTATGTTCATCTGTTGTGATTGATTTACTTGTTCATTAGATCTGCTGTGACTAACTTTACATGGTATCAGAGCCATGACAGGGACAAGATTTCTTTTCTACAGGTGTTCTACATGAAGAGAGAGCAATCTTTGCTCACAAATATATTTCAGCAGCGGCATGCAAAATCTCATGTGCATTCGCTCATGTGCATGCAAGGATGAAAACATAGTGTTTGTTTGTGTGTGATTTGCAGGTTTCTTACTTCCTCCATGTGCATTCGCTAATGCAAAGATGGAGACTTCTTCTTCACAAAATATTCTTACTCCATTCAACTATGATGAATGGAAACCAAAGATGATTGCATTCTTGAAGAGACAATGTCTTTTTGATATGTGCATTGGTAATACAAGAGTTTTTGATTCCGATGAAGAGGAGAATGATTGGCTCAATGATTGTGACAGAGCTTTTGGAGCAATATGTCTTTCTATGTCTCCTTGTATGCGCTACCTCAGTAATACTGCTAAAAATCCAAGTGATCTATGGGTCCAACTTGACAGAGAATTTGGAAAGCAGGAAGAAGAGGATCATGCTAGCCTTTTGGAGAACAAGCCCAGTGAGATATCCTTATGTGTTCTTTCCGATCATGTTTTGGCCTCAACAATTGTTCAAGATGAAGAAGAAACTGTAGATTCAACACTCATTCTCTCAAAGTCTTCTATTTCGAATTCTGAGCAAGATAAACAAGCTCATACTCTAGATTCCAAAGAGGTTCTTGAATCCTCTCTTTCACATGAGTTTGTCGGCATGCGGAATAATGATCTACTTGATGTTTTGGAGGTAAAATCTGATTTTGGAGGTGAAGCATTCGCCCTCCTTGATTGCATGCCTTCTATAAACTTATGTTCTATCATTTGCAAAGTTTCTCAAAGTTTTGATGAAGATGAAGAGCACTACCATTCGCTTGAGTTCAATTCTCATGCACTTTTTGCTGATTTTGGTTTTGATCTCACCCTTGTTGGTTCAAAGGAGATCTCAAGAAACCATTCATCTATTTTTGGAGCTGATTTAACTTCTATTGATAAGAAGTTCAAGTTTCAAGATCTATTTGATCCGATTGGAGCTATTCCTACCTCACTTAGTTCGAATCACAGGTTCCAGGATCATCCTCATATTTTCAGATTTGTTCTCACCTTTTTCGGTATGAAGAGCAAGTTCTTAAAGTCTCCACATTCGCTTGCATCCACTGATGGAGAATTGAAGCACATGTTTTTGGAGCATGATCCATTTACTCCCAAGAGTAAGATACCTCCAGACATATCTACTTGATTTTGGAGCAGTTAAATCTTTTGGTGTACTACAGTCTATTTTGAGGGGGGGTATTTTTCCCATGAGGTTTTCCCCATTTCCTCGGTTTATTGACTGTTATTAGTTTTTTGGATTATTGTATTGGGGTGACCTTTGGTCTTAGTTACCAGGGCCCCACATTATTTTAGTTGGCACATCATAGTCTAGCTTGAGGGGGGGTGTTCGGATATCCACATCATCTATTTCGGGATACATCATCTATTTCAGGATCTTGCATGATCTATTTCAGGATATGATCTATTTCAGGATTCTGAATGCACAGGCATGCATTCCAGTCACCAGTTTGATGCCTCCAGCACCTTATCCACCTTCTTCTAGCACCCGGGAGCCACCTACCACAGAGTTTTAGCCCTCCTAAGCTGAAAGGCGCCCACTTCTCACCTACTGCCAGAGAAGGGCGCACTTGTTCACCTACCACTGCAGTTCCACTTCAGTTACATTCAGTTAGCTCCGATTCTCCCTGATTTGAGGCTAGTTTCACTCCCGACTGACTATATCACTTCCGTTTGACCTCCAGTTTGATTAGGTGACTTGTTCTGACTTCAGTTAGCCTCCCATGCGCCCCCACTGAGCCTCCAGATCCTATATCAGTGCTACACACTTCAGTTACATTTATTACACTCAGTTAGACTCAGTTTGACACCTGGATGACTGGTTATTGTGATTGATGAGCACCACCGATGATTGATGAGGACTCCTAGTTGGAGTCAAGCTACTCCATTCAGTGATTCGAATGGCCTACTTAGTCAATTCGAATTGCTCATTGACAGATAATTGTATTCTATTGTAATTCATTCACCCTTATTGGGATATTGAGCACTGCTGCATGTTTTGCACAGTTTTACACCATATTTTCTATGTTCATCTGTTGTGATTGATTTACTTGTTCATTAGATCTGCTGTGACTAATTTTACATCTCCATGTCTCAATAAGAAGGTTTTTTTGTGAAGGGACAAGAACACAAGGTATGCAAATTTGTCAAGTCCTTGTATGGCCTGAAGCAAGCACCTCGAGCATGGTATGAAAAGTTAACCGAGCATCTTCTAAAGCTGAATTTCAAACATTATAATCTTGATGATGCAACATTGTTTGTAAACAAAATTGGAATATCTATTTTGTTTCTTGTAGTATACGTAGATGATCTTTTGATGACAGGGAACAATGAAAGTTATATAGCATCCATAAAGAAATATTTAAAGGAAGGCTTTGAAATGACTGATGTGGGACATCTTCACTACTACTTAGGAATTGAAGTGACTCAAAATCCTAAGTACGTATTCATTTCTCAGAAGAAGTATATTGTAGAATTGTTGAACATATTTGGCATGACAGACTGCAACCTGCTCTCAACTCCAATGGAACAAAAACTAAAGCTTACATCAAGTGAAGGAAAGAATTTGAGGATGAAACCAAGTACCGACAAATTGTAGGAAGCCTTATCCACCTTACAACCACCAGACCATATATTCCTTATGTTGTTAGCATTCTTTCACGATTCATGCACAAACCTTGTGAAGGGCATTGATCTGCTGCAAAAAGAGTTCTAAGATACTTGAAAGGGACTCAAGTACTCTAAGGTGGATGATTTCAAACTCATTAGGTACTCTAATTCTGACTTTGATGGCGACAAAGAAACGGGAGTGTCCACTTCTAGATACATGATGAGTCTTGTATTATCAGTTGTCTCCTGGAGATCACGCAAATAGTCAATTCCGGGAGATTCAACAATAGAGGTAGAATATGTAGCTTCTGCAAAAGAAACTAAAGAGATTGTGTGGCTCAGGAAGACACTTGAATATTTGCAGGAGAAACAAGAGAACTCCACTCCACTTTTGATTGACAACACTTTTGCAATCAAGTTGGCCAAGAATCCCATATTCCATGATCGAACCAAACAAATCAACACAAAGTATCATTTGATTCAACACCATGTAGAGGCCAAAACAGTTCATTTACGTCATTGTTCCACAAATGAACAAATTGCATACATCTTCACCAAAGCACTTGGATGAGAAAAGTTTGAAATATTTAGAACCATGCTCGGACTTACAATCACCCCTTCGGATTATGGGGGGAATTTTGGAATCCTCCATAATTTTTGTAAATAATAATGATGTAAATAGTTTCAGTTCTCAGTTATGGAATATGAGGAGTCTGGAGACTCTAACGGATCTCTTGGAATCTGAAGTCCAAGAGTCTCCTATATTATGTATAAATAAAGGCTTTAGCCTATGAATTAAATGAATAACTGGGAGTTATTTCTGTCAAGATGAATCACATGGAGCAATTTTCTTCACAAAGTTGGATCTTCGTTCCAGGTATCATCATATTAGAATCACAGGGGTTTCACTAGAAGGCAATATAATATCACGTTCATTCATATTGCGGTATTAAATATTCATGAAAACCTAAAAATTATATTGCTTGTATATTAAGGGGAAAAGGGTTTTTTTATTTAATGTAACAATACAAAAATACTTTGGGGTCTTTTTTATATGGGCGGACTAACAAATATCCGCCAAATGGAGATGGTAGGATCACGACCAGATGAGAAATCGGGTTGAGGCAAGGCTCGGGATTACCAGTACGCAGGGAAATCGCGTCTTGAGGCATGCTTGAGGCCAGGGGTTTCGTGGTGAAGTGGGTTTCCAGTCGATCATAGTCGAGAGACAGTGGTCATTGACAGCCAATTGTTACCAATAGCACTCAGCCAGTTGTTACCAATATTTTTGGGAGGCTATAAGCCTCCAGGGCCTGTTACAGGCCCTCGATAGGCCTTGGGGGCTTGAATACCCAACCACTCGTGCCTATTACAGGCCTTCGGAGGTTTAGTCATCCTCCTAGAGCTTGTTACAAGCCCTGGGGGCTTGGATACCTAGCCCAAAACAGGCTTAATAAGTGATTGGGAAACTGCAACATGCAATCTAAATGTTGTACTATGTGCATTGGCTCTAGTGACATACAAGAAGTGATCTCCTATCTCTTCATTAGACCATTAGATGTTGCAAATCATAATGATATGTGGTTGAGTAATTGCATTGTGGGTGAAGTAATGTGAATCCACAATGTACATCGAAATAAACAAGGTGCATTGTAGAATGCATGTGGGTCATAAGAGGGGTATCATATCAATATACTAGGTAGAAATATAAAGGGGTATAAAAAATGTTAATGAAAAAATTAATACATACAATATCTAGTGAAAATAGGGTTTTTTTAAATTGGGAAGGCATATTGGGAGGGGGTTAAAAAAATGATTTTGGAAGGCATTTTCCAATATTTATTGAAATTAGGGGTATTGTTTCATATGCCACAAACGAACGTGCTATGATAGCGGTTTATTGAGTGAAGCCCCCGTGATTAGAATGAAGGATGAGGACATACCAAAAACATCATTCAAAACTCATGAAGGTCATTACGAATTTATGGTCATGCCATTTGGTCTCACAATGCACCTTCCACATTTTAAGGTTTGATGAATTCCATTCTCAAGCCCTTCCTTAGAAAATTTATGCTAGTATTTTTTGATGGTATACTAATCTATAGCAAGTCTTGGGAAGAACATTTTCAACATGTTGATAGGGTGCTACAACTACTAAAGTAGCAACAACTATATGCAAAACCTTCCAAATGTTCATTTGGGGTAAAGGAGGTAGAATATTTGGGTCATAGTGTATCTCATGAAGGTGTCAAGTTAGACCTTGACAAAATTAAAGCCATGATGGGTTGGATGATTCTCAAAACTTTGAACAATATTTGAGGATTCTGAGGGTTGACAGGGTACTACCACAAGTTTGTTCATGACTATGGAAGAATAGAAACACCTCTAACAACATTATTGAAGAAAGAAGCATTTTCTTGGACTCCACAGGCAACTCGAGCTTTTGAAGAACTTAAAGAGGCAATGTGCAAAGCTCTTGTTTTGGCCACACCAAACTTCACAAAAAACTTTATTGTGGAATGTGATGCCTCGGGAAATGGCATTGGTGTTGTTCTAATGCATGAAGGACACCCCCTTTCTTTTGAAAGTCAACCAATCGAGGGAAAGAACTTACAAAATCTCATTTATGATAAGGAAATTATGGCAATAATAAATGCACTAAAGCAATGGCATCCTTACCTAATAGGTAGGCACTTCAAGGTCAAAATAGATCATGATAGTCTTAAATACTTCTTAGAACACAGACAATCTTCAGAAGAGAAACAAATATGGGTAACCAAGATGTTGGGATATGACTTTGAAATCATCTATAGAAAAGGGAAACAAAATGTGGTGGTAGATGCACTCTCTAGAAAACATGAGGACGTTGGGGCAGTACTTTGTGCGATTTCCATTAAACAACCCGATTTGGTGGTGTTAGAATTTGTACTTGAATAGTAGTTATGTTAGATATGTAATCAATTTCTACTATATTACAATAAAAATAAGCAATAGAATCACTAAAAGATAGACAATCACAGCATCCAAAAGAGACACAAAGATTTATCTCTGGGAAACCCTTCAAGGGAAGAAAACCTAGCAAATTCTTCCATATAGTGTTGAGAATTGGTTGTCATTGATGTCAAATAAAGATAATGTCAATTGTTTGAATGTCAACTAATGTCAAAGAGGATGTCAACTCATTCATTCTGATTCATTGATATCAGCTGAAGGCTGAAGTCAAAGTGGATACAGCATTCCTACAGAAGTATTAAGAAGTATATGGAAGCCACTTTGAAGTAATACATGCACAATATAAAGAAGAACATGAACACCAGAAGTATATGCACATGTGGTGAAGGTGAAAGACATGTATGCAACTTTGGAGTATATCTAGAAGTGCATTCAGTCTGAAGATGTGTATCAAGGACGCAAAATGCATGACAAGTTTGAAGAAGTACATAAGAAAATACATCATGAAGATCTAGTTCAAGAAGGAACACAAGTAATGTATCCTACAGCATTTGGTCCTTGCGCAGAAATCAAGTCCACCAAGTCATGCATTCATATGGTAGCAGCCAAGGATTTGGTTGGAAAATGGTACAAGTGCTTAAGAAACCAAGGATTTGGTTGAACAAATGGTACATGTATGCAAGCAAGCTTGAGCGTTGCTTGGTTAAAAGTTGGAAGTGCACAAGTAGTTATTGGTTGGACAATCTTGAAAGCATGCAATCATAGCCAATTAGAAGATGCTTTCAGTAAGTGGAATGTGCAAAAATTCCTAGAAAGGTACAGCGGTTGAATACCATCTATGAGAAAATTCCACAATCGACGGTACAGCGAGTGCACAAGTCTCACAAGTGATGAAAAGGAAGAAGTCAAAGACCCACCAAATAGAAGTTGGTGTATCCGCAGAATTCGCTAAGTATCAATATGCTAAGTGTGCACTGCCCACAAGTGATAAAGCGGAAAGAGTCAAAGACCCACTTTGAATAATTTGGAGTATGCGCAAATCCCACAAAGTATTAACATCAAGGGTGCATTACCCATAAGGGTTGGTACAGCACAAGTCATGGACACACCAAGATGAAGTAGAAGATTGCACACATACATTAAGGAAATGGTACACCAAGAGCGCAATCGTACACCACTAAGGTGTGAAGTCCCACTAAGTTGTGGACCTTGAAGGTGGTTGATAAAACAAAGATGACACATCAATAGCATATATGATTACATGTGGCATATGCACAATCCGTGAAGTATGGAAGAAGAATGCCACTACCAACTTGTGAAGATACAATTTGTGCAGGACGTGTATAAATAGAGATTCAAGTTGGAGATTGAAGGTAAGCTTGATGGCGAGATCATAAGAGCTTCGAGTGCAAGTTTCAGTTTATTTTTTGGGGTATCAAGGGGCTCGTGGACATAACAGAATGATCTAGCAAAGAGCCGAATGCGCACATGCAGTAGAATGAAGATTTGATGGTGTGCAGAATGATGTGATAGATCTGGGATGAATGTGCAAATTCTGAAAGGAAGAAATATTGAAGTATGCGCAAGTGCTTGATATTTCAAAGGATAGTACTATAATCAGCACGCCAATAGTCACAAATGTTGTAAAGATAGAAGCATAGAGACAAAACCGAAGTTTATCAGATATTGCACAAATGTGTAGCTGATGCATATGAACAGAAGTGAAAGTGTGTGAAGTTGAAAACTCCATCTGATGCACAACAATAGAAAAGCAGTAGGATTTGATAGGCGCATCATGATGCAGATGATCTGAGACAAGTGAGAACCAATTATATGATGAATAGGACATCGCATTTTATCTAAGAGATTGCAGCATTTAAATATAACTAACACATCAGAAAGTGCGCAATTCCTTCTATTACTAGTCCTTCATTTCTAAACAGCAAACTATCAATTGAAAGCACAGTATCAGTTGATCAAGCAGTCACGAAGAGCATATCGTCTAACCAGAAACATAGACTACAGAATCAGCAGAGCACACAGTACATGAAGTAAATCATCAGCAGAAGTGTGAGTTGAGAAGTTTGAGAATTCAAGTGATGTATGCAACGTAGTGACAGAGTACAGTCTGCGTACAAAGGTGCGCACAACAGAATTATCATTACAAGATCTAAATAAGTGTATAGAGTTGAAGTTCAGTAAGGAAGTAATATATATTGGACATCCTTCAGACAAGGCAAGGAGAAAGGGAGTCGTAGCTTCCTTCAGGTTGGTTCCTGTAAAACAAAGAAGACAGGGGATCAATGTCTCCTTCCAGTTGGTGTTGGAGAAACAAAGGGAGTAGAAGCTTTATTCAAGTCGGTGCCTGTAAAACCAGGGGGTTGGTTCCTCCTTCCAATTGGTGTTGGTAAACACAGGAATTTGGTGCTTCCTTGAATGTATTATTTTTCACTATAAATAAGCGTTCTGTGGTTTTCTCTTGTTTGGGTTTCCACGTAAAAATATTGTGTGTTATGTGTTGTTTATGTGGTCCATATATGTGTGGATGTTCATTTATTGATGCATAACAGAGCATAAAGATTAAGTAAATGCTAATTCGTTAAAGAAGGTAAAAATCATTGATAACTACGCTAATACTGATTCACCCCCCCCCCTTAGTATTAAATTGATTCCAATATATAGATTCATCAGCAAGTACAATATCAAACTAGTACAATGAAGAGCTAAATCTCTTCTACAAATATCCCGAGAATATATAAGATAGAAAACCAAAGATAAGATTTCTTCACAATGCAGCTACTCTTCACCTCTAGCGAACGTCTCCTTCTCTCTCTTGTCATGCAAACTTGCTTGAGTGAGTGATGATGCAAATGGGAAATGCGCCTCCCCTATTTATATTGGTTTTCCAAGTGACTTTCCCTTATGGGACCAACTCGTCTAACTACTAGGGCCGAATTCACTAGGGAAACATTAAATTGACCTTATTTAATGTTTCTTCTGGATTCTTCTGAGCCGGCTTAGCAAGTAGGGTTTACATTGATTCTTTCAAGACTTTACATGATCAAATACAATATGAATATTCCCCGAAGTAAGTACAATAATAATACACTCTCCAACCTACCAACGTATGGTCACTCTCTCCAATCCTCATGAGCTGGTCACTCTCTCCAGTGCACACACGCTTTTTAGCTCTAACTAGATACGTATCTCGTCTGGATACACATACTCGATTGGATACGCATACAAAATTATGGTCACTCTCTCCAATCATCACAAGTATGATCACTCTCTCTAGATGTCCTGAGTGATCACTCTCTCCAGATGTCCTGAGTGATCACTCGCTCCAGTTGTCACATGCCCATCAATGACCACTTGTTGCTATCGCATCATCAGCTACATCCCTGAAATCATATATCGGACTCATCCCTCCCTCTTAAGAGGGACATCTCTATGCATCACACCAAGCTTGTCCCTGAAGTACTCAAACTTTACTCTCAACGGAGGCTTGGTCAACACATCCGTTGTCTTCTCGTCCATTGCAATATACTGGAGCTTCACTGCTCCCCTTGTACCATATCTCTAATGTAATCATACCCGATATCGATATGCTTGGACTTGTCATGGAATACTAGGCTCTCATACAACTTCACGCAACTCTAGTTGTCATAGAAAATATAAGTTGCCTCTAAGTCGAGATCCAACATCCCTGCGAGTAACTTCTGAAGCCACACTACTACACTGCTAGTTGAACATGTTTCCATATACTCTGCCTCGGCTGTACTCAGTGCCACACCAGTATGCTTCCTATTGAACCAAGAAATCATGCTTGATCCCAAACTGAAGCAAGATCCTGAAGTACTCTTCATGTGTGTGACACTACCGGCCCAATCTGAATCAACATAGCCTTGCAAGATAATCTTCAGATCTAACTCATATCTGAGTCCATACTCAAGTGTACCCTTCAGGTATCTCATCACATGCTTTGCAAAATCAGGTGAGCACGTCTCGGCTCAACCATGTACTAACTCAAAGTGTTCACCACAAAGCATATATTTGGTCTCGTGTTCGTCAGGTACATCAACGAACCAATCATTTGTTTGTATAAAGTGGCATCCACTGTCTCTGAAGTAGTATCACACAACAACTTCAAATTTGATGCCATAGGTGCAGCCATGGCCTTACAGTCCAACATCCTGAATCACTTCAAGATATCCACAGCATATTTTCCTTAGTTAAGGGCAATATCATCTGGACTCTGCCACACCTTTGAACCTAAGAAGTAGTGCATCATACCCAGGTCTTTCATCTCAAACTCAAGGACAATATTCTTCTTTGTTTCTACAATGAGCTCGTCATATCCTGTTAGAGACGGGTCATCTACATATAGAAGCAATATCACTGGTTTCCCATTCTCAACCTTGTAGTAAAGGTTGGAATCTTCTTTACTCTTGGTAAATCCCAAGCTCATTAGAAAACTATCAATCATGTCATACCATGTCCTAGGTGCCTGCTTCAATCCATACAAAGCCTTCTTCAAATTGCACACATGTGTCTACCTGTCATGTGTCTCGAATCCCAATGGTTTCTCCACATACACTTCTTCTTCTACTACACCATTCAGGAAATTTGTCTTCACGTCCATCTGGTGTACCTTCCACTTCATCACTGCAGCTATCACAAGTATAGCTTTAATCGAAGTGTGTCTTGCTACAAGAGCACACATCTCGTCATAATCTATCCCTCTTTCTGAGAGAAACCAGGAACCTTGCTTTGTACTTTTATAGTATGTTTGATTTTGTAAATCTTTTTGAAGGTCACTACTAAACAATCATCACTTGTTCTTCGTAACATGTCTTATCATCCTTCTCTTGTAGGTCATAGCATACGACTACAAGTCAAATTCAGTCATATGATTAGCAACATTACATACTAATCAATCAATTCAATGTAATGACAACTTCTTATGCATATTGTACACGGTCATGTGACCAATACATCTTAGCCAATGCTTCAGCACAACATTCATCCATATCCCATATACATAGTAACTATCTAGATGCCTTCAATCTCTACCATGACATACTATTAAGAGCGTGCACTGCCGTCTCAACATGTTAGCAAAGAGGTTTCATTCTAGACAAGCAACAATGGCTCATGGAATGTTGTGCAGCACCATAGGCTACTTATTCATCATATGTACATTAAGAGTATACTGTTCATTTATCCTGGCCATATCAATGTTTTCACTTCACTATAAGAAGCATAATACATTTCCTAATTCTACAAATATGCATACAACTATCATGAACAATATCATTTAAACACTTAAGGAATAACTCAAATGATAGTTTAAATACTTATCTTTCATGTTTTTGGTAGGCTCCCTCTTGATTTCAGCATCCTTGCATAATTTATTGGTGTTTCTGGAAGTGTACTCTGCAACATCGTCTAAATACCTTTATCTTCATCTTCGTATAGTCTGGAACTTGATGAGGTCTTCATCATTGGTCCTCATGCACTGGATCCAAGATCTCTTGTTTCTACTGCTTGGAAACGAACTCTTCACATTCTTTCCTTGTGCACATCCCTTGCGTATACCATTATGATCTACTTGGGTTCACAATGTTATGTATCATGGCTTGTTCAATTTGTACAAGCCTCCATCTTGCTCTCCAATTACAACTACATCATCAATAGACTTTCCTCTTGGCCACATAAGAACTTGGCCATCAACAAAAGCAACTTTGAATCCTTTATTATCCAATGCTGAAATGGATAGAAGACTATTCTTCAAACCAGGTACATATAACACATCATTCATCTTTATAGGCTTTCCGGAATCCAACATGTAGGAGGCTTCTCTTACACCTTTACTAGGATACTAATAATATGTTACAAATATAAATAATAAATAATAAATAAAATAACAACTAATAATAAAAATGATAATACTAATACAAAATTTATATTAGCTAAGAGAACATGAGTCTCCTCAAAATGGTTTCCCAAACCATATAAATAGTGGCTACCAATTGTACAATTTCATATGAATCATTCATTTTTATCAGTATTCACATATATATCTATTTGAAGATGGACCATTTTCCTACATAACACTCGGATGTGGTGTTCTCTTCTTACCTAACATTTGGATATGGTGTTACATTGGTATCAGAGCGATCCGGCCCTTGGCTATTATTTACACTTTGTGTAATTTGGAAATTAACCAATATCCTAGAGCTTCCCTTAAATTGTGTATTTGACCAAAACATTAGATAAAGTAAAAGAGAGAAAAAAAAAAGAATAAAAGGAAAGTTAAAAAAAAAGAGAGAAAAAATCATGTGAAAAAAAGGAAAAAGAAAAGAAAGTAAAATTTAAAAAGAAAAAACGAGGAGAAAAGGAGAAGTATAAGAACAATGGGTGGTTTTAAAGAAAACAACATGTGGTTTTAAAGAAAACAAGATTTGGTTTTATTTGGGTGAAATATCAAATCGTAAATTCAAGCACCATTTTGTGTAGAGTCATAACACTTGGGAGAACACTAAATTAAGTGGAAATTATTATTATTAATAATATATGTATACAACTGGGTTGGCAGGTTCAGGAGGAGTAATCTACGACTCCACGGGGAACAAACAGAAAGAGTTCTCCTAGGGAATTGGAAAAAGGACCAATAATGGAGCCAAATGGCTTAGCCTCATTAAAGGTCTTGAGATAGCAAGAGTACTGGGAATTGAAAAGTTGACGGTCATCGGCAATTCTTTAATCATCATCAGAGAAGCTAGAAGAATCATTAATTCTTGGAAGAATCCCTCCTCCAAGATACATTATCTTCTCGACAGCATCAGTCAAGAATTCAAAGAGATAAATCTCTTTCACATTTTGAGAAACCAAAATGGGCATGCAGACCACATGGAAAATAAAGGTGTCAGACTTCCCTATGGATCCTTAGAATGTGATCATGAAATCATTGAAAATGTTTGGATTCCTTAAACCTTGGCCTTACCATACCACGAATATCTATGTTTGCAATTATGTCTTAAGTAATTACGATTTAATCTCTAGAAATTCCATCTTAATCCCTAAACATCCAGCTATTTGGCTCATCAAATTCAGCACCATGTCCTTGATAGATTTCATCAAAACGCGTGGGATTCTCCCACACTTATGAATTTATTTCACCTGGCCAAACAGACAGATGTTTGGCACACGTTGGTCTTATCTCAGCTTAAATAAAGACGGTATCTATACTCTTGTCTTGTCTTGGAGCTGGGTTCGCACCATTACAATCCCTGTTCGAAATTCTCTCTACAGGAAAGCATCCTCAATTTGTGAGATGGAGCATGTTTATGTTAATTCTTTACAGGAAGGGTTGGGTGCTTATTCAAAATGCATCCGTTGCAGGAAGACCATCACAACTGGTGTTTGTAGAAAGTTTCTCCTGTAGACAGAAGAGGAGAACGGCTCTTTGAGGTTTGATGATAACTTCAATATGCTCAGGAAGGGTTCTTGTCACAGGAAGGTTGGAACTGGGCCTTCCCAGGACCGTCATCAAGTTCTAGGTAATCCTCAAGCAAACGAGGACTTGGGGAAGTATATCCATGATTTAGAAGCTCAAGTTCGTCTAATCAGACACGAAAATTTGGATTTTAAGAGGGTTTTATCTCGTCTTTATACTCTGGCTCAATGCACTCATTCAGAAGTCAAGTCTCAGAATAGTAAGATAGCAGAGAAAGTGGATCACCTGAAAGAGACATTGGGTCTTTACTTCACTCACAAGGCAAGAAAGAAGGAAAAAATGGAGATTTCAAGCAACAAGAAGAAGGACATTGACAAGAAAATGGACAAGTTGAAAATATTCATGGTTCAGGCTGGAAACTTCGTTGACCTCAGCAGTGATATAAAGGAAATGGCAAAGTCTGATGGTGTTGTAATGAACACTCACCTGTAGCAGTCGGTGTCCTCTCTGGTTTTTGTTGATCTTATGTTATATGATATGTGTTTAAGCTTTCAGTCCTTTATTTTGAATAGTATAGGAGGGAAAAATCTAGTACTCTCGGAAAAAGCTCTGATAATTCTACTCTACAGCATTTTTTACTAAGAATTCTCTGTAATTTGCTTTACTTCTACACACTACTCCTAGGACAGTTTATAAGGTGCTACAGTTCTCTACATTTTGGAAAGTTTCATAACTATTTCATTTTTTTAAAAGATGATTATGGAGCAACGGATGCATCTCTGATAAGAGAGCATTATGTACCCTGCTATATGTAATCTTTGTTTTTTATATATCAATGAAAACCATCAACCGTTTTTGTTAAAAAAAATAATATATGTATACAAATTATTATTATTAAATATAGTAATCATTGATTATCATATTTAGACCTAGCAAAAAAAAATCCCTCCTTGTACAACATCCATGGCATCATTTAGTGAAGAATTGATGAAGTTTTTTTAGCAAATCCATAAGGACATAAATGAAATAAAAAGGTCTATTGATGAAACATTTAAAGAAAATGAAGATGTATGTAAAAGTCATGAAAGAGAAGTTGTCAAGGATGAGAGTAATGATATCGATCAAGACAGTAAGCAAAATAATGATATAAATTATCATAGTGACAAAGAAAATAGCAATAAAATATTTGATAAGGATGAAAATGATCTTGATCAAGAGTGTGATGAGGGTCAAGCCAATATTGTTGTTAAGTACTTCACAGAAAACGTGTGCATAAAAATTAAGGAAGAAAAATAAAGAAACCTATGATAGAGATTAAAGAAAAAGATAATATTGATGATCAATGCATCAACAAGAATGTCACAATAACAAATGCACTAAGGACATATGTCATCACAAGGACTGCTATGAAGAACATCTATGAGAACAGCTATAAGATTAATCAAACACAAGATAAGATTGGTGTTTTTGTGAGCATTATAAGTACAAGGTTCCTTCCAAGGGAACTGGCACAGAATATGTTGGGAATGACATCACAAAAATAGTTATTGTTTTCAAGTCTGTCAAGTTTGTTCAGATGATGAAAAAATAGTTAAAATATACAACCACGCAAGCGGCAAAATCATAAACGAAACTTCACCAAGTACATACTTAATGTGGATTCTAAAACAAAAGAAACAAAATGAAACAGTGGTCGTAATCAAAATTGCATGTCTGAAATCATCAGTTCGACACAGAGCCAGAATAAAAGACAACATCAACAAACTCGACTTTGAGGACAAAGCTTCCTTTAAGGGGAATGCAATGTTACAAATATAAATAATAAATAATAAATAACAATAACAATAACTAATAATAAAAATGATAATACTAATAAAAATTTGATATTAGGTAAGAGGACGTGTCTCCTCAAAATGGTTTCCCAAACCATATAAATGGTGGCTACCAATTGTACAATTTCATATGAATCATTCATTTTTATCAATATTCACATATATATTTATTTGAAAATGGACCATCTTCCTACATAACACTTGGATACGGTGTTCTCTTCTTACCTAACACTCGGATACGGTGTTACATAATCATCTTCAAGCTTCACCTTGTGAGGTGAGTATTTCTGAGTCAAACTGGTGAAAGACTCTTTGAAACCTGTCATGTGCTTTGAAGCAATACTATCAACAATCCAAGTATCACTCTGTAAGAGCGGAAATCAAAACATATTCTTCTTCACTTGAACAATATTATCGTTCCTTCTTCTGAACATGTTCATCGTCTTCTGCGACATGGGCATGATACCTCTTATTCTTTCCTTTCTTGACTTGATCTTTTGAATGGGGACAATTCCTTGCAATGTGTCCCATCTTCTGACGAGAGTAGCATCTAATTGTTGAATAATATTTATAGGATTTGTGAGACTTATGATACTTCTTGGGTTTCTTGTGAAAGTGATATTCCTTCTTGAACTTCTCTTTCTTCATATGTGCTTCTAAAACTTGATTATCATCTTCACCCATCTTTTATTCTCTTGCTTCCAATCTAGTTTCTTCTTGGGTGTAATCTTCCCACAACCTGTTGAACCTGGTTAGCTTTCTCCTAGAACAGATTCCCTGAATGAATGTTTCCCAATACCTTGGGAGACCATTCAATGTAGTCATTACTACCTCAGCTTCTTCAATTGCATCTCCAATGCCTTCAAGTTGTTCCTTGATCTAAGATACCCTTGTGAAGTAGGATTGGATGGTCTCTGAATTTTGCATTTTTACATTCTTGAGTTGAGTTCTCATATTTTTGTTGATGTTCTTCCCTTCATATAATTTGGTTAGGGCATCAAACATTTCCTTGGGAGGATTCAAGAATGAGACATGAGGGATCAAGTGATCCTTGATGGAATCAGCAATTATCCTCTTGGTCTTAACCATATTATTTTTATGTCTTGTTTTATCTTCCTCTCCCTCTGGTCCTGCAACCTATTCCTTAACATATTTCTCCAAATCATTTTCTTTTAGACTGAGAATCACGGTATACTTCTAGGCTGGGAATTTATCAGCTCCTTCAAGCTTATGCTCAAGCTTGGTGTTGTTTTTCATCTTGATAATATGAGAACCTCAAATGGAAATAAGGATAACAAAACTTACCAATTGAGATGCTCAAATCAGGTGCTTGCTTCAATGCCCTTCTGAAATCTATTGACCTAGGTTTTGTCAGAGAAACCCTAACTTTTCAAGTTGTGAATATTGCAATTCTGATCCAAGGAATGGATGTGCCTCCCTAAGGTGAGTTGAGCAAAGGTATTCTTCATTCGGATCTGTGGTCAAAACTGCCAAAAATATGATGCCCTAGTTTTCCCGAGTAGCAATGATGAGGTCAAATTGAAAATCCTCAGATCTGAAATATGTTTCCACAAGAAATGCACCCTCCTAGGGTGAGTTAGATTGACCTCCTTTTCAAGTTGATCTTTGGAGGGAAGTGCCCGGAACAGGAATACCTAGTTTCTAACGTTCGTTAGTTACAGCTACACAATGACTTCTTTTAGCACGGCTATGATACCATGTTAGAATTTGTACTTGAATAGTAGTTAGGTTAGATATTTAATCAATTTCTACGATATTACAATAACAATAAGCAATAGGATTACTAAAATATAGACAAGCACAACATCCAAAAGAGACACAAATATTTTCCTTTGGGAAACCCTTCAAGGGAAGAAAACCCAGCAACTTCTTCAATATAGATTTGTTAGCAAGTACAATGTCAAACTAGTACAATGAAGAGCTAAATCTCTTCCACAAATATCCCTAGAATATATAAGATAGAAAACCAAAGATAAGGCAGAGTGCTGGATGGAGCAGGTGTTGGATGGCGTGTATTATGCCTGGGGCCAGATGTTCCTCACTTGTGTTTAGCGGCAGCTGACCTCGGTGAAGGAATCTGGCAAAGGGTTCTGTTATGGATCCTTTCTATGTGCCTTCTTCATGGAGAGGGTGCCTACACTGCGGTCGCAAGTGCTGATCAGGGCAGCAGGACCTATGGATCCGCGCATGGTGCAGTGGGGAGAGATGATGCGATGACGAGGTGGCGGTGAGGTTGGCAGGTACTTCACCCAGGAGCTCTACCTACAGTGGTTGCAGATGCCGTTGATGCTGGATGATTATCCATATAGAGAGATGGACTACACAGGGGATTCGAAGGCACCACGACCGCCAGGGCAAGCGTGGGGACCGGATGGTATGTATTGATTTGCTTGATTGTTGTTGATGTTAGGTTTGGTGTATGATAGGTTTGAGATATTGATATGTTGTTACTGATTGATGGATGATCTGCAGATGTTGGCCCGAGACCACCACCAGGACATGTAGATCGCAGGGGGCATGTGGCGATACCAGCCCTGCCGGGCCGAGGGGAGGTGCGTCGACGGGACGCTGAGGGGGCGCTGGAGGCTGTACGGATGCTTCTCGATCATTTGCTAGTTGGAGTGACTGACGATGGGTGGCGGGACTTGGATCTGGATGTGATTCAGGATTGTCTGAGTGCACCACGGTATTTTCGATCGATCGCAATCCGGGTGGCCATTTTGGTGAATAGGGGTCAGGCACAAGAGCTTGCAGGGGATGAGCAGCTGTCGGAGGAGGAGCGGGGTGAGGACTCGGAGGCAGCCAATGTAGGCAGTGACGGAGGGTATGACTCTCAGTAGGGAGTGCAGAGGACTCCCCCCCGATTTTGTATCTACGGCATGTATTCTATGAGGCTTATTGATGTATAGATATTTTTTGTATAGCTGAGTATGGAGGTACTCAGGACATGTGTAGCACATTGACGGTTATTTTTTTATATATATATGCACATGGATGCACCTTTTTGCTAGGATGTTTTTGTGTATGCACGTGGATGCGCTTATGGTTTGTTATATGTTTGTACTGCACGTGGATGCCCCTTGTGTATTTTATGTTATGTATTGCACATGGATGCAACATTATGTATGTAGGATAGGCACGTGGATGCCCCTGTATAGTAACGTGTTTATGTTATTGCACATGGATGCAAATATTTATGTGATGATAGGCACGTGGATGCCCCTTGTTGGAAATGCAATCTTTTTGGGTTTCTATATATTTTTGATGAGATGATATGGGATGATGATGCATGATGGATGTTTTACATGGTGTGATTGATATGCCAATCTAGGATGTTTTTAGCCATTTGATCTGCGACACTATTCTGAGCTCTTGGGACATGGGTGAATGTCATCGATTCAAATTGTTGGTTGAGTTGTTTTGTGTGCAGGAATTTTCTAAAGAGGTAGGGATCACGCACCTGGTAGCAGTTGTTGAGCTGGGAGTCAAGGAACACATGAAGGTGACATATGCCCATCTGAAGGGCAGCAGTTAGGAGACCGATCACAGCATCATACTCTGCCTAGTTATTGGTAGCAACGCCTATACATATTCCTTCAAGGTGAATCAACTCATGATAAGGGGAATATAAAACCCATGCTGCAGAAGCTAGGTTTGGAGACCAGCGGCTTGCTCCATCAGCGAAGCCAATGTAATGATGTGGAAGATGGTCCATCTGTGATCATGCAAAAAATAATGAATGTAAGGTTGTGGTAAAAAAGGTGAAAAACAAAAAGAAAGCAAACTGTACAATATGGACCAACGGGGCCGCGGGTTTGTTTAAGGATAAAAGCGTTTAAGATACAACCCGTTACGGGGGTTGCACAAAGGGTGACCTTCTGAGTCAGTTAAAATATATACCCCATTTCCGAGGCAGGTCTACACGATGTAAGGGCCTTGCCACATGGATTCAAATTTCCTTTACCGATCTTGTCGTGGGCTTGGTCATAGGTGAGGATGAGGTCCCCTTCACGGAAAGTTCGAGGGTGGACATGTTTGTCGTAACCAGCTTTGGAGTGGTTCTTGGAAGCTTCAATGGTCTGGAGGGTGGCACGACGGTCTTCATCAGCTTGTTCTAGTGATAGCAGACATTGCTCGAGTGGGGAGGTGTCTGGGAGAAGCTCGACGGCGATGAGCAAGGTAGGTATCTGACATTCGATGGGGAGGACAGACTCTACACCGTGAACTAAATGAAACGAGGTAAAACCGGGGGCAGTCTTAGTTGATGTACGGTAAGCCCATAATGCAGGGAACAGCATGTGATGCCAATTGGACTTATGCCGGTCAATAGTGCGTTGGAGGATGGTTTTTAAAATTTTGTTAATGTCCTCTACTTGGTCGTTCCCTTGGGGGTAGTAAGCAAAGGAATACTGATGTTCGAACTTCAGTACGGTGGATAACTCGCGCCAAATGGAATCTTCAAAATGTGAACCATGGTCTGAGACCAGCTGTTTAGGGACCCCGAATCGTGTGATAACATGGTTAAAAAAGAAACGAGCAGCGGTGTCAGCTGTACAATTGAAGGTGGGCATGGCTTCAGCCCATTTGGTGAAGTAGTCGATGGCGACAATGATGTACTTATGGCCGTTGGAGGATGAGGGTTTAAATTCCATGAAGTCGATGGCCCATTTACAAAAGGGACCAACGGTGATGACTGGGTGTAACGGAGCGGGTGGTGTCCGAGCCTTAGGGGCAAAAAGTTGGCAATTATGGCAATGTTTGACCATTGTGATGCAGTCGGTAAAGATTGTGGACCAGAAGTATCCGGCGCGGATGACCTTTTGGGTGGTGGCCATTCCAGAGAAATGTCTGCCGCAGGCACCGCTATGACAGTCATTGAGGACTTGTTCAGCTTCCTCATGTGTGAGACAATGACGAAGAATCGTGTCAACCCCTCACCGGTAAAGGACATCGCCCAAGAGGAGATATCGAGAGGCCTGGTGATGGATGCGACGGCGTCCATCACGATTTATGTTGGGTCGAAACTTCTGTGTGCAAAGGTATAACAAAATATCACCGTACCATGGGTCATCAGATGAGATGATGAACAAGTGATTGTCAGGTAACTCATCGGAGATTTGTGGGGACGGCAAAAGGGATGGGAGATCGGTGATGAGCTGGGCAAGTGCGAGGGCTTTAGTACTCTTAATGGCTGTGAAAGTGAGGTCATATTCTTGGAGGATAATTACACATTTAGCAACGCGACCTTGCAGGAGGCGCCGATTCAAGAGATAAACCATGGGGTTGGAGTTGGCGACAACTGTGGTATGACTGAGTAAAATGTAATGTCGCAATTTTTGGATGGAAAAGACCACAGCAAGGGCTAGTCTTTCCTCATACGGGTAACGTAGGGGTGGTCCTGACAAGGTCTGGATGACATAATAAATAACATGCTCCTGGCGAGCAGCGTCTTCTTGAACAAGGACTCCGGACACGGCATGATCATATGTCGAGACATAAAGGATGAAGTATTGAGAGAAATTCGGAGGGGAGATCAGAGGGGCTTGCGTGAGAGATTTCTTAAGGGCTTCGAATGCAACTTGCGCCTGGTCATCCCAAACAAAGGGCATGTGGGTACGAAGCAGGCGTAAGAAACCATGAACGGTGGTGGCATAATCAGGAATGAAGCGTCGGAGAAAATTAGATTTCCCCCACAGACTCTGGAGCTGACGGAGCGTGCGAGGAGCGGGAAGGTCTATGATGGCTTGGACTTTCAGGGGATCAATAGCGATTCCTTTATGGGAAACAATGAAACCCAACAACCGGCCTGCCGGAACGCAAACGACACACTTGTGAGGGTTCAAGCAGACTTGATATTTGCGACAACGCAGAAAGATTTGCCGAAGGTCATTAAGGTGGTCTGATCGTTTCCGGGAACGAGCTGTAAGGTCATCGAGATAGACTAATAGGATATGAACCAAGTCGTGAAAACAATAAGTCATGGCCCGCTGGAAGGTGGCACCAGCATTTTTGAGGCCAAAAGGCATGACGCGATAGGAAAAGGTGCCCCAAGGGGTGGTAAAGGCAGTCTTGTACTGATCCTCTTTGTGGATTTGAATCTGGTTATATCCAGAAAAATCGTGCATGAAAGGTAGGACTTCATGCCCCGCACACGCATCGATGAGTTGGTCAATAAATGGCGTGGGGAAATTGTCTTTGGGACAAGCTCGGTTTAAATCATGGAAGTCAATACATACTCTGATGGTGCCTTGTTTCTTGTTAACGGGGATGGGGTTAGAAACCCAAGTGGTATATGCAATAGGATAAATGAATCCTGCTTTGCGAAGTTTCTCAATCTCTTCTTTAACGGTAGGGAGCTTTGAGGGATGAATGGGGCATTGTTGTTGGCGAACGGGGGGTACATCTGGCCATGTGTCAATGTGGTGTTCTATAATAGTGGAGTCGAGACCAGGCATTTCGGTATAGGACTAGGAAAAGACATCACAAAATTCTTGGAAAATTTTTTGGTACTCTCCGATCTCATACTCACTACAGGAGGCACCTAATGTAATGATTTCAAGAGCACCAGGTGGGTCAGAGATATCGATGTGGATGACAAGTGAGATGTTGACCATGTTACCTTCCTCAAAGGCATCAGGAGCGGGAATGGGATCCTTAAACCAGTCGAATTTGGTGGGGAGGAAATCTTTGGACTCAACTACAAATTGGGTGGCTATGGTGGAGGAGGACTCTTCTGGGAGGAAGTATGAACGATGGTGCATGTCTTATGGGGCAATGAGAGCCTCTAGAATCTCCTCATCATTGCGGAAACTTTGAGTTGTCAAATCGGTTGACGAGGGAGTGCTAGTAGAAGAGATCATATAAATGGTATTAATCTCACCGGATGAGGGTGATACTGGGGGGTGGATCTCCTCAATTGTGGGGGGTGTCGTCTCAAGGTCCAAATTATTCACCTCGTAGAGAGCTGCTATGTAATCTGGGAGATCAGGATAGTGGTACGCAGTGATTTATCACGAGGCTTAGGGGTTGGATCGAGTTGGACAACCGGGATGTTGGGGTCGTCGTCAAGCATTTGCATGTGTTCCTATAATGCATGTAATTGTGGGCATTGATGAGTCGGATGGCCTAACTCATCACACAATGAGCATTTGGGAGGAGCACGAAACACGGGGGGGCTTTTAACTTTTTTTGGGGGGGGTACAACAATGTATGGTTGTGGGCCTCTGCCCCCAGTGGGCTTGATAAGAGGGGATGGATGGGTGGATGAGGAAGGAGTAGAGACACCGGGGGGTGGTTGACTAGTAGTGGCGATGGGTTGCACCGGTTGTAGGATGACATTTGGTGTCGGTGGGGGAACTGGAGGCGAAATATACCACACGGGTAATCCTAAGGTTAACCCGGGGAGGTTGAGAGTAGCCATAATCGGGGTGCTTATTACTCCCAAGGGAGGGAATAGGAAGGGGATTGTGTGGATGGGTGTAACACCAATATGACTAGGTACCAATGGTGGTTTGGGTAACAAGGGCGATTGATTGTTAGGTGTTTGTGCATTGTGGGAAAGGGTAAATAGGTCAGATATTTCGGTCGCTGGTGACGATGGTGGAATGGATTGGAAGGTTGAGGTCATCAGCGTATCTGAGTAAACTCCAGGTCCCACGGAGGAAACCAATGAGGTAGTTGTGCCATAAACAGGTTGTTCAACCATGCGGAGAACATTTTCGGGGGCAACGGGGGCGCTGGGATCGTAATAGGTGAGTTGATCGACCTTGACCACGCGTCTGTCATGGGGGATCATCATGGTACGAAAAATGGATGAGGTAACCGCCCGCATGGCATACATGTAGATGCGGCCAAGTAAGAGGTTATAATCAAGTTGGGCGTTGATGACCTCTATGTCAATGAGCACGCTTTTACCAGCCAACTAGATGGGGACATTAGCTAAGAGACCTTGGGGTTGAGCCGAACGACCGTCGTAGGCTCGCAATGCAGTGGTGGATTGCTAGAGAGTAGGGGATCCCAACTTCTACCAAACGAATGTGGACATAACGCATGTAGAGGCACCTTCATCGATAATGCATCGATGGATGACAAGATTCCGAATGGATACATAAACTTGGAACGCTAAAGTGGAAGGCAGGCGTGGTTCGGATTGGTCCAAATCGAAGGCCATCAGTCGTGAATCATTTGGGTCAATAGCACAAATGGCAGAGAGCAAAGTCTTGCGCTGTGAAGGATAGTTTTTTAAGACCTCTAACGCAGACATGGTTGCGGGGGACTGGGATAAGTCATCTACAATGTTGTAATTAGACGCAGTGTGAGCATTGGGATTATTGTTGATGCGGCGAAGTGGGAAGCGAGGTGCTTTGGAGGCGCCATCTAGTGGAGCCGGAGGGATACGTAACGACTAATCAGTAGGATGAGCATTAGTGTTTTGTCGGCGAGAGGGGCTTCAAGGGTGGAGCCATATTGGTTCCGAAGTGTTTGAAGGTTGACATCGGCGGATGACATCATTAACAAATGATGGGTACCTGAGTCTAACATGGGTTGATCAGGAGCGGCATAAGTGATTTGCTGTTGTGGTGGCGTGTTTCCTTGAGGGGGAGCCAACGGCTGAGTGTTCACTACGCCTTGGGTTGGTAAAGGGTTTTGTAGCACCAAGGGTGGATTCTGAGGTGGTGGGGGGTTGGGTGGTGCCTGAGGAGTCGCGTGCCCTTGGCGGTGGGCATCATCGGTCCAAAGTTGCCGAGCTCACTCCAAATGTGGGCAAGCATGTGTGTAGTGTCCATAGACCCCGCAAATAGAACAAGGATGGTTTGTTCGCAAATTAGAATTTTTGGCTTGTTTGGGCGGTCGATCAGGGTTCTGATTGGCAGGTGCCGCGTTATTGTTGTTTGGGGGATTGGGAGGTTGGCCGCCTTGGTCTGGAGGGGGGTTGTTCCCACGGTTACGGCCTTTGCTGCAGTTTTGATGGCCCTATTGGCGCTGGTTATTTTGGTTTTGCTGCGGATTCTGTTGGGAATACACTTGCCCTTGGGCAGCAGGTGGGTTCTGGGGTTGTGCAGGTGCGGGAGCAGGCTGTGGTGGATAATAAGTAGGTGGAGGTGGTGCAGGTGTTGAACCTTGTGGGGGTTGCTGATATGTCTGCATAACGGGTTGTGGGTTTGCCGCAGGGGTTGCCTATGGTGGGTAATAAGCAGGTTGGGCTTGAGAGGACACAGGAGCTGGTGTAGCCTGTGGGATGAGGTGCGACTAGGGGGGCGTAAACGGGGGATGCATGACCAAAGCACTGAGGTGGACATGAGGGTCTGTGGGAATGGTGGTGGTGTGCCATGGGAGCATACGAATTGGTTTCTCCGGACTGAGATGTAGCCCGCGAAAGGTCGGGGCCATGGCTAGGACGTGGTATGGAAAAGGGTTGGTTATGTGAGGCTATACGACCAATGATGCCATCTGCGGCATGGGATGCCCCCGGTTCATCGTGTCGGGAGGAATCGCCCCGGGGGGCGTTAGGTATGATGGAATATAGGTAACCAGACTAGGAGTAAATAAGGTCAAATTGCTGGGCTTTGAGGATGGCCTCTTCTTTGGACTGGGGTCGTTCGGATGCCACATCCTTAGCAATGACAGGAAGGAGAGATTTTAGAAACCAATCTAAGAATATACGGTCATCTAACTTGATTTTGCAGAGGCTACGACATCGACACGACTCATAAATGTGGTCAGTGATGTGGGTAACCGTGTTCTTTCTACAAGATAGTAGGATCTCAACTCCCACGTCATAGCGGACAGGTAACTGAAAGAACTGCAGGAAAGTCGAGGAAAGGGAAGTAAAGGTGGCATGGGTCCCATGGGGCTGCTCGATGTACCACTTAGTTGTAGAGCCAGTGAGGGTGCGCTGTAACAGACGGAGGCAGACAGAGTTGTCCACTATGGATTTGGAGGAACACCATAGATGGAAGGACATAATATGGTTCTGGGGGTCTTCACTTGCCTTTCCCTCAAACTTAGGGATGTCGGAGGGGAGCTTGGTGGGCATGTGAGGCCACGCAGGGTCATGTCTGATGGGATTGTTAGTCAGTCTGGCCAGGTTAGGAAGGTTGAGACTAGCCATGAATGGCAAACTAGTAGAAGGATGTGACATAGTAGTGGTTGTGACCATGTTGGGGCCAATGCCCCCAAGTGGAGGGGCTGGGTTTGGGATGTTGCCCCCAGGTGGAGGAATGAAAGTGGTATGGGACGGTCCTGCACCGCCAAGGGTAGTGTGAGTCACTGATGGAGTTGGGATGGGTATGCTAGCTATTGGGATGGGTACAGTGATCGGAATGGTAGATGTGGGCCCCATTGAGGGCATACCCAAAGCAGGTGTGGTAGCTGGTGTGGTGGTGGATGCTCCACCAATGGTCCCTACAAAGAAAGGGTTGGTAGTCATGCCATCCATGGGGCTGGTTGGTGCAGTGTAAGTGGGGTTCTCGGACTCTGCCTCAGAATCAGAGGTAAAATAAGGGGCATCAGTATCGGGGGACGGAGCTCTATGTCATTGACGAGTGGAGTCAAGTGACAAAGCTCGAGATCTATGATGAGTGGTATCAAGTGATGAAGATCTACGTTTATGACGAATAATGTCAAGTGAACCGTGTTGCGGGGGCTCGCCCCGGAGGCACTGAGAGTGTCTCGGGGACTCAATGGTGACAGATGGTGTCAAGTATATGGGGGTTGTGTTGAGTAAAAAATAGCTCAAAAACACTAATGCAACTGAGTGTGCAGAAGGAGAGCGCAAAAAATATGGCACTCAGGCCAATAACCAACTCAAAACACTTACTGTAACAGTTGTGCTACAATAAGTGGAGTATCAACAGAAATGGTCAGAATACCAATAAGCAATAGGTTACCTAAAAAATAAAAAATGGTGGACTCACTAGACCAAAGGGAGGTAAGGGAGCATGCAAACACCTAGCTAAATAGTATTCTGACTTAACCAGACATATCCTCTGCAAGGTGATGAAATCCAAGTTAGACAATATGGATAGTAGAGCCAAGTGGCTAAAGATATCCCCCTACCGGGAGGGACACCGGGTAGTCAATCCTAGAAGAAAGGCAACTAAGATACCCCGTTCATGACACGTCCAGAAAAGGTGAATCTGTAGTTTGGTTCTATAGTCGTTGTATCCCCATACGGGTGATACACCGAGAACTATGAAAGGTATCCTTTGGTTACTGAATGGAGTGTGGTATTCCACTCAGGCCTCCGGAACCAGTCTGGCTACTTCAACCCTCCTAGGGGAGAGGCCCTCTGATAAACTGGTTGTGACCGTGCCAAAAAGTACTAGGGGATTTTGGTTCCCTAATGGACAACAACTATGTCTCAAGTGTAAGCAACCGAGGGGTGTTATTTGGATTCCTATCCCCCCGATCCTACCTAACTACAAGATTCTTATGTGTTCCCCAAGTGGGGTTAGAATGTTGGTTGTGTTAAGTAGTATTTTAGGGCTCACTTGAATTAGGTGACAGAGTGTGTGCATGTGATATGATGAACCCAAGTAAAAGTGCCACGGGGTGGGCAACTTTCTAACTAAAAATAACAATGCAGAAATTACACTTTGAAATACAAAATTTTGTCTTTTCAATTAAAATGCTACAATTTAAAAATAATTCTGTAAATGGAACAGAAATAATACTGCAGAAAAAAGGTTGTAGGGAAGTATGGCTGTAGATAGGACAGATGGTTGTGCAGGTGCAGAAAATATTGCAGCAAAGTATTGGATTCAAACAGGTAAAAAATGCAGAAAACAAACCGTGGGTCTGCGGCAAATCTACGCAGTTGGATCGTGGGAAACAGGTCGACAGTCGCGGGCATATTGTGGGAATTTGACTGAAAGACGCAGGCGGACCACGAGAAAAAGGCCGAAAGTCGCAGGCGGATAGCAGGAAAATGGTTGAAAGCCGCGGGTGGACTGCAGGAAAAAGGCCAAAAGTCGCAGGCGGATAGCAGGAAAATGGCTGAAAGCCGCAGGCGGCCCGCAAGAAAATGGGTGAACAGCCGCGGTCGGATCGCACGAAATAGGCTAAGAGCCGCGGTAAGATCGCAGGTAACAGACTGAAAACCGCCGGTAGATCACCGGAAACAGTCTGAGAGCCACAGTCGAATCGCAGGTAACAGTCTGAAAGACGTGGTCGGATCGCAACTACGGGGGCGAAAAATGCGGTTTACGGCAGCCGAAAGGAAAAAACAGAAAAATTTTGCAGAAAATTAAAAACATTTAAAACTATAACCAGAAATTCAGAGGAACACAAGGGGAGTCGCCAAAACTGTAGCTAGGGTTTTCACCCTATCTTATGCAAATGAGCACCTACTAAAGAGAAGGGACTCCTTAGTAGCAGCTCAGAAAACAGTAAATAAAAGCAATAAAACAGTATGAAATTTAACCTAGCTTGAGCATTAACATAACTAATAAAACATGAAAATATGGCAAAAGATTTCTCTTTTTTGTATTAACAATTACCTCAGGTGTAGAGGTTGATGAAGCCCTTGCAGCTGTCCAAGAGGGTTGCTTCCAAGCTCCAATGTTGTTCATTTCTCCTTCTCCAAAGGGTTTTGGTAATGGGCCAAAGGGGCACTCAAATGTGAAAATAGCTCAAAAGGGTGAGCTAGGGTTTCAGGAGTGATTTTGGAAGAGTAAGGATAGGGGTGATTGTGGATATGAAATGGGGAGCCTCCATCACCTATTTATAGGTTTTTAGTGGTGGAGTGCTGACCCATGGTTTTGGGCACCATATAGTTTAGGTCAGCTGTATAGGGTTTTTGCTTCCTTGTTTCCCTCTTTTTCCTCTTTTTTGTATTTTTTATTCCCTTTTTAGAGGGTTTTTGCTATTTTTGGAGGAATTTAACTTATTTTGGGGGGAAAAGGGGGTTTTTGGCCTTTTGGAGGCTTTTTTAATGGTTTTTTGGCCTTTTTGAGGCTTTTTAATGGGTTTTTGAGGTTTTTGAGGCAAATATGGTAGGAAATATGGACAAATGAGTCATGTAATGAGGGAGATGAGGTAGTGAGCACTTTTTGAGAGTTAACAACAATTGTGAATTATAAAGTAGGAGATGATGTCCTACTATGGGACAAAGCACATGAGGCCCCATCCAAACACCACAAGTTCGATTCATTATGGTTGGGTCCTTACACAATTTATGAGGTTTTAGGCACCAACGCTTTTAGGTTGAAAACACTAGATGGTGAGCCATTACGATTTCCAATAAATGATCACCACCTAAAGTTCTTTTACACTTGAGAGGCCCCGTATTTCTTGTACATAGCCCATAATTTTGAAAATTTGTACATGTCTCACCTGGAATTTTGAGCTTTGTTTGCTTTGTTTCATTTTATAACAACCGGTCATGATACTTTCATAATTTCATTAAGCATCTCATTAATATGTCATGATAAGCTGCCATATTTCAACATTAGTAATATCAACATGAATTAATACCATTTTATGTACCAAATGTCATTTATCTCTAGATGCCATGATAAAGATATTAAAATGCTAAATTAATATCATCATGAAATAATATCATTTTATGTTCCACACATCATCTATCGTATACAGCACCATAACGTCATGAAGTAACATCTAGAAGTATCACATGCACATGCTAATAACCACATGTCTTAGGTGGAATGGATCCACATGCTAATAACCACATGTCTTCTTGAGTAACACAAGGATGCATGATAATATGAACATTCATCTCATGATCATCAACTTAAAACATATCATATATAGAACGGAACATAAATATCAAGAACACTCCTATCACGATTAACCAACACACTACATGGCATATATAGATATAGATACCTTAATACTTCTTGAACATATAGGAAGGAGTACCTAAATATCACATATCCTGCTATACAGGAGGCATTCACACACTCAACCAGTATATAGAATAAGTTCAGATTAGATTCATTTCTTTAATTTTCTTCTTGTTTATCATCAAGTGATATTGTCCATCTACTAATCATGTATTATGATTGTAATTCCTTATCTTATAAGAAAATGAGTATTTTATGGAGTGGGTCTAGTTAACTTGGATATTAGGTGCTAGTGTGTATATGTATGTGTGTGTGTGTGTGTATATATATACACACACGCTACATCTATCATCTAGTATCTAGGTTACAACAATATGGCCATCTATCATTCTCTGAATAGTAAAATTCCCCCATAATTTATAAATGGTAATAATAATATGTCTCAAAAATCAAAATCAATTTATTTTCATCATGATATTACTATATGTATTCATTATTAATTCATCGTTCCTTTTCCTATTTTGAAACATTTTATATATGTTTATCATTTCCCAAGGTTCTAATGTTACCTTAAATCTATGAATTAAATTATTCACAAGGCCGCCATAATCCATAACATCTAAGATTTTAATACTCGATCATCATTTCTAGTTGTCATGTTACTTTAATTCAACATAGTTTTCATGATTCTAATTATTAACCAAAGTACACAATGACACACCTACTTGGACCAACAGTATGTCAATATTGGAACTCTTAAGCATGAGAGTCCATATTGGAACTCTTAGTGAAGCCTTAATACAAAGACTTCTTCATGTGTGTTCTACTTCACCAAAGCCTTATCCTACTTGTACAACTATCCAATGTTAATTTCTTAGCACTACTAATGTTTTACGTGCTTTAACCATGCCATTTTTATCCCATTTTTATCATACTATCAACAACTTCTCATGGAAGTTAATTTCAACCCACCAATATACTCTTAATAACTTTACCATTATGACTTTTACTTTACTATTCTAACCCTATCATTCCCATGGTGTTTCCATTTAGATTGAGTACCTTTCTTAGCTATCATTAATAATTGAATAACTATGTGTATCATACCTAATTTCTATAGTGATTTTCCCTTATTCTATTCATGGAATTCACAAATTATGACCTGTCTACTTCATTGACCATACCATAGACACTTCTAATTTAATAGTTATTTAAATTCAATGTGTTCATAAACCTCCTAAGATTTCTTTCAAAGATACATGTCATCAACCCAAATAAGAATGGACCTCATTTCATTACTTGCCATGTATCACCACTTGAGAACCTATGCCATTTTTTTATTTTTATTTTTTGAATTTTTATTTTCTTTCTATTCAACACAACTTTAATAAGTCTGTAATTGACCAAATTTATTTATTTATTTATTTTAATTTTTAATTTTTTTGTAGGATACCTATCATACGTCAACTATTACATATTTTGGAGTCATGTTCATTACATGGAAACTGGATGAGGTCCAGTCGATAATAGGGGATAATTATTTATAATAACAATTTACCAATTATTTTCTAAGATTGCTTACACATTATGTGAAATAACTTTAAGTTGTGTTCTCTCTCATGAGAACATATAAGGCATCTAGGAAATGTGATCATAATCTAATCAGTATAATGAATTATCTTTAGAACTTGACTATATATCATGTCTTATGTTCATGTCTTCTTTTAGGTCCACTACCAAACATGTTATGGCTAGAGAAAACTATGGTTATTTTTTAGATCAAAATATGAAATGGAAGTTGATCTAAATTACTATGGACATGATCTATTCAATATGGTAATTTTAGCTAATGATGGAATTCTTTTAGATTTTAATACCAAAATGAATTTGTCGGAAATAATATAGTGCTTTTATCTATATTCACTTTAATTATTTATTTTCATTTGTTCACAACTTCAATGAACATATAAAGTGATATTAATAATCATTGTTATCCTTAAACAATAAGAATTAGTGCATTTAATTAAAATAGATCTAGCTTTCAAATACTATTTATAATTATTTGTGTTTGAATCATCATAATAAGACATAGATGTAACTCTAATTTAAAATTATAAATACTTAACCCTTAATGCATTATCATAATAAATAATGCAATTACATTAAAATAAATATTTTCTTATATTTATTGGTGAAATGTGTCCACATTAAATAATCAACACCAACTTAAAAATGATCTTATATTATTTATTGAAGAACAAATTCATTATTATCCTTGATTGATTTCTTTACTAAAACTCTAATATAGTATATTAATTAATTTGATGTTCTAATTTACTTACGTATTATGATAATAGGAAACTAAAAGATATGATGAGATTAAAATGGTAAAATTAACCATTTTCCATGATCTTCAAGAATTTCAATAAATCCAATATATTTTCCTCTGCTCACTACTTGTAGAATAGGTAATATTTAAAAGATTTTTCTAAATCATTGCCTCATTGCCTAAATTTTAGGGATTAAAAATTCATCATTTCTAATTAATGAGGAAAAGTTACTAAAACATAAATTTTGAAAAACAAAAATCTATAATTAAAAAAATCCAATTTATGAGGATTCCTCTTTTCACAATTAGAAATTAGAAAAAAAAATTATAAAACATAACTAGAGATTTTGAGAGAAAATAGACTTTCCAGTTTTAACTAAATAGACATCAAAGGGAAAAATCAATATTATTTCTTTTATAAAAGTTATTTCATTTTCACAATTAAAAATTGACTTTTTCTAAAACATAAATATATTTTTTAAGAGAGAAGGAAATTTCTAATTTCAATTGAGAATATAACAAAATAAGAATCCATATTATTTTTATTATGAAGGTTCTTTCTTTTCACAATTTAGAAGTTATTTTCTTTTACTAAAACTTAACCATAGTTTTGGGAAAGGAAGAGAAATTTCTCATTTATTGGCTATAGAAAAGGAAAACTCCAAATCAAAATATAGGAGGTTTATGCCTATAAAAGGATCCCAACACAATGCTCTCATTTCTATTTCTCCATTTCATGTTTTTCTCATTTCCATATTTTCTTCCTGTCTTCATTATTTAGGGTTTTATAATATATCTCTCACCATAGATTTGTTTTTGGCTTTCATATTGTTGCAGGATGGAGTAGATAAAGTAGATCCCAGCATATGGAAAGCGCTGCAAGCTATATATATATATATTTAATATCTAATGGGATGTATTATTTGTTTCAAGGTTTTCAAGATCTAATGCGTTCTCAGATAATATGAGTTTTCATATATAAATATTGAGTTTTACAAATCTATATTAACACATACTTTTCAGATCTAATGATATCTATGTGGCAGACTAAGATTCTAGTATGAAGGGGCATGGGCTCAAATTCTACTCTTAGCATCTGTTGAGATGGGTGATTTGGTCTAAGGCCTAGGCGGAGGTGCATTGGCAGAGTTGTTAGTTTGTGCTGCTTGTGTAATACAGCACAGTAATATATAATCAGGTCCACCCTTTTTATATAATCAGGTTATAGGAAAGGCATGAATTTCTCATTAATTTATTCTTTATTCTTTTCATGTGAAAACCATTTTTCAAATAATTCGAACAGCATCCAGTGGTGGCATGGCTTGAAGCTTGAGCTATTTTGGAAGGTGGATAGAATCTAGATTTGTCTATGAATGAGATTCACCTTTATAAGGGAGCTTACTTTCTTGTCTTTTTCAAGTATGTAGACGCAAGTGCCTAGGACAATCATGTTAGTGATACATTTTTCCAATATTCATGTAGTCACTCAAACCGACCATGGATGAATTATTTTGAAGGATTAAACAAATTAACTTCTAGACCCTTCTTGTTCAAATGTGCTCTAGAAACATTAGGGTCTTTTAGAACCTTCTTGGTTGAGTCCTTGTGACTCAACCATTAAGTATTGGTCCTCTTTTCAATGGTCAACTTTTCTTCTAGAATCTTCATCATAAGAAATTTTTTCTGAGAGATCTCATGTCATCAGCATGTTGGTACCTGACCAGGTTCTCAGCCCCAGGCTGATGCAAGTCTTCCAGAGAATGGCTCTTGTGTTGGAAAATTGTAACTAAGAGTTGATAGCATATCTAGTCTGCGCCAGCTCTGTCAGTAAGTTAGTCAGTCTGCAGTGTCATAGGTAGAAATTTATTACAGTCTTAAATGTATCAGAGTAGCTTCAAGTTGAAGCGATCTTACATTGGTGGTTATGCAATTCCTATATATAGAAGAAGTTAATTGATGATCAAAGAGAGATGTGTAATAAGACTGAAAGGAGGAGAAGCTCATCCCGTGAAGTGTATGAAGAGCCCAAGCTCTGTGAAAGTAAAAGATCAAAGTAAAAACTCATTTCCATGTATTGAGGCAAGTTGCGCAGTTTACTATGGTAATATATACAAGTCTATAGTTTTATGTTTCATTATCAAGAATGTTGAATATTGCATGTCGCACATTTTCTCCAGATTTACTTCTGTAAATGTTGTTTACATTTACTATGTGTAAAAGAAATCAAGATTTCCAAATAGTTCACCGAAGTGAAAGTAATATTTTTACAAAGAGTAACTGCGCATAAGTTTCATTGTAAATTTTTACTTCTTATGTCTTAGCAAAATATATTTCAAAATAAAGTTTGTTTAAGAGATCGCGAAGTTAAGAAGTAATGCGCAGTAAAAAGGGTTTGCAAAGTCAAGAGCCGCGAAGTTAAAGAACTGCGCATTTGTGTGAAATTCAACTGCGCAGTAAAAAGTTGAAATGCGCAGTTAATTTCCTCACGGTTAATTTGTGAAGTTTACTTTGCAAGGTATATGCTAGAAGTTGCGAAGTCCTAAAGTGAAGAAAATAAAAGTTGATCTATTTACTGCACACTTCATTCTTTTTACTGCGCGGTGTGCTTTTTCCTTGATCTGGTATCAGAGTAAGGTTTACGGAAAGTAGAAATTGTATTTACAAAAAGGGGAAAAGCAATTAAAGTTAAGAATGGCTTCCACTTCTTGTAATTTGCAAACTCCAATCTTTTCAGGAAGAAATTATGAATATTGGTCTCTAACTATGAAAGCTTTGTTTAGAGGTCAAGTTGTATGAGAAATAGTCCATAATGGCTATGTAGAACCAGCAGATATGGCAGCATACAACAATCTCACACAAGTTGAGAAGGATTTTCTGAAGGAACGGAGGAAGAAAGATGGAAAGGCATTGTTCCACATACATCAAGCAACACATGAATCCATACTCCCAAGAGTAGCAGCAGCGATGTCAGCTAAGGAAGCGTGGGACACACTAGAAACTTCTTATCAAGGCTTGAACAAGGTAAAAACTGCCAAACTACAAATTCTTAGAAGAGATTTTGAATCTCTGTCAATGAAAGATCCAGAGTCAGTAGAATCATTCTATACTCGTGTTATTGGTCTGGTTAATCAAATAAAGTCTCATGGAGAAAATCTAGGTGACAAAAGGGTTGTTGAAAAAGTTCTTAGAGTTCTTCCAAAGAAATTTGAATCTTTAATTGTGACCCTGGAGGAAAACAAAAATCTGTCCCAATTTACTATTGATGAGTTGCAAGACTCATTACTCAATCATGAACATAGAATCAGCAGTTCAGATACATCACTGGAAGGTGCATTCGCAACACCGTCATCCATAAGCCATGGAAGAGGCAGAAGAATATCAAACTCTAGAGGCAGAGGACGAATCTTTCAGAGGAGGTCGCAGCATCAGCCGTGCACATGTCACTGGTGGAGGTCAAAATCAGATCCCCAGTCATCCAAGTGGACAAAGGTATGATAAATCAAGAATTCCATGTCATTACTATAAGAAGTTTGGACACTTCGCATATGAATGCAGGAAGAAGCAGTATGACCAAGGAAACCAAGGCCAATCGCAGTCAAGCAACAACAGCACTCTGAACAACTCATTGTTCTTAGCATGTGCATCTCCACTTGAATGCAATGTTGTCCAAGAAAGTCCAAATTACATATGGTATTTAAACTCAGGCTGTAGCAATCACATGACTGGTAATTTAAATATATTCTCTAATATAGACAAATCAGTTCAAACTGATGTCACACTTGGAAACTGTTCGGGTACACAGGGTACTACCAAAGGACCGAACACCAAGAGCAACCACTTCACACAAACAGATCACAGATCAACACACCGATGTTTTGACGTGGTTTAAACCCTCTTGAGGGAAACACTCCACGGCCCCGGCCAAATAGCTTCTACGGGACAATTTATTATGCAAAGAAAGAAAGTTACAAATGAGCTTCTCATAATCGATCAACTAAACAATGACCCTCCATGCTCTTTGAATAGAGATCATGGACCAATCGGGTGTTAAGCCACGGATCAAGGTTAGGTTTGATCTAAGAGAAGTTGAGCCGTCGGATCACTCTATGTCGGAAACATATCGTGACCGTCGGATTAAGTATTTACAAATGCATACTAATGCATACTAAAGAAACACACTATCCCTAACGGATATATTACACAAGTTGATCTTAACTAACTCCTAAGTGTCTAAATATCCTAACATCCCCCCTTAAGAACAACTTGGGATAGGATTGAAGGATTTACAAAAGTGACACTATTAGGAGAAGGAAGGAGGCATTAGAGCCTATCCCCCCTTAATGACAAGTTCCTGAACTCCTAACATAGATCGAAGTTTAGAAAACTTCGCTTCTGTAAGAGACTTGGTGAAGATGTCTGCAACTTGATCATCTGTAGGGCAAAACAGCACTTCAAGAACACGATCATGAACAAGATTTCTGATGAAGTGCATATGTAGCTCAATGTGTTTGCTGCGTTGATGTAGAACTGGATCTTTGGCAAGCTTGATGGCACTTTGATTGTCGCACCAAAGTGGAGTAGGCTGCTGCTGCTCGAATCCAAACTCTGAAAGGATCTGTCGAAGCCATAAAGCTTCCTGACTGGCATTAACTGCTGCTCGATATTCTGCCTCTGCTGAAGAAAGAGCAAGAGCTTGTTGTTTCTTACAAGCCCAAGTAATAGGTCCAGATCCCAGACTGAAAACATAACCTGCAGTAGACTTTCGATCATCAGGATCGCCGGCCCAATCTGAATCAGTGAAACCAACCAACAAAGGTTTCCCCCCTGTACTGTAATGAATCCCAAACTGAACTGTACCTCGAATATATCGAAGTATTCTTTTAGCTGCTTTCCAGTGACTTTCATGAGGTGTCTGCATATAACGGGCAACTCTACCAACGGCAAAGGAAAGGTCAGGACGGGAATGAGTCAAGTATAAGAGACAACCAACAAGCTGACGATACAAGGTGGCATCGACTTCAGGTGAAGTACAAGTGGCAGAAAGTTTGACTCCAGACTGGAAGGGAGAAGGGGCTGGTGTACAATCTTCCATGTGAAAGCGACGAAGAAGGTCACAAGCATACTTAGACTGAGAAAGAAAGATTCCTTCTTTGGTTTGCAGAACTTGGAGGCCAAGAAAATAATGCAAATGTCCTAAGTCTGACATTTCAAAAGTTTGTTTAAGACTGGATTTCACATGGGTTATAAGATTAGGGTCACTACCAGTAAGAATAAGGTCATCAACATATAGAACAAGTATGAGGAGATGGTTTCCTACTTTCTTGGTATAGACATTGGGGTCAGAATGGCATCTAGAAAAACCAGTGTCAAGGAGAAAGTTATCCATTTTGGCATACCAAGCTCTAGGAGCTTGCTTAAGGCCATATAAGGATTTCTTAAGGCGACAGACAAGGCTAGAGTTATTCTGAACATATCCAGGAGGTTGTTCCATGTAAATTTCCTCCTGTAAATCACCATGTAAGAAGGCAGACTTGACATCCATTTGATGGACTTCCCAGTTGTGTAAGGCTGCAAGGGAAAGAACAAGGCGGATGGAGTTCATTTTGGCGACGGGAGCAAAGGTTTCATTGTAGTCAATCCCTTCAACTTGAGAAAAACCTTTGGCAACTAACCTTGCCTTAAGTCTTTCAACACTTCCATCTGATGCATACTTAGTTCTGTAGACCCATTTACATCTGACAAGTTTTCTTCCTTTTGGAAGAGGTACAAGATCCCAAGTATCGTTCGCCATTAAGGAACGATATTCTTCATCCATGGCTGCATCCCAATCTGGATTCCCTGAAGCTTCTGCAAAAGTTTCTGGATCATGATTCTCGGAAACTTGAGCCAAAAGAGAAGAGGCTCGCTGAAACTGAGAACGTGTTCGACGTTGATCTCTAGGATCACCGGCAAGATCACCAGCTGCTTCACATGTTGAACGGACCCATCGAGGAAGCACTTGTGCTGGTGCAACTGGAGGAACATGAGCAGGCGGAGGTGGATTTTCATCCTCACTGTCATCATCAGAAACTGGAGTTGGAAACCTGTCAAGGAAGTTGGAAGAAGAAGAAGAAGGCACAAACGCCGAATCAGGCTCGCAGGCCAAAGATGGCACACTTGCCGAGTTAGGCTCGCAGGCCAAGATATTTTCATCAAATTTAACATCTCTTCTAATGATTATAGCATGAGAATGTGGTTGAAGAAGTCTATAACCTTTTACATCTTCAGAATATCCAACAAATATGCACTTTTCACTTTTAGGCTGCAATGCTTTCCGTTTTTCATCCGGAATGTGAGCCCATGCTTCACTACCAAACACACGAAAGTGACTTACATCAGGTTTAATTTTACTCCATGCTTCTTCCGGTGTTATACCTTGTAATGCTTTTGTGGGGGTGCGATTTACTATGTAATTTGCACAATTTATGGCTTCAGCCCAAAATTGAAGACTTAGTCCCTTAGATTGGATCATACAATTAGCCATTTCTTTTAAAGTGCGGTTCTTCCGCTCAGCTACACCATTTTGTTGTGGTGTATATGGAACAGTGTGCTGTTGTTGGATGCCTTGTTCAGTGCAGAAAGTAGTGAACTGTTTGTTAACATATTCTCCTCCATTGTCAGATCTTAACTTAATAATTTGATGTCCAGATTGTTTTTCAACAAGGGCCTTGTAGGCCAAGAACATGTTAAATACTTCGCTCTTCAGTTTTAGGAAATAAACCCAAGTGCGTCTGGTGTAATCATCAATGAAAGTTAAGAAATACTTGAAACCAGAAAAGGAAGCAGATGGAAGAGGACCACACAAGTCACTATGCACAAGCTCCAAGGGAACCGAGGCGTGCCAAGAGGCACGTTTGTCAAAACTGTCCCGATGATGTTTTCCGAGTACACATCCGGAACAAACACCATCTCTGCAAGATACCATCGGAAGACTTGTCACCATATTTTCTTTACAAAGTTGTTGCAATGAGCGATAATTTAAGTGACCAAATCGCTCATGCCAAAGTTTGCTCAAGTTATCACTATGAGCAACAAAAACTGAAGGGAAAGGTGATGACCCAAAGTTGTTAAACTTGTACAACCTGGTAATATCATCAACAATTCCGGTAGCTAGGACCTGTTGAGGATCTTTAAAATCCTTGATTACAACTTGGTGAGGTGTAAAGGTCACAGTTTTACCTTCACCAGAATGAGTGATCTGATAGACTGATAACAAATTGCAGGAAATTTTTGGAACACATAGTACATCACTAAAATGACCATTATCTACTGGAACTGTTCCAGCTCCTACAACACTTAGAGATCTATCATCACCAACAAATATTTTTTTGGTGTTACATTCATGCATAGTAGAAAAGATGGCTTGATCCTTAGCCATATGATAAGATGCTCCAGAATCAATGAGCCATTCATTTGAAGTAGAAGAAGAAGATGCATTATAAGAATAACCAGAAGCACAAAGTGCATGTCCATGAGAGGTAGATTCTGATGGTGAATCTAGGCTGATGTGGTGCTTCTTCATTGCTGCTTCCAAGGCTGCCATCTTCTTGAAACACTTTGATTCATCATGATTATCTTTCCCGCAATAGTTGCAATGACGCTCAGTCTTCTTGCCTTTTGGCTTGGATCCTTTGTCATTTTTTAAAGAAGGAGCTGACTGAGAGGGTTTGGGACCCTTGTTTGACTTATTATTGCGAAAATTTTGTTTCTTGGGAGGCTTGGACTTTTCTTTCTGTTGGGACAATAAGGCTTTCCCAGATGTATCTGCATTGTTGATTATTCCAAGATGAATGAGTTTATCTTGTTCCCTAATCAAGGAATCACAAAAGGATTCAAGACTAGGCTCTTGATAGCTAGCTGCATTCAATGACGCTTTCATGGAGTAAAATGTAGATACAAAAACAGAATATGCAGGTCCAAGTTTGGAAAGAATATGATAAATGCATTGTTTGTCTTCCCTCTCAATCTTACATTCTGCACATAAGAGCTTGAGAGTTTTGTACTTAGATAAATAATCTTGAATGCATGAAAAGTCACTTGGATTTAAAGAAATCAACTCATTTTCGAGTTGGTGACCTCGAATTTCATTGTGTTTACCAAACACAGTTTCCAACTTGTCCCAAGCAGCATTAGGTTCATCAATTCCAGATATGTGGAATCGCAAATCAGTAGAGATTGACATCCCAATCAATCCACGAGCTTCATCACATCTATTTGCCCATTTTATTTTCTTATCATCATCAGTGGGTTCTTTTTCTTTCCCTGTTGTAATTCTGAAAAGTCCCCTACTTCGTAGAACATCCTCCATACGAGATTTCCATGAGAAATAGTTGGAACTGTTAAGTAGAATATCACAAAAGGCGGCCATATTTGTAAATTAATGGCTGTAAAAGCAGAAACCAATAGTCTGGATGTGAAGAGCTCGAAAAAATAGGCGGTTTCAAAAAAAACGGCACTGAAAACGGACTCTGTATGATGAAGTTATGCTTGAACAAAGAAACTGTTGAAGGTGTCCCCAATAGTGACGTGGCAGCTAGAGAATGTCCAGCAAAAAAAAGAACCCCCCTCTTCCCAAGATGAACCTTTTGACAATCACTTTACAAAAAAGTTGTTTTTAAGTGAATCACTTTTGTAAAATAAGTGATTTCACTTTTACAATAATATTACTTTTAAATAGTGCAACAATAAATAAAAAGCTTAAGTGACTCACTTGTATTTTTATTTTTTATTATTTAAGTGAGATGCACTTTTACAATAAAGTAACTTGAAAATAGAAATTGCATGCACTTTTCTTTTTAAAAGTAACTTCCTAAGACTTGAACTCAAGACCTATTAAGGAATAAAGCAACTTTGGACCAAGTGAGCTAGTTTAAAAGGTATGTAAAATATGGAAATGAGGAAGGGGGCTTCTTCTTCTTCTTTTTTTTTTTTTTTTTTTTTTTTTTTTTTTTTTTTTTTTAACTCTTCTTGCTCGGTTTGCGTGCTTGCCCTTTTTCCTGCAAAACAGACCACAAAACGAAACAAAAAAAACTTTTCCACACTCGTGGAGTTAGATCTTGTTAGCTTGCCCGGAAAGTCTACGTTTTCTCTCTGTTTCTGATTTGCCGAGATCGCGCAAGGTGCACGGCAAAGAGCATACGCAGCCGAGAAAAACCCTTTCCCTTTCTGTTTCTGATTTGCCGAGATCGCTCAAGGTGCACGGCAAAGAGCATACGCAGACGGGAAAGCAACAATCCGAACCAAAAAAAATCTAACAGTAAAAAAAAATGAAATATGAGATTTTTTTCTTTCAAAAAACGAAATAAAAAAATGCGTCACTGTAACATTATACCTTCAGATCTCATGAAAAACGCGTTTCTGGAGCAACCGGGAACCGTTTTCGATCAAACGAAAACTATTTCCCAATGGAAACGACGCTCCGGACGCAATGGAACACCTCCCACAGCCCAGAAATGCACAGAAATACCAGAACTAGAAACCCTTACGAGTTTCGGCAACAGCAGTTCAAGATCTAGATCATAACCGGAAGCGGCACTTCATAAAAGCTCTGATACCATGTTCGGGTACACAGGGTACTACCAAAGGACCGAACACCAAGAGCAACCACTTCACACAAACATATCACAGATCAACACACCGATGTTTTGACGTGGTTTAAACCCTCTTGAGGGAAACACTCCACGGCCCCGGCCAAATAGCTTCTACGGGACAATTTATTATGCAAAGAAAGAAAGTTACAAATGAGCTTCTCATAATCGATCAACTAAACAATGACCCTCCATGCTCTTTGAATAGAGATCATGGACCAATCGGGTGTTAAGCCACGGATCAAGGTTAGGTTTGATCTAAGAGAAGTTGAGCCGTCGGATCACTCTATGTCGGAAACATATCGTGACCGTCGGATTAAGTATTTACAAATGCATACTAATGCATACTAAAGAAACACACTATCCCTAACGGATATATTACACAAGTTGATCTTAACTAACTCCTAAGTGTCTAAATATCCTAACAGAAACAATATTCAAGTTACTGTTTTGGTAAGGGTATTGTTGATATTCTAACCAAACAGGGGGAGTAGAAATTTATGCCTGATGTTTATTGTGTTCAAGGTTTGAAGCATAATTTGATGAGCATTGGATAGCTGATGGAAAAAGGTTACAGAGTTCACATGATAGGAAAGCATTGTGTGATTAAAGACATATATCCAAGCAATCAGTTAATTTTTGAAGTGCAGATGACAAGCAATCGCTTATTCCTTTGAGGATAAGACCAATCATAAAAGGAAAAACAACTCAAGTTGTTCATGGAAGTTAGAATGAAAATTTTGGAGCTACATTCAAAGCAGAAAGTAAAGAAGCGGAAATTCACTGCGACAAGGAAGAAAAAGACAACGAAATACAAGCAGCGTTTCAAACAGAAATAAAGGATGAATCCTAGTTATGGCACTTCAGATTTGGACATCGGAATTTTGGTGGGTTGAAGCTACTGCACATGAAGGATATGGTGAAGGGATTTCCATTGATTGAAAAGCCAAAGAGAATATGTGAAGGCTGTATTTCTGGAAAACAGCATAGAGAGACTTTTTTAGTCGGAAATTCATATAGAGCTCGCACACCACTTGAAATTGTGCACTCTGATATTTGTGGATCGATGCAAACACCGTCCATGGGAGGATGCACTTATCTTCTCACATTTATTGATGATTTCACAAGAAAAACCTGGGCTTCTTTTCTAAAACAAAAATCTGATGCGTTTGGTTGTTTTTAGCAGTTCAAGGCACTTGTGGAGAAGCAGAGTGGTTACAGCATGAAGATCTTAAGAACAGATAGAGTTGGTGAGTATGTTTCAAATGATTTCTTAATTTTTTGCAAAAATCATGGCATAAAGAATCAATTCACAACGCGGTATACACCACAGCAGAATGGTATCGCAGAGAGGAATAACATAACTATTATGGAGATGGCGCGCAGTATGTTGGTAGCCATGCATCTGTCAAAAGAATACTGGGTTGAAGCAGTGGCAACTGTTGTTTATATCATGAATCGATGTCCAATGAAGAGCGTGAAGAATAAAGTTTCACAGGAAGCATGGATAGGTATGAAACATAGTGTTTCGTATTTAAAAGTTTTTGTCTGTGTAGCATACGGACATGTTCCAGATGAGCTAAGAAGGAAATTAGACAATAAAGGACAGAAATGCATTTTTATTGGGTATTCTGAAGCATACAAGTTGTATGATCTTGTTGCAAGAAAAGTTATTATCAGTTGAGATGTTAAGTCTGTAGAAAATGAAGCATGGGATGGAACTGTAGAGAAGAATGTTAAAATCGTGTCACATGTTGAACATGATGACATTGCAGAAGATGTGGTTGAGATTCCGCATGTGAATCAGAAATTCGCAGCTACGTCTACTCCCAAGACTGCGCAACATGTTGTTGGTTGTGGAGCCAGATCTTCCAGTCTCATAGATGATGATTCAGCCGTGTCCGTACCCCAGGTTTGGTTATGATCCTGGCTCGACGCTTAGAGGGTCCGGGGGGGGGGGGGTCGACCCCCCCTGGCAAGGGGGCACGGGGGCAGCACCCCTGAAAAAGGAGGTTTGGGGGAAACGCCCCCAAGTTACAGGGGTTCGAGGGCAGAGCCCTCGAGGAAAATTTTTGGGGCTATTTTCGCCACCAGTTTTCGGGCCCATGGTTTTGGGTAACCCGTGGTATTTTCCCATTGTATTTCCTTGTGTTGAAACATGTGTTAGAAAAACAAGATCGCAGAGCAATAACAATAAACAGAAATGAAAATATAATCACACACACATTACAAGAGAGACACAAGCCATGGATGAAGAAATAGAATGCATTGATAATAATCAAACATGGGAACTAGTTGATGTTCCTAAGGACAAGAATGTGATAAGTGTCAAATGGATTTATAATACCAAGCAAGATGTTGATGGAAATGTGCAGACTCACAAGGCAATATTGGTAGCAAGAGGATTCACACAACAACCTAGCATATAATTCAATGAAACTTTTACACCTGTAACACGAATGGACACTATCATAACAGTTTTGGCCATCGCATCTCATAAGACATGGTCTGTTTACCAAATGGATGTTAAGTCTGTATTTTTAAATGGTTATTTGGAGGAGGAAGTATATGTGTAGAAGCCACAAGGATACAAAGTCCCAGGACAAGGACACGGAGTATACAGACTGGAAAAAAAGGCACTTTATGGTTTAAAGCAAGCTCCTATAGCTTGGTATAGTCGCATTAACTCTTTCCTCATTCAGAATGGATTTCACATAAGTGAATGTGAGCCAAAGTTGTACACAAAAATCAACAAGCAAGAAGGTAATAAGCTAATCGTCTGCATGTATGTAGATGATTTAATATTTACTAGTGATTTTGGCATAGAGGAATTTAGATTAGACATGGAAAGTGAATTTGAAATGACTAACTTGGGGCTTATGAAGTATTTTCTGGGCATTGAAGTCCAACAAACTAAAAATGGTATATTTATATCTCAGTCGAAGTATGCAAGTGATGTCTTGAACATATTTAAGACGTTAAACTGTAAGACAGTTCCAACACCAGTGATAACAGGTTTGAAATTGAGCAAGGATGATGATGGTTCCAATGTAGATCCTACGGTTTTTAAAGGCTTGTTGGCAGGCGTATGTATCTTACAGCAACAAGGCCAGATATTATGTATGGAGTCAGCTTAATCTCAAGATTCATGGAGTCACCAAAATAATCTCATTGGCAAGCAGGTAAAAGAATTATGAGGTATGTAAGTGGAACAAAAGACTTTGGTATTTTGTATTCAACCTCAGAAAATTTCAAACTCATTGGATACACTGACAGTGATAATGGAGGCAGCATAGATGATAGAAAAACACATATGGGAATACATTTCATTTAGGAACAGGTGTTGTATCATGGGCTTCAAAGAAACAACCTATAGTAACTCTTTCTTCAGCAGAAGCCGAGTATGTCGCAGCTACAAGCGCTACATGTAAATCCATTTGGATGTGGAGGATGTTAAGTGATCTGTCATAGAACTAGCAAGAACCCACAATCATTTACTGCGATAATAATTCAACTATCGCACTGTCAAAGAATCATGTGTTCCACAAGAGAACTAAGCATATTGACACAAGGTATCATTTTATCAGAGAATTGATAAATATAAAAGAAATCTGGTTAGAATTTTGTAGGTATGAAGATCAGGTAGCAAACATATTTACAAAATCATTGGCAAAGGACCCATTTCAGTATCTACGAAGTTGTTTGGGAATGACAAGTTCTGTGCAGTGAACTTCGTCATGCACGGAGCATGTTTCAGCTCTGAAATAATTTGTAAAATTTTATTTTTGTTTAATGATCCCCATCCGCTCATAATTAAGGGGGGGTGTTGGAAAATCGTAATTAAGAGATGATAGCGTATCGAGTATGTGCCTTCTCTGTCAGTAATTCAGTCATCCTTTTTGTCAGTCTGCAGTGTCAGACAGCCAGTCATTTTGCAGCCAATCCGGTGCACGTCAAGTTAGCATTTATGTAACCGCGTTAGTATTCTGCATATCAAGAATTCTTAGGTAGAAATTTATTACAGTCTTAAATGTATCAGAGTAGCTTCAAGTTGAAGCGATCTTAAGTTGGTGGTTATGCAATTCCTATATATAGAAGAAGTTAATTGAAGATCATAGAGAGATGTGTAAGAAGAGTGAAAGGAGGAGAAGCTCATCCCATGAAGTGTATGAAGAGCCCAAGCTCAGTGAAAGTAAAAGATCAAAGTAAAAACTCATTTCCATGTATTGAGGCAAGTTGCGCAGTTTACTATGGTAATATATACAAGTCTGTAGTTTTATGTTTCATTCTCAAGAATGTTGAATATTGCATGTCGCACATTTTCTCCAAATTTACTTCTATAAATGTTGTTTACATTTACTGTGTGTAAAAGAAATCAAGATTTCCAAATAGTTCACCGAAGTGAAAGTAATATTTTTACAAAGAGTAACTGCGCATAAGTTTCATTGTAAATGTTTTACTTCTTATGTCTTAGCAAAATATATTTCAAGATAAAGTTTGTTTAAGAGATCGCAAAGTTAAGAAGTAACGCCCAGTAAAAGGATTTGTGAAGTCAAGATCTGTGAAGTTAAAGAAATGCGCATTTATGCGAAATTCAACTGCGCAGTAAAAAGTTGAAATGCACGGTTAATTTGTGAACTTTACTTCGCAAGGTATTTGCTAGAAGTTGTGAAGTCCTAAAGCAAAGAAAAATAAAAGTTGATCTATTTACTGTGCAATTCATTCTTTTGACTACGCGGTGTGCTTTTCCCTTGATCTTGATGCTGCCCAAAAATCAATATAAAATCTATTCAAGTTAAGGTTGCTAGAGCATAAGATGATTTAATGGAAAATTGTCTCGAGATTCTCAGTATATAGTACAATTCCTATATCTGGTGTCATGAATGGTTACAAACTTACAAAATGTTTTCATAGAGGAATTAAACTATGCTGGCAAATGGTCAAGGTTTCAGGGATGATTATATCTTTGCCACTATAGCACAGTTCTGTATTTTTGCACTGTAAGACTAAATTCTCTTAGTCTTTTTCATTTCTTCCTTGGGTTGTTTTCCTGATTTATTTTTTTCTTTAGGCCACAGACTACCAAAAGGTGTTTAGGCTACAGGTTTGATATTAACTGTTGCCTGAGACAACAGATTTTGTTTCACATTAGCATGGCCTTATACTGTCACTATTGATGGTAGATCATATATGTCTGGATTTTATTTTACAGGAGTCTCTATAGATTTGCTTGTATTATCTCTTTTAACAACTCTTCTCAAGGAAACTCTAAAGATTGTATATTTTTCTGAATAACAAGCCTAATCGTTGTTACTTTTAGAAATTATTTAGGTGCTTGATAAGGAAGGTGGCATGCTTGCAAAAAATAGCATGGAAGGTGATGCTACTTGGGCATTTGAATTGGCTGGTCTAACAATACAGTTTCCTCTTATCGTTGAGAATTTGGACCAGCCCCAACAATGCTTGTGGAGGTTACTCAAATATTACAAACTTAATATGCTTTTCTGATCGACACCTCCTTTAATGTTAAAAAAATTAATATTGATTGTATTGTGTCCTACAAAATGCAGATGTTGTGTGAAGAACAGGGGCTATTTCTTGAAATAGCTGACATCATCTGAGGCTTGGGGCTCACAGTCTTAAAGGGTATTATGGAGGTTCGCAATGACAAGATCTAGGCACACTTTATTGTCGAGGTAAGTTTTGTTGTGGAGTGATTGCTTTGCCAAATTTACTAGTTTTGAGTATCCAGTGGCATCCATTCAGGGTTGCATAAAAGCTTGAATAGGATAAGAAAAGTTGGGACAATTTTCAAATTGATGCTATCAATTTGATCGGGTTCAATATCCTTTGTCTTTTTCTGCTTATGTTGTCCCTTTTTCCTTTGAATGTAGAAAAACAAGGATGTACACAGGGTTGACATTTTATGTTCACTCATGCAGTTGTTACAACCAAACACTAAGAGTAATTCAAATACAGCTAATCAATCTATCTCATTCAGGACTCAGGGCATAGACAATGTTTCTTAGACATATGATGCATTCCATCTATCATCAATGTCTACTTTATTGACAAATGGTGTTGTGAGCGGGTCTTAAAATCTTTGTCTGCCGTGACTGGCATCCACGCATTATTACTTCCTCTATAGTGTAATGTAATTAAAATAAGTTATTAAAAGTTGCTATTACCCTGTGTTATAGCGGATAACCTGTAAGTGCAGAGATGATTTATTCTTCTTACAATTGGGAAGCGTAGGAGTGGAGCTACATTTGAAGATTGATCTATCACTTCTGTGACCACAACTCGTTTAACAACCTTTTCCTTTGACATGCTTTCTATGGCAAGGATTATTTCGAATATTTGGTGTGGTTACATATGGTTTTGAATTATATTCCAACTTGGCCAGATAGTAAGGTGAATTGCATATCTTAGGTCTTTATGTATTTAACTTTGAAGAGATTTCTAGAAATTTTATTCCCTATGGTTGTCATCGGAATATATTTATAGTGATGACTATTGTTAAACGATCATTTCAATGGGGGGTTTCATATTTAGTTTGTAACAGAGAAAATAAAAATACTATGAAGTATGTTGTAGAGTTGTGCATAAAGAATGCAAAATGCTACTTTTTAGTTCATCAAGGAATGAAGTTAGAAGCTTTTGGGCGGGGTATAAATATTTGCCTTGAACAAAACCAGCATGTTTTCTTTTTGGTACACATTAATCTTTGAAAAGATACATGTGCAGCTTTAGGCTGGCAATGTCCTCAGTTGAAAACAAAGTGCTACTACTAACAAATCTTTTGTTCTTTATAATGTTAAGATATGGTTTCTTGAAGTATACTTGTTTAAAACGAGGTTACTCCAAATAAAATTTCTAAGCTTTTATGATGCATTATTATGTGGAGGGATTTCTCTAGTTACTCTTTTCCTTGGACTCTCTCTCTATGTGTTCTTTTTGCCTCGGTAGATTAGGACTTTCCTTCTGTAAGGAGGATTCTTTTTTTTATTGCGTGGTTAGTTACATTTGTGTTTAATGTAGTATTCCTCCTCATTCATGTGCCAATGCTCCTCCTACCCACAGATTTCCAGGGCACATTTTTTTAAATGAGTGTATGTTTGTCTCCCTCATGTCTGTGTGTTTGGTGTGCAGTCCTGCGTTCTACTTGATATTTTCCCTTTGCATTTTCTTTTGCATGCAATTTCAACAAGTTATTCCTCTGCGTATTCTTTTGCCAATGCAAGACAACCAACAAGTCTACCATCCTTCTATGTGTTCACAAAATACGTTTCATTTCATCCCTGCATAGCGGTCTGCCAGATTCCATGCCTCTCCTAACATCCAATGTCACTCTAGTGTTTTTCTCTGCTCCCCTGTGTAATCGCATGGTATCCTCCTTCTTCACCTGCGATTATGGATTTTATTTCTTCTACTCTTTTGTCACTGCCACGTATCATCTCTACCCGCTAGGATGCCTCCTTAGTGGATTAGGGTTAGGGTTTCATGCTCCTTTTCAACCAACGATTGCTTGCTTCAAAACTTTATTCAAAATTTACATGGGGTAACCATGAAAATAAGAGACATATTTGACAAATTGATAATAAATGATCACATGAGATGAAAGGTTAAAATGGAAATAACAGATATATAAGGACTTTAGGAAGGCCCTTTTTTGAAATAAAATGGGGTTTGGGAGTAAGGGCCTTTAGGAGGACTCAATCCAAAAGCAAGAAGAGTGTGCGGTGAGAGGTACTATAAGACGTTGATCACGGGCTATGCTTCTACTAGGGAGCCCGATCTGGATCTGCATTTTTTTTGCTCGAATGAGGTTTCAGAGATTGGATATAGAAAATATTTCATACAATGCATTGTTGAATGGATTGGCAGAGCAAAACTGATTCGATGTCGTAGAGATCATTTACAGATAGATTTGTCGCGGGCGCTTTAGGAATGCATCTAGTGATTCCATAATGATCACAAGTCTCTGCAAGCAGGGAAAATTAGAGGAGGACAAGCGATTATTCGATGACCTCAGGTTTTTCTTCAGCTTTATTTAATGATTTGTTGTTAAGACCCAATTGCCCTGATACCAATAACACAAACACAATCTCTGATGGAAAAAATAACACAGGACAAGGGTTCAAATGGCCTTAAAAGATATTAATATACCAGATCTAATATATTTTACTCTATTCACCTTAAATTTAATATAATTTTTTCGAGTATGGGAAAGGCCCATAAGTCTTAGGGTGGAAAACATACGCTCTGATACCAAATGTAATGACCTAAAACTCATAAAGACCAGTAAACAACAAAGAACCAGCATGCAAAGGGGATCGGAACACAAACAGTGGATCTAGTAACCTGTAAATAATAAAAACCAATAAATAACAAAGAACCGGCATGCAAAGGGGATCTGAATACAAATAGTGGATCCGTCAACACACACACAAAAAAAAACGTTGAAAAGTTAAAGATCCTTACCTGACTAGATGACCTGGTATCTACCTTGACAACTCCAATGCCGCAACTGAAGGTAGGGGAATGACTCTCCACCCAACCAACCCCCATCCAATGGTTGAGGCACCCCAAGCCCCCAACAATTAACCCTATGCTAAAGCTTACTTGCTTTCCTCTTTCTGTCAGCCTCTTTCTTCTTTCTTGGCTCCTCCAAAGCTCCTCTTCCAAAATGCCAAAAAGACCAAAAAGATCCCCCCTCTCTTCTTCTCATCCTCCTTTTATCTCCTATTTCTCCCATTTTCTTAATTTCTTTTAATGCAATTTGTTTTCCTTCATTTATTCTTTCATATTCCTTTTTATTATTTACCCTTCTTCTTTTTTTACATTTCATTATAAATATTCCACAAATATGCATACATGAACGTTGTTACAGAGTTTGGAGACTCCAACGGATCTCTTGGAATCTGAAGTCCAAGAGTCTCCTATCTTATGTATAAATAAAGGCTTTCGCCTATGAATTAATTGAAAAACCGGGAGTTATTTCTGTTAATTGGTATCAGAGCAGCCAGGTTGCTGCCATAAATCCTACCTGCACTCCTCCTCAGGCTCTCAAGCCTGCCCCCTACGTCCTCCTTATGCTTGCTCAGTCCTGCATTATCTGCATTCCACTCTTCCTGGAACTAACGCCTCTCTTGGATGTCTCATTCTGTGGTATTGATTGAAGTTTGAAAAACCGAACTCCTCATCACGCTACTATTGAAGCTCTTAACCCTAATTTTGCTGCTATACACTCCTCTCATATAGCGACCTCTCATATTTATACTAAATTTAACTGCTCGATTATGTTTTAGATGCAATAGTTGATTTGAGCGAAATAGTCATAGTTGCAAACACTTTTTTTGAGATTTGTTCCGTGGAAGGCCACCATCCACATTTTTATGCTGAATGGAGTGTGATTGAAGGTTGCGTCCACATTTTTATGCCGCATGGATTGTGATTAAAGGCTACCGTCCACATTTTTATGCTGCGTGGAGTGTGATTGAAGGCTGCATCCACGTTTTATGGAGATGTGATCCTAGGAATGGAGTGTCTCCATCCTATCTGTTGCGAGCTAACTGAGACCACGACTACTACTTAGCAATTGAAGTGACTCAACATCCTAAGTACGTATTCATTTCTCAGAAGAAGTATATTGTAGAATTGTTGAACATATTTGGCATGACAAACTGCAACCTACTCTCAACTCCAATGGAACAAAAACTAAAGCTTACATCAAGTGAAGGAAAAGAATTTGAGGATGCAACCAAGTACCGACAAATTGTAGGAAGCCTTATCCACCTTACAACCACCAGACCATATATTCCTTATGTTGTTAGCATTCTTTCACGATTCATGCACAAACCTTGTGAAGGGAATTGGTCTGCTACAAAAAGAGTTCTAAGATACTTGAAAGGGACTCAAGTACTCTAAGGCGGATGACTTCAAACTCATTAGGTACTCTAATTCTGAATTTGATGGCGACAAAGAAATGGGAGTGTCCACTTCTAGATACATGATGAGTCTTGTATTATCAGTTGTCTCCTGGAGATCACGCAAATAGTCAATTCCGGGAGATTCGACAATAGAGGCAGAATATGTAGCTTCTACAAAAGCAACTAAAGAGATTGTGTGGCTCAGGAAGATACTTGAATATTTGCAGGAGAAACACAAGAAATCCACTCCACTTTTGATTGACAACACTTTCGCAATCAACTTGGCCAAGAATCCCATATTCCATGATCGAACCAAACAAATCAACACAAAGTATCATTTGATTCAACACCATGTAGAGGCCAAAACAGTTCATTTACGTCATTATTCCACAAATGAGCAAATTGCATACATCTTCACCAAAGCACTTGGACGAGAAAAGTTTGAAATATTTAGAACCATGCTCGGACTTACAAACACCCCTTCAGATTATGGGGGGAATTTTGGAATCCTCCATAATTTTTGTAAATAATAATGATGTAAATAGTTTCAGTTCTCAGTTATGGAATATGAGGAGTCTGGAGACTCTAACGGATCTCTTAGAATCTGAAGTCCAAGAGTCTCCTATATTGTGTATAAATAAAGGCTTTAGCCTATGAATTAAATGAATAACTAGGAGTTATTTCTGTCAAGATGAATCACATGGAGCAATTTTCTTCACAAAGTTGGATCTTTGTTCCAGGTATCATCATATTAGAATCACATTAGAATGAAGGATGAGGACATCCCAAAAACATCATTCAAAACTCATGAAGGTCATTACGAATTTATGGTCATGCCATTTGGTCTCACAATGCACCTTCCACATTTCAAGGTTTGATGAATTCCATTCTCAAGCCCTTCCTTGGAAAATTTATGCTAGTATTTTTTGATGGTATACTAATCTATAGCAAGTCTTGGGAAGAACATTTTCAACATGTTGATAGTGTGCTATAACTACTAAAGTAGCAACAACTATATGCAAAACCTTCCAAATGTTCATTTGGGGTAAAGGAGGTAGAATATTTGGGTCATATTGTATCTCATGAAGGTGTCTAGTTAGACCTTGACAAAATTAAAGCCATGATGGGTTGGATGATTCTCAAAACTTTGAAGAATATTTGAGGATTCTTAGGGTTGACAGGGTACTACCACAAGTTTGTTCGTGACTATGGAAGAATAGAAACACCTCTAACAACATTATTGAAGAAAGAAGCATTTTCTTGGACTCCACAGGCAACTCGAGCTTTTGAAGAACTTAAAGAGGCAATGTGCAAAGCTCTTTTTTTGGCCACACCAAACTTCACAAAAAACTTTATTGTGGAATGTGATGCCTCGGGAAATGGCATTGGTGTTGTTCTAATGCATGAAGGACACCCCCTTTCTTTTGAAAGTCAACCAATCGAGGGAAAGAACTTACAAAATCTCATTTATGATACGGAAATTATGGCAATACTACATGCACTAAAGAAATGGCATCCCTACCTAATAGGCAGGCACTTCAAGGTCAAAATAGATCATGATAGTCTTAAATACTCCTTAGAACACAGACTATCTTCAGAACAGAAACAAATATGGGTAACCAAGATGTTGGGATATGACTTTGAAATCATCTATAGAAAAGGGAAACAAAATGTGGTGGTAGATGCACTCTCTAGAAAACATGAGGACTTTGGGGCAGTACTTTGTGCGATTTCTATTATACAACCCGATCGGGTGGTGTTAGAATTTGTACTTGAATAGTAGTTATGTTAGATATGTAATAAATTTCTACTATATTACAATCAAAATAAGCAATAGGATCACTAAAAGATAGAAAAGCACGGCATCAAAAAGAGACACAAAGATTTATCTCTGGGAAACCCTTCAAGGGAAGAAAACCCAGCATATTCTTCCATATAGTGTTGAGCATTGGTTGTCATTGATGTCAAATAAAGATAATGTCAATTGTTTGAATGTCAACTAATGTCAAAGAGGATGTCAACTGATTCATTCTGATTCATTGATATCAGCTGAAGGCTGAAGTCAAAGTGGATACAGCATTCCTGCAGAAGTATGAAGAAGTATATGGAAGCCACTTTGAAGTAGTACATGCACAATATAAAGAAGAACATGAACACCAGAAGTATATGCACATGTGGTGAAGGTGAAAGACATGTATGCAACTTTGGATTATATCTAGAAGTGCATTCAGTCTGAAGATGTGTATCAAGGACGCAAAATGCATGACAAGTTTGAAGAAGTACATAAGAAAATACATCATGAAGATCCAGTTCAAGAAGGAACACAAGTAATGTATCCTACAGCATTTGGTCCTTGCGCAGAAATCAAGTCCACCAAGTCATGCATTCATATGGTAGCAGCCAAGGATTTGGTTGGAAAATGGTACAAGTGCTTAAGAAACCAAGGATTTGGTTGAACAAATGGTACAAGTATGCAAGCAAGCTTAAGCGTTGCTTGGTTAAAAGTTGGAAGTGCACAAGTAGTTATTGGTTGGACAATCTTGAAAGCATGCAAGCATGCCCAATTAGAAGATGCTTTCAGTAAGTGGAATGTGCAGAAATTCCTAGAAAGGTACAGCGGTTGAAGACCATCTATGAGAAAATTCCACAATCGACAGTACAGCGGGTGCACAAGTCTCACAAGTGATGACAAGGAAGAAGTCAAAGACCCACCAAATAGAAGTTGGTGTATCCACAGAATTCGCTAAGTATCAATATGCTAAGTGTGCACTGCCCACAAGTGATAAAGCGGAAAGAGTCAAAGACCCACTTTGAATAATTTGGAGTATGCGCAAATCCCACAAAGTATTAACATCAAGGATGCATTACCCATAAGGGTTGGTACAGCACAAGTCATGGACACACCAAGATTAAATAGAAGATTGCACACATACATTAAGGAAATGGTACACCAAGAGCGCAATGGTACACCACTAAGGTGTGAAGTCCCACTAAGTTGTGGACCTTGAAGGTGGTTGATAAAACAAATATGACACATCAATAGCATATATGATTACATGTGGCATATGCACAATCCGTGAAGTATGGAAGAAGAATGCCACTACCAACTTGTGAAGATACAATTTGTGCAGGACGTGTATAAATAGAGATGCAAGTTGGAGATTGAAGGTAAGCTTGATGGCGAGATCATAAGAGCTTCGAGTGCAAGTTTCAGTTTATTTTTCGGGGTATCAAGGGACTCATGGACATAACATAATGATCTAGCAAAGAGCCGAATGCGCACATGCAGTAGAATGAAGATTTGATGATGTGCAGAATGATGTGATAGATCTGTGACGAATGTGCAAATACTGAAAGGAAGAAATATTGAAGTATGCCGAAGTGCTTGATATTTCAAAGGATAGTACTATAATTAGCACGCCGATAGTCACAAATGTTGTAAAGATAGAAGCATAGAGACAAAACCGAAGTTTATCAGATATTGCACAAATGTGTAGCTGATGCATATGAACAGAAGTGAAAGTGTGTGAAGTTGAAAACTCCATCTGACACACAACAATAGAACAACAGCAGGATCCGATAGGCGCATCGTGATGCAGATGATCTGAGACAAGTGAGAACCAATTATATGATGAACAGGACGTCGCATATTATCTGAGAGACTGCAGCATTTAAATAGAACTGACACATCAGAAAGTGCGCAGTTCCTTCTGTTACTAGTGCTTCATTTCTGAACAGCAAACTATCAATTGAAAGCACAATATTAGTTGATCAAGCAGTCACGAAGAGCATATTGTTTAACCAGAAACGTAGACTACAAAATCAGTAGAGCACACAGTACATGAAGTAAGTCATCAGCAGAAGTGTGAGTTGAGAAGTTTGAGAATTCAAGTGATGTATGCAACGTAGTGACAGAGTACAGTCTGCGTACGAAGGTGCGCACAACAGAATTATCATTAAAGATCTAAAGAAGTGTATAGAGTTGAATTTCAGTAAGGAAGTAATATATATTGGACATCAGGGCGGTCAGACAAGGCAAGGAGAAAGGGAGTCGTAGCTTCCTTCAGGTTGGTTCCTGTAAAACAAAGAAGATAGGGGATCGATGTCTCCTTCTAGTTGGTGTTGGAGAAACAAAGGGAGTAGAAGCTTTCTTCAAGTCGGTGCCTGTAAAACCAGGGGGTTGGTTCCTCCTTCCTGTTGGTGTTGGTAAACACAGGAATTTGGTGCTTCCTTGAATGTATTATTTCTCACTATAAATAAGCATTATGTGGTTTTCTCTTGTTTGGGTTTCCACGTAAAAATATTGTGTGTTATGTGTTGTTTATGTGGTGCATATATGTGTGGATGTTCATTTATTGATGCATAACAGAGAATAAAGATTAAGTAAATGCTAATTCGTTAAAGAAGGTAAAAATCATTGATAACTGAGCTAATACTAATTCACCCCCCCTTAGTATTAAATCAATTCCAACATATAGATTCATCAGCAAGTACAATATCAAACTAGTACAATGAAGAGCTAAATCTCTTCTACAAATATCCCGAGAATATATAAGATAGAAAACCAAAGATAAGATTTCTTCACAATGCAGCTACTCTTCACCTCTAGCGAACGTGTCCTTCTTTCTCTTGTCATGCGAACTTGCTTGAGTGAGTGATGATGCAAATGGGAAATGCACCTCCCCTATTTATATTTTTTTTCCAAGTGGCTTTCCCTTATGGGACCAACTCGTCTAACTGCTAGGGCCGAATTCATTAGGGAAACATTAAATTAACCTTATTTAGTGTTTCTTCTGGATTCTTCTGAGCCGACTTAGCAAGTAGGGTTTACATTGATTCTTTCAAGACTTTACATGATCAAATACAATATGAATATTCCCCGAAGGAAGTACAATAATAATACAACAAGAATATCTTCCGAAGTTACACAATCTTCAACAGTCCCTCTTAACAAGGAAGGTGTTATATGGGCATGATCATCATCATTATTGCTGCAAATATGTACTCTGACCATTGAATTCTGACATCTCTTGAATCTATATATCACAAGAATTTCTCCACAAGCAAGACATCATCTCAAACATGCATCTGTCACAATCATACATCCGGGGATATCTCAATAACAGCTCATCAACAAGCCAGGCGAACACATTACGTCATTATGAGACTTCGTCCTATTCACAAGGAATCTAGACACACACATCCTACTAGATAGACAGCTCGATTGGATACACATACTCAGTTGGATACGCATACTCTACTGGATACACATACAAAAGTATGGTCACTCTCTCCAACCTAACAATGTATGGTCACTCTCTCCAATCATCACAAGTATGGTCACACTCTCCAACCTACCAACGTATGGTCACTCTCTCCAATCCTCATGAGCTGGTCACTCTCTCCAGTGCACACACGCTTACTATCTCTAACTAGATACGTATCTCGTCCGGATACGCATACTCGATTGGATACGCATACAAAATTATGGTCACTCTCTCCAATCATCACAAGTATGATCACTCTCTCTAGATGTCCTGCGTGATCACTCTCTCCAGATGTCCTGACTGATCACTCTCTCCAGTTGTCACGTGCCCATCAATGACCACTTGTTGCTATCACATCATCAGCTACATCCCTGAAATCATATATCGGACTCATCCCTCCCTCTTATGAGGGACATCTCTCTGCATCACGCCAAGCTTGTCCCTGAAGTACTCAAACTTTACTCTCAACGGAGGCTTGGACAACACATCGGTTGTCTTCTCGTCCATTGCAATATACTTGAGCTTCACTGCTCCCCTTTGTACCATATCTCTGATGTTATCATACCTGATATAGATATGCTTGGACTTGTCATGGAATACTAGGCTCTCGTACAACTTCACACAACTCTAGTTGTCACAGAAAATACAAGTTGCCTCTAACTCGAGATCAAACATCCCTGCGAGTAACTTCTGAAGCCACACTGCTTCACTGCTAGTTGAACATGTTTCCATATAATCTGCCTCGGCTGTACTCAGTGCCACACTAGTATGCTTCCTATTGAACCAGGAAATCATGCTTGATCCCAAACTGAAGCAAGATCCTGAAGTACTCTTCATGTGTGTGACACTACCGGCCCAATCTGAATCAACATAGCCTTGCAGGATAATCTTCTGATCTAACTCATATCTGAGTCCATACTCAAGTGTACCCTTCAGGTATCTCATCACATGCTTTGCAAAATCAGGTGAACATGTCTCGGCTCAACCATGTACTAACTCAAAGTGTTCACTGCAAAGCATATATTTGGTCTCGTGTTCGTCATGTACAACAACGAACCAATCATTTGTTTGTATAAAGTGGCATCCACTGTCTCTGAAGTAGTATCACACAACAACTTCAAATTTGATGCCATCGGTGCAGCCATGGCCTTACAGTCCAACATCCTGAATCACTTCAAGATATCCACAGCATATTTTCCTTAGTTAAGGACAATATCATCTGGACTCTGCCACACCTCTTAACCTAAGAAGTAGTGCATCATACCCAGGTCTTTCATCTCAAACTCAGGGACAAGCTTCTTCTTAGTTTCTGCAATGAGCTCGTCATCTCCTGTTAGAGACGGGTCATCTACATATAGAAGCAATATCACTGGTTTCCCATTCTCAACCTTGTAGTAAAGGTTGGAATCTTCTTTACTCTTGGTAAATCCCAATCTCATCAGAAAACTATCAATCATGTCATACCATGTCCTGGGTGCCTGCTTCAATCCATACAAAGCCTTCTTCAAATTGCACACATGTGTCTACCTGTCATGTGTCTCGAATCCCAATGGTTTCTCCACATACACTTCTTCTTCTACTACACCATTCAGGAAAGTTGTCTTCACGTCCATCTGGTGTACCTTCCACTTCATCACTGCAGCTATCACAAGTATAGCTTTAATCGAAGTGTGTCTTGCTACAGGAGCACACATCTCGTCATAATCTATCCCTCTTTCTGAGAGAAACCGGGAACCTTGCTTTGTACTTCTATAGTATGTTTGATTTTGTAAATCTATTTGAAGGTCACTACTGAACAATCACAACTTGTTCTTCGTAACATGTCTTATCATCCTTCTATTGTAGGTCATAGCATACGACTACAAGTCAAATTCAGTCATATGATTAGCAACATTACATACTAATCAATCAATTCAATGTAATGACAACTTCTTATACATATTGTACACAGTCATGTGACCAATACATCTTAGCCAATGCTTCAACACAACATTCATCCATATCTCGTATACATAGTAACTATCTAGATGCCTTTAATCTCTACCATGACATACTATTAAGAGCGTGCACTGCCGTCTCAACATGTTAGCAAAGAGGTTTCATTCTAGACAAGCAACAATGGCTCATGGAATGTTGTGCTGCACCATAAGCTACTTATTCATCATATGTACATTAAGAGTATATTGTTCATTTATCCTGGCCATATCAATGTTTTCACTATAAGAATCATAATCCATTTCCTGATTCTACAAATATGCATACAACTATCATGAACAATATCATTTAAACACTTAAGGAATAACTCAAATGATAGTTTAAATACTTACCTTTCATGTTTTTTGTAGGCTCCCTCTTGATTTCAGCATCCTTGCATAATTTATTGGTGTTTTTGGAAGTGTACTCTGCTCCATCGTCTAAATACCTTTATCTTCATCTTCGTATAGTCTGGAACTTGATGAGGTCTTCATCATTGGTCCTCATGCACTGGATCCAAGATCTCTTGTTTCTACTGCTTGGAAACGAACTCTTCGCATTCTTTCCTTGTGCACATCCCTTGCGTATACCATGATGATCTACTTGGGTTCACAATGTTATGTATCATGGCTTGTTCAATTTGTACAAGCCTCCATCTTGTTCTCCAATTACAACTACATCATCAATAGACTTTCCTCTTGGCCACATAAGAACTTGGCCATCAACAAAAGCAACTTTGAATCCTTTCTTATCCAATGCTGAAATGGATAGAAGATTATTCTTCAAACCAGGTACATATAACACATCATTCATCTTTATAGGCTTTCCGGAATCCAACCTGTAGGAGGCTTCTCTTACACCTTTACTAGGATACTAATAATATGTTACAAATATAAATAATAAATAATAAATAAAATAACAACTAATAATAAAAATGACAATACTAATACAAAATTTATATTAGCTAAGAGAACATGAGTCTCCTCAAAATGGTTTCCCAAACCATATAAATAGTGGCTACCAATTGTACAATTTCATATGAATCATTCATTTTTATCAGTATTCACATATATATTTATTTGAAGATGGACCATTTTCCTACATAACACTCGGATGTGGTGTTCTCTTCTTACCTAACATTTGGATATGGTGTTACATTGGTATCATAGCGATCTGACCCTTGGCCATTATTTACACTTTGTGTAATTTGGAAATTAACCAATATCCTAGGGCTCCCCTTAAATTGTGTATTTGACCAAAACATTAGATAAAGTAAAAGAGAGAAAAAAATAATAATAAAAGGACAGTTAAAAAAAAGAGAGAAAAAATCATGTAAAAAAAAGGAAAAAGAAAAGAAAGTAAAATTTAAAAAGAAAAAACGAGGAGAAAAGGAGAAGTATAAGAGCAATGGGTGGTTTTAAAGAAAACAAGACGTGGTTTTATTTGGGTGAAATATCAAATCGTAAATTCAAGCACCATTTTGTGTAGAGTCATAACACTTGGGAGAACACTAAATTAAGTGGAAATTATTATTATTAATAATATATGTATACAACTGGGTTGGCAGGTGCAGGAGGAGTAATCTACGACTCCATGGGGAACAAACAGAAAGAGTTCTCCTCGGGAATTGGAAAAAAGACCAATAATGGAGCCGAATGGCTTAGCCTCATTAAAGGTCTTGAGATAGCAAGAGTACTAGGAATTGAAAAGTTGACGGTCATCGACGATTCTTTAATCATCATCAGAGAAGCTAGAAGAATCATCAATTCTTGGAATAATCCCTCCTCCAAGATACATTATCTTCTCGATAGCATCAGTCAAGAATTCAAAGAGATAAATCTCTTTCACATTCTGAGAAACCAAAATGGGCACGCAGACCACATGGAAAATAAAGGTGTCAAACTTCCCTATTGATCCTTAGAATGTGATCATGAAATCATTGAAAATGTTTGGATTCCTTAAACCTTGGCCTTCCCATACCACGAATATCTATGTTTGCAATTATGTCTTAAGAAATTACGAATTAATCTCTAGAAATTCGATCTTAATCCCTAAACATCCAACTATTTGGCTCATCAAATTCAGCACCATGTCCTTGATAGATTTCATCAAAACGCGTGGGATTCTCCCACACTTATGCATTTATTTCACCTGGCCAAACAAATAGATGTTTGGCACGCGTTGGTCTTATCTCAACTTAAATAAAGACGGTATCTATACTCTTGTCTTGTCTTGGCGCTAGGTTCACACCATTACAATCCCTGTTCGGAATTCTCTCTACAGGAAAGCATCCTCAATTTGGGAGATGGAGCATGTTTATGTTAATTCTTTAGAAGAAGGGTTGGGTGCTTATTCAAAATGCATCCGTTGCAGGAAGACCATCACAACTGGCGTTTGTAGAAATTTTCTCCCGCAGACAGAAGAGGAGAATGGCTCTTTGAGGTTTGATGATAGCTTCAATATGCTCAGGAAGGGTTCTTGTCACAGGCAGGTTGGAACTGGGCCTTCCCAGGACCGTCATCGGGTTCTGGGTAATCCTCAAGCAAACGAGGACTTGTGGAAGTATATCCATGATTAAGAAGCTCAAGTTCGTCTAATCAGACATGAAAATTTGGAATTTAAGAGGGTTTTATCTCGTCTTTATACTCTGGCTCAATGCACTCATTCAGAAGTCAAGTCTCAGAACAGTAAGATAGCAGAGAAAGTGGATCACCTGGAAGAGACATTGGGTCTTTGCTTCACTCACAAGGCAAGAAAGAAGGAAAAAATGGATATTTCAAGCAACAAGAAGAAGGACATTGACAAGAAAATGGACAGGTTGAAAATATTCATGGTTCAGGCTGGAAACTTCATCGACCTCAGCAGCGATATAAAGGAAATGGAAAAGTCTGATGGTGCTGTAATGAACACTCACCTGTAGCAGTCGGTGTCCTCTCTGGTTTTTGTTGATCTTATGTTATATGATATGTGTTTAAGCGTTCAGTCCTTTATTTTGAATAGTATAGGAGGGAAAAATCTAGTACTCTCGGAAAAAGCTCTGATAATTCTACTCTACAGCATTTTTTACTAAGAATTCTCTGTAATTATGCTTTATTTCTGCACACTACTCCTAGGACAGTTTATAAGGTGCTACAGCTCTCTACATTTTGGAAAGTTTCATAACTGTTTCATTTTTGAAAAAGATGATTATGGAGCAACGGATGCATCTCTGATAAGAGAGCATTCTGTCCCCTGCTATATGTAATCTTTGTTTTTTATATATCAATGAAAACCATCAACCGTTTCTGTTAAAAAAAATAATATATGTATACAAATTATTATTATTAAATATAGTAATCATTGATTATCATATTTAGACCTAGCAAAAAAAATTCCCTCCTTGTACAACATCCATGGCATCATTTAGTGAAGAATTGATGAAGTTTTTTGAGCAAATCCATAAGGACATAAATGAAATAAAAAGGTCTATTGATGAAACATTTAAAGAAAATGAATATGTATGTAAAAGTCATGAAAGAGAAGTTGTCAAGGATGAGAGTAATGATATCGATCAAGACAATAAGCAAAATAATGATATAAATTATCATAGTGACAAATAAAATAGCAATAAAATATTTGATAAGGATGAAAATGATCTTGATCAAGAGTGTGATGAGGGTCAAGCCAATATTGTTGTTAAGTACCTGACAGAAAACGTGTGCATAAAAATTAAGGAAGAAAAATAAAGAAACCTATGATAGAGATTAAAGAAAAAGATAATATTGATGATCAATGCATCAGCAAGAATGTCACAATAACAAACGCACTAAGGACAAATGTCATCGCAAGGACCGCTATGAAGAACATCTATGAGAACAGCTATAAGATTAATCAAACACAAGATAAGATTGGTGTTTTTGTGAGCATTATAAGTACAAAGGTTCCTTCCAAGGGAACTGGCACAGAATATGTTGGGAATGACATCACAAAAATAGTTATTGTTTTCAAGTCTGTCAAGTTTGTTCAGATGATGAAAAAATAGTTAAAATATACAACCATGCAAGCGGAAAAAGCATAAACGAAACTTCACCAAGTACATACTTAATGTGGATTCTAAAACAAAAGAAACAAAATGAAACAGTGGTCGTAATCAAAATTGCATGTCTGAAATCATCAGTTCGACATAGAGCCGAAATAAAACACAACATCAACAAACTCGACTTTGAGGACAAAGCTTCCTTTAAGGGGAATGCAATGTTACAAATATAAATAATAAATAACAATAACAATAACTAATAATAAAAATGATAATACTAATAAAAAATTGATATTAGGTAAGAGGACGTGTCTCCTCAAAATGGTTTCCCAAACCATATAAATGGCGGCTACCAATTGTACAATTTCATATGAATCATTCATTTTTATCAATATTCACATATATATTTATTTGAAGATGGACCATCTTCCTACATAACACTTGGATACGGTGTTCTCTTGTTACCTAACACTCGGATACGGTGTTACATAATCATCTTCAAGCTTCACCTTGTGAGGTGAGTATTTTTGAGTCAAACTGGTGAAAGACTTTTTGAAACCTGTCATGTGCTTTGAAGCAATACTATCAACAATCCAAGTATCACTCTGTAAGAGCGGAAATCAAAACATATTCTTCTTCACTAGAACAATATTATCGTTCCTTCTTCTGAACATGTTCATCGTCTTCTGCGACATGGGCATGATACCTCTTATTCTTTCCTTTCTTGACTTGATCTTTTGAATGGGGACAATTCCTTGCAATGTGTCCCATCTTCTGACAAGAGTAGCATCTAATTGTTGAATAATATTTATAGGACTTGTGAGACTTATGATACTTCTTGGGTTTCTTGTGAAAGTGATCTTCCTTCTTGAACTTCTCTTTCTTCATATGTGCTTCTAAAACTTGATTATCATCTTCACCCATCTTTTATTCTCTTGCTTCCAATCTAGTTTCTTCTTGGGTGTAATCTTCCCACAACCTGTTGAACCCGGTTAGCTTTCTCCTAGAACAGATTCCCTGAATGAATGTTTCCCAATACCTTGGGAGACCATTCAATGTAGTCATTACTACCTCAGCATCTTCAACTGCATCTCCAATGGTTCAAGTTGTTCCTTGATCTAAGATACCCTTGTGAAGTAGGATTGGATGGTCTCTGAATTTTGCATTTTTACATTCTTGAGTTGAGTTCTCAAGGTCATATTTTTGTTGATGTTCTTCCCTTCATATAATTTGGTTAGGGCATCAAACATTTCCTTGGGAGGCTTCAAGAATGAGACATGAGGGATCAAGTGATCCTTGATGGAATCAGCAATTATCCTCTTGGTCTTAACCATATTATTTTTATGTCTTGTTTTATCTTCCTCTCCCTCTGGTCCTGCAACCTATTCCTTAACATATTTCTCCAAATCATTTTCTTTTAGACTGAGAATCACGGTATACTTCTAGGCTTGGAAGTTATCAGCTCCTTCAAGCTTATGCTCAAGATTGGTGTTTTTTTTCATCTTGATAATATGAGAACCTCAAATGGAAATAAGGATAACAGAACTTACCAATTGAGATGCTCAAATCAGGTGCTTGCTTCAATGCCCTTCTAAAATCTATTGACCTAGGTTTTGTCAGAGAAACCCTAACTTTTCAACTTGTGAATCTTGCAATTTTGATCCAAGGAATGGATGTGCCTCCCTAAGGTTAGTTGAGCAAAGGTATTCTTCTTTCGAATCTGTGGTCAAAACTGCCAAAAATATGATGCCCTAGTTTTCCCGAGCAGCAATGATGAGATCAAAATTGAAAATCCTCAGATCTGAAATATGTTTCCACAAGAAATGCGCCCTCCTAGGGCGAGTTAGATTGACCTCCTTTTCAAGTTGATCTTTGGAGGGAAGTGCTCGAAACAGGAATACCTAGTTTCTAACGTTCATCAGTTACAGCTACACAATGACTTCTTTCAGCACAGCTATGATACCATGTTAGAATTTGTACTTGAATAGTAGTTAGGTTAGATATTTAATCAATTTCTACTATATTACAATAACAATAAGCAATAGGATTACTAAAATATAGACAAGCACAACATCCAAAAGAGACACAAATATTTTCCTCTGGGAAACCCTTCAAGGGAAGAAAACCCAGCAACTTCTTCAATATAGATTTGTTAGCAAGTACAATGTCAAACTAGTACAATGAAGAGCTAAAGCTCTTCCACAAATATCTTGAGAATATATAAGATAGAAAACCAAAGATAAGATGTCTTCACAATGCAACTACTCTTCACCTCTGGTGAACTTATCCTTCTCTCTCTTGTCATGCGAACTTACTTGAGTGAGTGATTATGCAAATGGGAAATGTACCTCCCCTATTTATATTTGTTTTCCAAGTGACTTTTCCTTATGGGGCCGACTTGTCTAACTGATAGGGCCGACTTCACTAGGGGAACATTAAATTAACTTGATTTAATGTTTCTTATGGATTCTTCTGGGATGACTTAGCAAGTAAGGTTTACATTGATTCTTTCAGGACTTTTACATGATCAAATACAATATGAATATTCCCCAAAGGAAGTACAATAATAATACAACAAGAATATCTTCCTAAGTTACACAATATTCAATAGGTGGTAGCAGCAAGGGAAGAATGGAAAAATGACATTTCTGTGTGGACGCTCATAGAAAAGCTACAGAATGGTCCCAATGTATCAAATACTTTTGCATGGAAAAATGATTCACTATGGTATGATGACCGCTTATATATATGCAAGAACTCCCAACTCAAACAAAAGGTCCTTTTGGAATTACACACCTCTCCTATAGGTGGGCACTCGGGATTCTTGAAAACCAACCACAAGTTAAGAAGGAATTTTTTTGTGAAGGTCTTAAATCTGATGTTCAAAAGTTCATGGCAGAATGTTTGGTTTTCCAACAAAATAAGGTTGAAACAATTAATACCTCGGGTCTTTTACAACCTTTGGACATACCTTGCTAGCGTTGGGAGGAAGTCTCAATGGATTTTATCACAAGACTATCGAAGTCAAAAGGGAAGAATTTTATTATGGTGGTTGTTAATAAAATCACGATGTATGCACACTTTTGTGCACTTTCTCACCCTTTTAGTGCAACTACAATAGTTGTCGCCTTCATGGATACAGTTCAGAAGTTACATGGAAACCCGAAGATTATTGTAAGTGATAGAGATCGAATTTTCACTGGTAAATTTTGGACTGGATTATTTTCTTGTTTAGGTACCTAGTTGGCTCACATTTCATCTTATCATCCTCAACCTGATGGGAAAACTAAAATAGTGAACAAATGTTTTGAAGGATATCTTCGTTGCTTTTCATATGATAAGAAAACACGATGGGTGAAATGGTTGTCCTTGACAGAATGGTGGTACAATACTTCCTTCCATACATCATCAAAAATGTCTCCATTTATGGCACTTTATGGGTACCAACCTCCATCTATCACATCTCCCTTAAAAGGAAAATATAAATTTCAAGTTGTGGAAGATCACATAGAGCACCAGCAAGAAGTTCTCCAAATACTGAAAGACAACCTAGCTGTGTCAAAAAAAGGATGAAACAACAAGCATATCAATATCACATTGAAAGAAGTTTCAAAGAAGGGGATTGGGTATTTCTGAGGCTACAAACTTACAAGCAGATGTCCCTCAAGCAACTAAATAAGGGCAATAAATTAGCACTCAAGTAATATGGTCCTTATAAAGTGTTGCAGAAGATTGGAAGTATGGCATACAAATTGGAGCTCCCTTCATCTTCAAGGGTACATCCAATTTTCCATGTTTCTTGCTTAAAGAAGGTAATCAGAGACAAGATTCTCATTCAAACAATCATATCGGAGCTTGATGAAGAAAGAAAATTCATATTGGAACCTGAACAAATCACTAACACAAAGACCAGGCAGCTACTGAATCAGGCTATTACGGAGTACCTCATCAAGTGGAAGAACTTATCAATTGAAGATTCAACATGGGAAGATGAGTCCTTCATACATAAGCATCCACAACTAAGCAAGTGTTGGGGACAACACTTGTCTGAAGGGGAGGGGCATGTTAATCCCTAAATGTGGGCACATTTCCCCTTATATGGGTCACATTATATTAGTTTTGGTGTTGGCTTGGTCCATTAGTTGTAATTATCATTAGTATGGTTATATTAGTTACATCAACTTGGGTCAGTTAGTTGGAATTCTACCTCTTAGTCGCCTGTATATAGGAAGGAGACATTTTCATTTGGATAATCGGGCCTTATCTTGTCTTGTGTACTTAGTACATTGTATAAGGAGATTTCCCGCTCGAATAGGCTTTCTCATTCATCTATTTTCTTCATTAAAGGCGTGGGGTACTCTTTCTGGTCTATTTCTGTGTTTTTCATGCTCTTTTTGGAAATTTGTTGCATAACAACAGGTTGGAAGAGGCCTTAACATATGTCATAGTAGAGGAAGGTATAAATGGCAACAAAATTGGAGGCCAACTATCCCAAGCTAGAAACGTACTACTCAAAATTTCAAATTCCAACATTGCAACTATTGTAGCAACTAAAGAAGAAGAAAAAATAATCTTTGCAAACCATTTGACATGACTAACTTGGGATTACTACATTATTGTTTGGGAAATAAATTTTGGAAACAACAAAAGCAAGGTTTTCATCTCACATGCAAAGTAGGCTTTGAAATTCTTAACAAGTTCAAAATGGAAGATTGCAATCCTAGGAAAACACTAATGGAGATAAGCTTAAATATTTCAAAAGATGATAAATCAAAGGTGGATAATAAATTGTTATATCATCAACATTCTAGAAAATTGATATATCTTACAACAACCAAACTAGACATACCTTTTGCAGTTGGTATGTTGTCAAGGTTTTTAAATTGTCCCGTGGACACACATTCAAATGCAATGAATATACTACTTAGGTATATCAAAGGTACCTCACAATTTGATATTGCACTTGAGAATAATGACAATTTAATATTTGAACATTTTTTCAAATGCATATTGGGCAGGTGATGTGGATGAGAGAAAATCTACAAGAAGTTATGCTTTTACTCCTGGTAGTCGAATGAATTCATTTAAGTAAAAAAGAAACCTTTAGTGGCTCTTTCAATAGTAGTAGAAAAATAAAAGCAACAATTGGACCAACAAGTGAGGTGGTATGGTTATGTAGGATTTTGTATGATATAAAACTTCAACAAATGCAATCAACAACCTTACACAACAATAATTAAAATGCAATCAAGATCAAAAAGAATACGATTTAATGTTCGAAAACAAAACATATAGAAATTAATCATCATTACATCAAAGAAGTGGCAACATCTTAACTAGGGAACTCATAAAGGATAAGTTCAAGAAATTTTGATAGCTATTTGGAATAATGGAAAATGAAAAAAATGTTTAAGAGGAGATGTTAGAAATTGTATTGTTTATTTAATATAATGGTAATAAGATAAAATGAAGTTATAAAGTTAGTGTATAATTTTAAACGATACATAATAATAACACGTGATATAATAAATTAAAGACATTATTGTAATAAATAAATTAGGTGCACATTTCTTAACAAAAATACTAGAACTTGCTTGATATACAAACAACACTTGCATATGTCATTTTTAAGAACAATGATATAATTATCATGGAAACCAAACACACCAAGAAAACCAAGAGCACAAGAACCTTATGTGCCAAATTGTGTCACTTGCTCCCTTCACTACTACTCAATACTCTGCTTTTGTTCTTGCCAGTCCATGTAATTGCTCCAAATCCAAGGTTGAAAGCATAGCCATATATTGATATTTTTTCATCCACATATCCTGCCTAATACCAGTATAGACCCATCTAAATCTGGTTCTACAAAGCTCCGAGAAGGATCAAATCTCCAAACCTTTCATCACTAAACTACAACACACATCCCTTTTTATTTTTTATTTTTTATTTTTTATTTTTTATTTTTTATTTTTTATTTTTTATTATTTATTTTTTATGTTATTAGTTTTTATTATTTTATGGTATAGACGGACACTTCCCCTCCACCCGGGTTGTAGAAATGCGCCTTCTCGGCGCAATGAATCTATATATCCAAACAACATGGATTCTTTACTTTTAATATATAGAATCCCAAATTCTAGCATGCCTTTCACATATCTAATCACTTTTTCATTGTTGTCCAATGTTTTGATCATGAAGTTGTCATGATCGAAGAAATAACTCACTGCATGGCTCAAATCAGGTCTATTGGTTGTAAGATAAATCAAGCTCCCCACTAGTTGCATGCAGAGAAATTCTAGTAACTTACTTAGAATCAGTCTTGGCTAAGAGTTACAATCCTTTCACCATAAGTGTAGACTAAGTCTTACAATTTGTCAGCATGAACCTATGAAGCAAACAATTGGCATTTTTTTTGTGAAACAAAAATGTTTTTTATTAGTTTTTCCTAACTTCTACACCTAGGAAATAATGTAGGAGGCATAACCCAATCATGTCAAGAGATTTAAAAATATTTGGTTTTACCTATTCAATTGCTCCAACCTCACTACCTGCAATAATAATGGTGTCTACATATATCATCAAAATAACATCATTACCAATGTTTTTTACTTATAAATTGGGATATGAAGAACTCCACCGGAACCCATGTTCACCCAAATGCTATCAAGTTCTATGTATCGTTCCATGGATCCCTGCTTCAAGCCATATACAGCCTGGCACATGTAACCTTTGTCCTCTAATTCTTTGTTGAGGAAAGCACTCTTCACATCCATCGCATGCACTTTCCAAGGATGTTGTTTTGTTATGGCTAAAACCAAGTGGATTGTGCTCATCTTTGCCATAGGGACAAAGATCTCCTCATAGTCCATGCCATTTTTCTATGAGAAACACTTTATAGCTAATCATGCTTTGTACTTGTCAATTTCACCATTTGACGTGAACTTGACCTTGTACACCCATTTGGAACCAAGAGGCTTCCTCCCTAATGGAAACTCTATGAGATCCCAAGCATGACCTTTCAATAGAGTCATGCTCAACTACCATGACCTATTCCTATTCAACTCTACCTTTGGCTTCTTCAAATACATATGGTTCAAACAAACCATGAAGATTGGCCATCAAGAAAAAATCAATCGTATCAAGATTCCTACCTCACTTTAATTGTCCATCAATCATCCCATTCAATCGAACATCACCAATGGTGTTGTGCCATCACTTTGGCCTCTTTTTCTTAGGTTCTTCTCCTTCTAAATCAGCATTGTCAACTCTTTGATTTGGGATACCTACAATAGTGTTTGGATTGGAATCTTCTAGCAAATCATCAAAGGACTCACCCTAAGAATTATCCCCCATTGAACCTTAAGCCATAATCAATTCATATTCAAAAACACTCATCCCTATAAAAATTTGAAAAAGCCATGCACCTTCATGAACCACATCTCTATTAAATCTTACTTTTTCAATGTCCACAACAAATAACCTATAAACTTTGTGTGTCATTCTATCACGTGAGCATAAATTTCTTCCTTTTGGTATCTAATTTGTTTCATTTCAATTTATAAACCCATGCATTAGCAACTAAACCAAAAATTTTGAGATGACGTAAGTTTTCTTTTCTTATAGGGTGAGTTGTTGCATCGCCTTCATGGCATATCTATTAAGAAAGTACACCAATGTGTTCACTACTTCAACTCAAAACCTATAGGGAACATACTTGATCTCCATCATACACAAATCCAACTCCATGATAGTGGAATTGTACCTCTCAACTATTCCATTATGTTGTGTAGTGGAAGGTGTGGTATTTTTGCTTGATGCCATGGTTAGTACAAAATTTATAAAATACTTTGTAGCAAAATTCTCCACCATTATCAACTCTAAGGGTTTTGATGTAATTCCCAAAAAAAAATTCTACCAATGCCTTAAATTTTTGAAACTCAATAAACACTTAAGGTTTCAATTTTAAAACATATACCCACATCCTTCTACTAAAGTCGTCAACACGAGGTAAGAAATACCTAACACTGGATAGTGATGTCATATTTATTGGCCCACATACATCTACATGTACCAATTGAAGGATTGTTGTAGTTCTACATGCTTGTTCTTCCTCAAATGGAGCTTATTGTGGCTTTCCTACTTAGCAAACTCCACAAATGTGCTAAATATCAAGAACTAAATTTTTTAAGGCCAACTAAGAAAGATAGTTTAAATTTAGGTGCCCATACCATTTATGCCAAAGTGTACTAATGTCTAATGCACTCTTAGCTATTAAAGCGTGTTCTTTTGTTTCCCCAATATCAACAAGCCTAAAGAGTCCATAATATTCAACACCAAGAGCAAGTATCTATTAAGCTCTAGATATTTTGGCATTACATTCATTTATTATATTAATATTGTCCGTATTGTTTAGCAAAGACCTTAATTGTAATTGTATGGTCATCTAGGACCTTAATTGTTATTGTTCCATTTGTCTCTTATATATACCAAGGAGACCTAGTTCTAGAGATCATTTCATCTTGTGCATTTGATATATTGTAAAAAGAGTTTTCCCCCTGAAAGAGGGCTTCTTATTCATCTCTTTATTTCTTTCTCGAGGTACTAGATTATTCTTTCTATCTATTTTTATGTTATTTGATGAATTTGATCCATTAAATTTGGTATCATAGCCATTTTTGCTATAACTTTTTCAGGGGCATTTCAAATAGAAAACTTTTTAGGCACCTCAAAAGACATAACAAAGTACATGTGGTACAAATTTCAAATTCTAGTTCAATATAAGTTCGAAGGTTTAATATGTGAAAGTTATGGTTTCCTGCTAGTCAAAATACTAATCTCAAACGGGTGCTCTAGGTAAAACTATTGTATTTGAATATTGCAAGATCCAAATTATGTGCCACTGTTTGCATCATAATGAAGAAAAATAATAGTGTTAATCATAAAAAAATAGAAGCAAATTGGAAAAATTGGACATGTGGAAAGTCATACAAGTGCACTCTCCTAGAAGGTACCAAAAAAACAAATTTTGAGAAAGTCACAATAACTTTCTCTTGGCACGTTGAAATTTGGTCAAACCTATGGCATTACAGAGAAGACATATTTGGCTACTATAGGCCAAAATTTCATACTTAGAAGGGCTGAAATTTCATAATTACCTCAAGGGAATGGTCAACTAGCAAGACAACCTGCAAACCAAGATTTTTAAAGGTATGTCAACTTAAAACTTGTATATCTTTTGATTGGAATATTTATTTAGGGTGATTCAAAAGGCATAATAGATAAAAATAGAGAATAACTCTAGTACATATTAATAGGATCACATGGCTAGAGGTGGAGCAAAAACTTATATTCCCACTAAACTTCCTAAAGGCTCATCCATGACACAAGATGAGCATAATGATGTGGAATTTGGGTTGTCCAAGCTTACTGAAAGAGTATGGAACCTTGAAACTACAATGCTAAGAAAGGTAGACATCATCAATATGGTAAATAAATATGAATTCATAACATTCAAAGGGGATATCCAAGTTGAATTCCAAACATTCAAAGGGGACATCGAAACTAATCTCTAAAGGAACCTTGAAACAGGAGGGTGGGAGGACTATTAAAGAATATAAGCATCCTACTTACCCAAAAGGAAACTCTTCGAGAAGAGGATCAGGAAAACACAATTGTGGATTTCTAGTCACCTCGGGATAAAATTCTATCATACTCAAAAAACAATAGCCATGAGTCTCAAACCCTTGATTACTCGTTACTTCAACATCAACATGCGACCAAGGAACTACTTCATTCTCAAGACAGATATGAAAAAGTTTGATGGTAATGATCCCATGACATGGATATTCCGGATGGAGCATTTATTTGATCTACATCAAGGGTCGACTTTACAAAAGGAAATTATTGCATCCTTGTATTTAAAACTTAATCAATTTGTATGGTATCAATAACTTTGTGATCTTAGAAACGACTCTATTTTCTCTTTGTCTATATTTATGGATGAATTGGTAGCACATTATAGAGATATTAAGAGCAACACCTTCATTAGCCAATTTAAATCTCAAGCAAAGAGATCTAGTTACAAAACGCATTAAGAGCTTTCAAATGTTGAGTCTTAGAGTGAAGAACATTACAATGGATAATTTGTTGTATCCCTTTATGGGCACTTTAAAAAAGAGCATTCGACATGAGGTACATCTCTTTAAACCTAAATTATTTGAGAATACTTTCAATTTGGCAACGAAAGTTGAAAGTAAAAATATGGCTTATAGAAATGTTGTTATTAACACCTATAGAGTGAAATGTTCACCCCAACCTCACTTAGCATGCAAGGTTGAGGCTTCAACAAATGGAGGAAAGAAAAGAAATGGAATTGTGTTTTAATTGTGATAGCAAGTACAGTAAGGCTCATATGTGCAGTGAGAAAAAATTATTCTACATAGATTGTGAGAAGGAAGATCCAAAAGATACTATACCAACCATCTCTTGCCATACAACGGTCGACATTAGCACTCCTCAAACTCTCAAGATAAAAGGATATATAAAAATTTAATAATAATAAAAACAAGTAACATTGTTGATTGATTTTGGTAGTACCCTTCATTAATTGCAAATTAGTCAAACTTCTCATTCATTACCAAAGTTTCAACTAATGATTGTGAATTGAGGTACCATAAATAGTTTAAGGAGTGCCATGGTATTTAGCTTACTATGGGGGGATATTTATTGGATAATCCAATCATTGCAATCCAAATGGGTGGTGTTGATGTTGTATTAGGGATTTAATGCTTACAATCACTAAGAACGTTGGTTTTTAATGTGTAGGAGCTTTTCATAAGATTCTCCTTAGAAGGAAAAGAAAATGAACTCAAAGGTATTCCAAGAAAACTCTATAAAGTGATAAGCTCTAACAGCATGACAAAATTGCTAAAAAAATGGACACCATGGTGTAGTTTTACAATTGTGCTCACTAAGTCTTCAAGCATCTATACACTCTATTACAGTGGATCTCCAAAGAGTTCTTAACAATCATTTCAAAGTATTTGGAGAGATTCCTATAGGTCTTCCACCAACTCGAGATCATGAACATGTTATTCACTTGCAACCGAGAAGTGTATCACCTAACATCAGACCTTACAAATATCCATATGCACAAAAGAGTGAGATTGAGCATATCAAGAAATGTTATATGTTGGCACCATTCATCATAGCCAAAGTGTTCTCTCTACACTAGGGGTGGTGCTTCGTAAAAAGTAAGGTTCAGGCATATGTGTCCAGGTTATAGAGATATCAACAAGATGACCATGAAAGATAAGTTTCATAGTCATGCCATTGATCAAGTATTAGATGAATTACATAGAGCAATTTTCTTTAACAAGTTGGATCTTTGTTTTGGATATCATCAAATCAGAATGAGGCAAGAAAACATTCGGAAAAAAACCTTTAAAACACATGAAGGTCATTATGAATTTTTGGTGATGTCATTTGGCCTTACCAATGCAACCTCTACATTTCAAAGCTTAAAGAATTTTATTTTTAAACCCTTCCTCAAGAAATTTGTGTTAATATTTTTTGATAGAATACTAATTTATAGTGAATACTGGAAAGAGCATGTACAACATCCTGACATGGTTTTAAAACTATTAGAGGAGCAACACCTATATGCCAAGTCTTCTAAGTGTACCTTTAGGGTTGAGGAAGTGGAATATTAAGGTCAAATAGTGGAACCTCTAACAATGTTATTGAAAAAGGAAGCATTTACTTGGACTCAAGAAGTAACCAAATATTTTGAGAAACTTAAAGAGGCTATGTGTACAACTCCTATATTAACCACACCAAACTTCATAAAAAACTTTATTGTGGAATGTGATGCCTCATTTAATGGTATCGGTGCAATTTTAATGCATTTGAAAGTTGCAAACTTGAAGGAAAAAAACTACATCAATTTATGAAAAGGAAATGTTGGTTATACTACATGCAATTATGAAATGGCACCCTTACCTAATAAGAAGACATTTGAAGGTAAGAACAAAACATGTTACCTTAAAACTTCTTGGGACAATGATTATCTTTATAAGAGCAACAAAACTGGGTTACTAAGATGCTAGGTTATCATTTTGAAATTATCTACAAAAAAAGTGGTTTTAGCTCAACTTTTAAGGAAAGAAAAAGACAGAGTACTGGTTAATGTTATTTTCTTTCTGCAATCTAATTGGGTGGAAGAAGCAAGAATATAATGAAAGTAGTATCATAAGACATGCAAGATAATTTAACAACTACAAGAGGATCCTAGTGCATTAGTTAAAATTGTGGGAAAACGATTCACCCGGTACCAATATCATCTATATTTATGTAAGAATTATCAACTCAAACTGGAGGTCCTTTTGGAATTGCACACTTCTCCTATGAGAGGTCAGTCAGAGTTCTTGAAAACTTACCACAAGATCAAAAAGAAATTTTTATGCAAAGATTTAAAATTGATGTCCAAAAGTTTGTGGTATAATGTTATATTTGCCAACAGAATAAGAGAGACAATCAAGACACCAGGTATTCTAGAGTGATTAGTCATACCGAGTCAACGTTCGGAAGAGATCCCGAAGGATTTTAGTACAGGTCTACCAAAGTCTTAAGGAAAGAATGGCATCATGGTAGTAGTGGATAGACTCACAAACTATGCTCATTTATGCTCTCTCATCATTTTAGAGCAAGTACAGTAGTTGCAACATTCATGGAAATAGTTCAAAAGCTAAATGGAATCCCCAAGATTATTGCAAGCGACAGAGATCCAATTTTCATTGCTAATTTTTAGAAGAAAATATTTTCTTGTTTGGGCACTCGATTAGCTCGCAACTCCTTTTACCATCCTCAATCTAATGGGAAAACTGAGATTTTGAATAAATATCTAGAAGGGCATCTTCATTGCTTTGCATCTAATAGACAATCATATTGGATCAAGTGGTTTCCCTTGGCAAAGTAGTGGTACAACACATCCTTCCATACTTCATCAAAAATGTTACCATTTATGTCAATTTATGCCTATCATCCCCCATCGATCACATCATTCTTGAAAGAGAAAGCTCAGGTTTAAGCAGTGGAGGATCACATAGAGCAATGTATTAATACTATCTTTATTGGTTAGCTAGGACCTTAACTATAATTGTATGATTGGATAGGACCTTAATTGTAATTATATCATTTGTCTCTTGTATATACTAAGGAGCACTAATTTTAGAGATCATCTCATGTTATTCATTTGATATATTGTAAAAGGAGGTTGTTGCCTTAAAAATGCTTCTTATTCATCTCTTTACTTCATTATCAAAGATGTGTTACTCTTTCTTTCTATTTTATGTTATTTTAGGAACTTGGTCCATAACAGCACTTTCCTAGTCTCCTTATCAACCATATAGCACTTATGATCACTAAAATTGACATCCACAAGGGGGAAATGCCATGTAGTCTAACTGAAAGCAAATTATGTTCCATACCATGCACATAAAACACTAATGAAAATTAACAATTTACCTCCAAACGAAATATGAACATTTCCTTTCCCTAGCACCTTGAACTCTGCCCCACCACTAAAGATCACAAAGTCCTCTATTAACTAATCTCTCTTGTCAATGAATTGTCTCGATGCACTAAAATCAATGTCCAAGCAAATGACTTGCCCCAATCTACTTACCTATTGGTCTTGAATGCATAGAAAGGTGAATATTTCTCTTATGTCTATTCTACAATGAGTCTTCTATTAAGGCCCTCCTTGGTCCTTTTTCTATAGAACTTCTACATATGGTCCATCTTGCACAATGTGATGTTCTTCATATTCTTGGTTATGTCTACATCACTGCTGCTTCACTTTGTTTTCTTGGAAAAATTGCCTTGCCTTTCAAATCTAATGCAAATGCTTGTTCTAGACCCTCATTCTCGCTACTATGTTCGAACAACTTCTTCCACCTATCTTGGTAAACAAGAGCTTAATACATAAAATCTTCAAATTTTAGGTCAACATCAATAGAAGTAATATTGAGGGTTCCCATGAAATGTTCAAATGCATGTGGTAAACTATTCAATGTGATCACCACCATGTCATCTTCTTCCATTTTCCGACCAATGGCCAACATTTTTTATCTAATGTTCTTGACTTTCAATAAACCAACATAGATCTATCTTAAACCCGGATCCAATTTTTGGGGGTGCAAATTTTTTTTATAGCTTTTTCCATGTCTAGAAATAATTTACACCTCATAAAATTTGATCCTCTTGGTGTTTTTTTCATTAGTCGACATGGAATTATTTATTTATTTATTTGGTTTTAATTTTTTATTTTGTGAACCGACATGATTTTTTTAATTACTTTTTTTTGTCATGTGACATAATATTACGTGACATCTCCCCCATACTAGGTTGTAAGCACCTCGCTACCCTCAATGCAATGATCATGAATTTTTTCGACTTTTTAATAGCAAACATATTTTTAAGAAATAAGGCTTTACCTTATTAGAGATCTCGTACAAATCCTTCAAGTGCTTCCAAAACTCTATTAAACTCTTGTTGGACTAAACTTCAAGAAACATCTCATATGTCACTAACAGCATGAGCAACATCATTGCTTCTCTATCACATTCATCAAATATATCATGGTCTCTCCCTACAAGTGTAGGTTGGTTCCTTAACTAAAATGATCTTATCCAAACACATGTACTCGAAAATAGCCAACACATGCTACTTCCACATATTGGAATTTTTACCAAAAAAAAAATCCTTTCAACATGATGTTGGACAATGTGGCCATTATAACAAGTAAAACTACAAAAACTAATGTTGAAATAGAGAAAAATGATAGTCAAGTTTCCTCCCTCAATTTGCAAATGTCAAAGAAAGAACAAGAAAATGTTACTTTCACGACCACAATAGCAGATATAAATCACCAAATTCTACTTAAGATATACACCACTCAAGGGTTTCTCCAAATTTGCTCATACACTAAAATTCATACAACCTAGTAAAATACCGCAAACACAATCAAATTGCCACATCTACCATAGGTCTATCAAATATATCGCTAAAAGAAAGAGATTTCACCCTCCTCAGAAAATAGAAATCACTAATAAATCGTAGAAGATAGCCTAAAAAATCATATTAAAACCACAAAACTAGTTTAAAAACACACTACAAATCTATTAGAATTCAATTAATCAACCACTGCTTCATCCGAAAATTAGTTTAAGTGCGTCTGTAATGGCAAAAGATGGGACAAAATTGCTTCAAATCCTCTATACAAGTTTAAAAAACAAGCAAAGATTGGAGTAGGGCATCTTTACATTAGTACAACACTCTCTTTGGTGGATGGACAACAATCATGGATTCTCCTTCAAAAAGTGGATTTTTGTCTTTAAACTCTTTCTCATTTGAAACCTTACCACAAAATCATACCCAAAATACACAAACTTAGTTCAGATCAATAAATAGATCTTTGGTTTTAGTTGATCTGAAACCCTCTCAACCTCCCAATGCATCAAGAAAGCAATCCCTCGATCTAGCACTACCTTATGTAATTCCCAAGTCTTCACACTCTCATAATGACACTATGGCACTAATTCCATATCACAAAAACTGAACACATCAAGAAAACTAAGAACACAAAAAAGAATAAAAGGAAAAATACTCAAAAAACTTTAAGGAAAAATACTCAAGAAACTTATATATTTGTTGATATTAATTGGAGAGAAAGCCTCCTTATGTAGGTTACAACTTGGGTAGGTCACTTCCACTTTATGAATGTAGGATAGACCACTTTACACACAAAATGTATAAACATAAAAGCATAGTATAAATTAAAGCCATAAAGTAACTTTATTAAATACATGTCTAAAAAAAAGTTTCATTGACCATTATTATTCCAATAATACCATTTCTTATTTTCAATGACCATTATTATTCCAATAATACCATTTCTTATTTTCATCTCTTTGCCTCTTTATATATTCTCCATATTTTGGTTGAACATAACCTAGAAGTCCACTACCCTTTATCATAAGCTCATGCCACTAGTAGAATTTCATGCAACGTGAAAGCTTATTAGAATAGATCTTTTATTTCTTATTTGGAAAAAATGAAATGAGTGTTTTTTTCCATCTCAGTGCCAACCTCTACTTGGAGATACAAGTGCAGCTAGGGCATATCTTGAGGATCCAAGTTGTGGTAACATTCCCTTGTATTACAAATGCAAGCTAGCAAATTGGACCTCAGTCAAGGGATCCAGTAGAGAAAATTTAGGATCTAAAATGGGCCTTCTAAAAATGTGTGTCATGGATGAATTGGATTGAATTGGATTTCTCAAACCAATAGAATTTCAATAACTTTGGTCAACCATTATGGTTGTGTTGGACATATGATGATTATGTGTGTCATATTTTTATTTGAGGATAGCTAACTTCATATAAACCTCACTTTCATTGAAATCTTGAAAAGTTCATCTAAAAATATGATTATTTATATTATCACTACTTCCAAGTCCTTTAAAATATAAATCTCACATTATTTAAGATGACAGTGGGGTAATTTTGAAATAATAAAAACATTTAAATAATTAATCTTTTAAAAATAAAAATAAAAAAAATATATATCCTAAATAAGAAAATAGGAGAGAGAAAAGAATATTTTGTGATAACTTTCTATCCCAAACTTGAAATCATGCACTCGTGGTACCATTGGAAAGGTCTCAACAAGATCTACAACTTTCGTGTTTTGAGTTTTTCGAGATTCCGCACCGATTTTCTAGGGCAAGAATTTTAGTACCAGGGTACTAAAATGGCATTTTAGAACCAGGGTACTAAAATGGCATTTTAGAACCAGGGTACTAAAATCCCTACCCCCAAAAATCGATGAGGATTATCATAAAACTCAAAACACAAAAGTTGTATCTCTCATTGAGACATTTCCAATAGTACCAAGAGCACCCAATTCCAAGTTCGAAAGAGTTTTCGCAGAAATAGAAAAAAACTTTTTTTTCTCTATCTATTATTTTCTTAATTGTGATATTTTTTAACTATTATTTACTTTTATTTTAAAATATTAATTATATAATTTTTTTATTATTTTAAAGTTACTCCATTATCATCTTAATTAATATGAGATTTATATTTTAAAAGACTTTGAAGTAGTGATAATATAAAGCATTATTGTAATTATATTTTTTCATTATGGTTTTAGTTTTTTTTAAGATTTAGATTTTCTTAAATATATATAAAGTAGTGGTACATTTATAAAAAAATTAAATAAATTATAATATGAATTTAAAAAACTTACAATTGTATCATTTATTGTGTGTGCACAAGAATATAACCCTTTCATTATTATTTTCAACACTAATCTCTTAACTTTATACTAACCCAACATACTTGTCAACTATCAGTAATGAAATACTATAGGTTGAACTTCACTAGAGAACACCTTTTAACTTAGTGTGACATGGCATATTTGTAGTGTAACGTGGCTTTTGTATTTTTTTCCTTGGGATGCCCATTTTAGACCCCAAATTTCCTCTAATGTCTAGAGGCTTATGGACTACTAGGGGTTGGCTCCATGCATAAGGAGTCAAGTTCCCCTAAAGGTTCATTCCCTTCTTGGTTTAGCTCGTTCACAGAGTTCTAGCAACAAGCCACACCACAAAATAGGTTGTTTGTTGAGGAAATGCAACAGGGCCTAAGCCACAGCTAAGACCATCAAAACCAAACAACAACTCCTCAACCCAAGAATGATAAGTTCCTCAACATTGATCTAGCAATTTCGACGAATAAGTGTGTTGAGTAGCATAATGATGATGAATGGGACACCTTCCCACCTAAAGATGCACTCAATTGGTAGGGCCTAAACCCTAAGGATTATGCCCTCCTCTGAATATGGCATTTGTTGTTGCCACATAGTTTTATTGTCTATCTTGATTGCAGCCAATGAGACACCGATTTAGTTTATGCTCCCTAACCTCGAGCATTTTTCTATATGATTGTGTTTGCATTAGACCTGTATGTCCATATAACATGGACTTTTAATGTTTTATTTATCCCTATGTGCATCTACAACGTGTTAAGTTTTTTGTAGTCAAATTGCTTTATGCAGCACAACTTTTTATGTACCAAATGCTTGTGTATTAAATTCCTAAAAGAGTTTAAAGGAAGCATTTTATTCAAAAAAAAAAAAAAAACTTGAAAGTGGTCTATTCATCAAGTGCCCGTTGCAACATTGAGCATTTGTATCTTATGTCATCACCTTTCCTTCTAATGCATTACTTAGACTCCTCTAAGTGTAGTGAAGAATTTATAGACTCTATTTTCACAAAAATGGATAGATTTCTCGTCTTCAACCTATTGACGTCAATGCAAGACAAACGTTAGACATTCCAAGTTGGCATGCTCAAATTCACAATTTACATAGTAGGAAAATAGCTCGTCGCCTCTCTTTTTTTTTCCATGTGGTTCACGGCACCAGAGATCGATGTTGGCTACGTCCACGGATGAGCTCCCCGAAATCCGCGAGGGAACATGCGATGGCCAAGAATTTTTGTTATAGTGGGGACTCAGCAACAAGAGCATCTTATAGGCTCATTTAAGGGCTCGATGTGTCACTTACAAGGAATTGAACCTAGGTGGGGATGGTAACATTCATTCCTCCAAACCACCCAAGCTACATCCAATGGACCCCCATCACCTCTCTTTACTGACAATCAACATGTTATTCAACTCACAATAAATCCTATAGTTCAACCCAAAATCAACAATATTGAGATTCATCACAACTACATCAAATAACAAGTAGAAAAGGGATATTTCAACCCAAAATTAGCCATATTGAGATTCATCACAACTACATCAAATAACAAGTAGAGAAGGGGTATTGTAATGTTATATTACAAAACTAAAGATAAATTCATTGGCACCTTCATGAAGGCATTAATGAAGGATGTGTTCAAAAGATTCAAGGAGATGCTTGGTGTAAAGTAAAACAAAATTATCATTACAGTACTGAGAGAGGGGAGTTGCAATGTATAATGCCCATTTTTTTTTTATAGATAAGCATGTTTTAAAACCATAAGCCCTTGAAAAGCAAACCACAACAATAGAAAAGCCATTCACATGGTAGAAAGTTCAAAAGCTATAAAATCTAGATCAAATGGTGTATTTTAGGAAAACTTGAAAATCTATTTATCTTCAATGACCAATTTAGAAACATTATCTTCTTATAAGCATATGTATTTTGCAATACAAGGACATCTAATTCAAGTGATGAAGACTCTTGCACATGTACTCTTATTACTAACAATTCCAAATCATGGATCCTACAACATACTTTCTACCTAAAATGCAAAAGTTCCATCCGTTATTTCGAGGACTTCTAGAAATTGGGATTTCTAGGCATACACAAAAGGTGTGCAATTCTTTAGATAAGTTGTTGTGATGCAATAATGTGAAATGAGACCTAAATGCAATTCTTTAGAGAAGTTGTTGTGATGCAATAATGTGAAATGAGACCTAAATTGTAATATTTATAGTGGTTGATTGCTTAATCTTATGTTAGCTTCGTATGCTCCAATAGAACAGTGCTGGTGACTTGCACTATAAAGTATTAAGGCCAGCCCTGTCCAATTTTATTTCGTCATACTTCTACACCTAAGTCAGCACGCTTTGCTAACACAAGTGTCCTTTCTTTCTCTTTCTTGTGAATGTTGATTGTCTTTGAGAGATTCGAATATTAAATATTTATAGTGTCAACCTTGCCTTCACAATAGCATTCTTAATTGTTGTAACAAAAACAGCATTTAGAAAACACTTAATTTGCATGATTGACTATGAATACAACCAAACATTGACTTAAACCAAAATAAACAGCACGAGTTCAGGGAGACAATAACACCACCAAACTTGAAGCTTTCAATAAATGGGATAACCTTTGCCTTTGTACAAATAACACACCTAGCTTTATGCATCTATCCTTCTCCCTAAAGACCTCTTATAAGCTGATTTTAGTAGCACAGAGGCACTCGCAGCAAAACTTGTAACGTAAGGCTATCTCTGATAGGATGCTCTGATATTTCTCCTTGGCACTCATTCATTCTACATTATACTTGGTCAAAAATCATCCTTGATAGATATTAAATAATGTTCTTCACATATAAAATATTTAATCTCTAACATTAAACGTAAACATTATCATATGCATCACACTAGATAAGATAACCAACTTCAAAGTAAGAGACTTGAACAATAATTCCATATACCATGTCATTCCTAGTTATAGTGCGTCCCTTCTAGTGCACCTTATTGATTGGACAAACCAATACAGCCTATAATTGAGGACAAGAATGATATGAAGGTGTCCATATTAACGATATCACTGAAACAAGTGCAACCAAAACAAATAACAGAGCTCGTATTTGTCTACATTCGTATACAATTCTGCTAATGCAGCAAGCTAGAATGATCAATTCACATTCATGTACGTAAGCAAGGTCAAAGCCACATTAAAGCCAAAATAGCATTATATGAAATTTTATGTTGGAGTATAACACTCCAATATAATTAAATTAAATAAATGTAATGTAGAAGTCATATATATTACAAGTGAATAATAAGTGTTAGACAAGTTAATTAAATAAGGCAGTTAGATCATGCGGATAGCACAACTACCTGGATTAAATAAAGGGGAATTATCCATATTGTATCATTTGACTTGATTGTAATAAAAGCATATATTGTAAGTAAGTCTGTTTTTAATCATGTCTTCCTCTTTCTTATATGCTTAAAAGTTTAACATGGTATCAAAGACTCTGAGCCTTGTATGTCTTGGAGTGCATGACTAGTGAAAAAGTTGATGTTTCTACTGGAAAGATAAGATTTGAAAGGCAAGTGAAAAAAATTTATTTATAAGAAGTCTCACACGCAGATCACAGACTCATGTTTAGATGCAAACAAGAAAAGGGCAACAACAGAGGTATTTGTTTTGAATTCTGTGATTTTTGGATTTAAAATATCATTAACAATTTTTGTAATCCTTGAAAGGAGGGCAAGGAGGGCAGAGATACAGAGTGTTTACTTGGAAGAAGGGCTTTTTTTTTCTTATTGAAAGAGAAGGGGGATGAAACAAAAAAACTTTTATATACTCTCTCTCTGTTTCTAAACAAAGAAAATTATCAATCCACAAATACAAAAATTATCCATGGAATTTTTTCTTTCTTAGAATATATTTAAATTTTGATTAGTTTGTCTGAAACTGAATGTGGACCATTTAATCTCTAGAAAAAAAAATTGCTAACCCCAATGAAACAAAGGCAACAAATGGAAGTGACAAACAGGCTATGAACTTATTCTGGGTGGTTTAATTTCTGAGAGCACAAAAAGCAAGAAATTTTAACTCAACATAGATTGTTGTCCAAGTGATTCAAGAATTCGAGAATTGCACTAATTCTTAAGTGTTGGGAATTTGAGGAGTTTAGAAACTCGAGAACTCAAAGAGTTGCATTGATTCGGGAGTTTGGGATTTCAAGGAGTTCAGGAAGGGGAGATTTTCATCTATCAACATACTTAACAGTGTTTTCAACATTTCAACATCCATAGAAAACGGGACCTTGTACCCCTTCCCCTGCATCCTTTGAGTTGGAAAATTCATTTGCAAAAATAAGTCGATTTTTATTCCTCTAAATGCAGATCTTGTAGGCTAGATGATGAAGAGTTTGACAAATTTGAGAGATAAATGTAGCTCATATTGTATTTTGGCACATGTGACTTACTGTGTTTATGTCTATTATTCATGATCATTTCATTTATACTTGGCTACTTAATTTGCTACACACACACATGTATGTATGTATGTATGTATGTATTGTATACTTTAAATTCCATTTTTCCCCATTTCCTAATATGCTGGGGGTCACATTTCCATGCCATCCATGTTTTAGAAAACCTGTGCCTGTTTTGAAGTGTCATATAGTATTGATTTTTGAGCAACATCGAGAGCCATTCTCCGAGAGAATGGAGGCACCTGGTCAATTACCAGGTAGTTGATCAACATTCAGTCTGGGACTGAAGCTCAGCCTGGGGCTAAGAATCATTCTCCGGGAGAATGGAAGAACCTAATCAGGGACCAAGAAGTTGATCAACATAATTCAGTTTGGGATTGAAGCTCAGCTTGGGGCTGAGAGCCATTCTTTAAGAATGAAGGCACTTGGTCAGTTACCAAGACGTTGACTTCGGTCAACCTTCATCCTGGGGCTGAAGAACCTGGTCAAGGACCAGGACGTTGATTCAAACAACATGAAGTCCTAGATTGGATATAGGCAAGTGATGTACTCCTCTCCTTGGTTAGTGGGCTATGGGACCTTCTTAAGGGCCTGGCCACCCCTTGTTGAATTAACTAGCACATGACCTTGGTGTTAATGAGGAGAACAAGATAATCAATGAAAATATTCCTTATTTATGATGATATACTTTGAGTTGGCACGTATGGACCATGAAGACCAAAAAGAATGCTTAAGATGACTTATTATGGTTATGAAACCCACTGAAGGTCCAAGAACCCCTATGAAGGACCAAGAAACTCATTGAAGGTCCAATGAAGGTCCAAGTACCCATTGAAGGTCCAAGAACCCCTTTGAAGGACCAAGAAACTCATTGAAGGTCCAATGAAGGTCAAGTACCCAATTGAAGGTCCAAGAGCCCAATAGTAAAGGACCAAAAGACCAAAGTAAAAGTCAAAGGGTTAAAAGTAAAAATAAAATAATGTAGCCCTAACTAAGAGTATTTTATTTTTTGTTTTATTCCTAAGAATATGGAAGTGATCCTCAAGATGGATTATAAATAGAGAATGCTCTCATTTGAACTTAACACATTCAATACATCTTCATATCTGATCCAAAAGACAATTTCATGGGGTTTTATGCTGGTATACTCTCTCTCTTCTATCCGTTTGAGGTCTGATCAGTTTGTGAAGGCAGCAGCAGAGTTCCACAGCCCCTTCCTAAAGTACCGTCAAGGTTCCAGCAGCATTCTCAGAGTTCCGATCTTCTTGAAGATTGATCTTAAGCGCCATTTCAGGGTTTCAAGTCACCTCAGGGTTCCAATCTGCAACAAGGGTTACAAACAGTTGTCTCAGGGTTCCGATCTGAGTTTTTCTGAAGTCTGATCAGAGTTCCAATTTGCAGCAGAGTTCCGATCTGTCCATATCAGCCTCAGCAGAGTTCCATCTTGCATCTCAGGGCTCGTGTTGCCTCAACAGAGTTCCGATCTTCTTAAAGTCTGATCTCAGGGTTCTGTTCAGCTTAGACAGAGTTCCGATCTGATTTGTGAAGGCTGCTCAGAGTTCCTATCTGCCTCAAAAGAGTTCTGATCTGTTGTCTCAGGGTTCCGGCAACCTCATATCTGTCAACAGCAGCCTAGATTCAGTCAAATTCAGACTCAGGAAAGTCAAAGACAGTCAACAGATCAGTTTCACAGTCAATCGGCCTCCTTTTGTTTGGTCAATAACAGTCTGATCAGCAGCATCTGAAGGCTAGGGTTTGATCTGTCATTGACAGTCATCTTCAACAGGATTCTCTTGGTATGGTTGCCCTAGGGGCAGTTTTATGTTGATGTAATAAGTCTGCTCATTATACTTCTGCTCATGTAAAAACTCAGTCATCTCATATTAAGGAAGTTTTCGTTGCTGGGGTTTTTATTCCTCGAAAAGGTTTTCTCCAGCATAAAACTTTGTGCACTTGTGGATGGTTGTCTCTTCCTGTTTACTGTTCATCTACTGCTGCTAATATCTCAGATTTATATGTTTTATAGTCTGCTAATAATTGAAAAAGACTGTTACTGCTATCAAATTCAGATCTATGTTAAAAATTTAACATGTAGCTTATCCCAGGGCCTTCAAAAGTGACAAAAAAGTGTCTATAATCCATGGCTTGGAGCTCTTACAAACAATATTACAACTCTGGCTAATATTGCTACAAAATCAGTGATATGATTTTGAATATCTATTAAATAATAAGAATGCAATGGAAAGTATATAGCAGTTTCAACTTTCAACTATTGAAACCCACATTTTGATTTATACTTGCAAGTGATCCTCAAAATCTAGTATGCTGTAAGATTGATATTACTAAATAACAGAAGCTAAAATCTTGGATACCAAAACATGCCCTTGATGCCTTCCGGATCAGCTTCAAATCCTAAATTCCGATAAAAATCTACAACTGTGGAAAAGAACATGCATACATCAAAAGATGACTCGTGAATGAACTATCATAAAATTCAGTTAAGGTTTTACACTGTTGATTATAAACATAAGTGTATTTTCAAGATAATAAGCAAAAGCCTAAACCGGCAGAGAAATACAAATTGAGGGACAGATGAATAAAACTATTATTTGCAAAGCAGAAATTCACAACCTATACTTCTAATATATGGAGAAATATGAGATGGGCACAAAGGAGGACTTCTAATCTCTCAGGCCAATCACATACACAGTAATGGGATGAAAAATAGATGCTGTGAGCTGAATGGCATACAGATGCCCAACATTTGTAATAAAGAGTAGATAATCATTATTGGAATGGATACAAGTAAAGGAGAACCATAAAAGGCAACCTGAGAGGATGCTTAGAGCTATCGAGTTACTAACAAACCAAAGGATTTGTCATATAAATTCCTTCATTTCAGCCTGCAAAATTCATAGTTTTTCAAGTGACCTTTACGTTCCATTATAGTATGCATTAGGCACTTATCATGGGACCAACTCATATGTATTAGCCATATGGTTCATTGGGAGGTAGAGACGAGGTGAAAAGAAGGGTCAATGAAGATGACTAGCCAATTACTTTTATGCATCTCAAATGTAAGAGGCGGCTCAAACTAGCAACTTTTGAGAGATTGCCCAGTTGTTAAACTTTTATTGTATACTATTACCAGGCCTCTACTCTACTGGATTTTTAAAAGCCACCTCAGGCAGAAACAGAATATAAAATGCTTTGCATTCTATGCCACCTTGAAGCATCATATCCATACATAAAAACTTGTGTGACAGTAAGTTAAGATAATTTTATTCATGTCGACAAATTACCAAGGAATAGGTCAGTAGGACTAGAGAGTGCAATCAAAGGCCACAAAACTGAGAGTGTCATGAAAAGTCCTAGATGCTAAAAGTAAATGTTGAGGTAAGAAAGATATATAAAACACCAGATGACACATACAAGATCGTATAGACATCCTCAACTAGCATTATTTGTACAATTTTATTTTGCAAGAGTTAAAAAATAAAAAGCATGCCTACTGTAGTGTGAAAGTAGAAAATAGCAATTCTTTTTAAAAAAAGAAAATACCTAAATATGTGTTGATTTTTGTAGCATCGGATAGGTACTTCTGCATAGGCCTAGTGTTTGGCATGCAAGACTCGACCAGGAGACTTCTCAGACTTAGGAGTTTCACTATTAAAGTGAATGTACTTTTGTACTTTATGTAAAAAGTGAGGGCCCATGGTATTTGCATAATGTAGTGTTATAAAAGTCAGCTTAAGCAAGAGGAGGAGACACACAAGTCACACAGAGTGAGAGAGAGAGACATCTTATTGATTAGTTGGCAAAGGACTGTCAGCTAAGTGTGCAGGTGCAGGGGGTAGAGGTCAGAGGAACGGAGCAATGGGCAGTCGAGGGCTAGTAACCAACAAGATCGAAGGACTGATCTTGAGGTTAGGAAACTAGCATTTTGTCATTGTATTCCTTAGTGGCTATTTTCCCAGGATGGGAGCCTAGGATTTTATTAATAAAATCAAACTATTTGATGGTTTTTCCCTTTGGGGTTTTCCAGGGTAGATCAATGTGTCAAATGTGTGATTTCCTGTGTTTATTTTCCGCTGCATGATTTGTTGTGAACTTAGTGTATTTTCTGTTAACAATTGTCGTAAATTGTCTGAGACATTAAATCAGATCTAGGTTCTGTAAAATCAACATGGTATCAGAGCGGGTTATGCTTTGAGAGAGGGGAAATCGAACAAGGGTTTGCTCTTAGGGGAAACAGTATTTGCAGAGATTTACAGAGAAATAAAAAAAGGGGGGAGACCGTACGACCACAGTATAGGCACCGTACAGCGTACAGCTGAGTTGCATTTGTGGGCATGACGCCATAGTTGGATCGGGCGAGGCTGCACGCATGGGTGTTGTAGTCACAACAAACATCAAGCTACTAAGGAGTGTTGTCTCATTGGTCAGTCGTCGGGCTGTAGGAGCTGCAGACTGGGGGTGATCGTGACGTAGGCTGGGGTGACTGGTTGCAGAACGCACGGGCTGGAGTTGGATTGTAGAAGACACTGTAGCCAATGTCACATGGTTCAGGTTCGAATTCGAGTTCGACAAGAATAAAATTCGATTCGAATTCGACATTCTGAATGAGATTCGAATGATATTTGTCATTAAATTCGTCTATACACATATTTCAAAATATCAAATATATTTTATAATATGTTTACATAACATATATGATATCAGATGATTTAGGTTTTCGCAGTTATCAAAATACTCCATGATGCTTTTGGAATTTACTATGTAATGGATTTGTAAATTTATAGTAAATTCCAAAAGCATCATGGAGTATATATGATATCCTTAAAGATATATAATATATGATATGCCTAAAATATATATATATATATATATATGACTAGTCAATTCCCGCTAGCTCATTCAGTTAAGCTGTGGGTCTCGTCAACATGGCGACCCGGGTTCAATTCCCCTTAGGGGTGAGCTAGTTGGGAGGCCTTAGGGGTGAGCTAGTTGGGAGGAGACACCCAAAATCCAACCAGTTGAGGATTGGTGTGATCTAGGCCGGGTGCAATCCCCGAGTGATTTTGACAGCTTAGATGCCCCTGGATCATGGTTTCCTAGACCAAAGACCACTCCCGCAAGTCAAGGAAATTCTAGCAAACAAATATATATATATGGAAAGAATGCACTATACCCTATATACTTTATAAATAATATCATAATCATACTTTTTAAAATTGATATCCTATATTATGTTAACCATAAGCCCTAATTCCTATGGCTATCGTAACCTACCATCACGAAGGGAAACGATTGAAGGTTGCAAAACCTACGATCACGAAATGATGCAAAATAGCGAAAGGATGCAAAACCTACCATCGCTAAGGAAAATGGCCACCGTCACAATTTGGAGGGAAATGGTCGACCCACGCGGACACGACTAACACATGTGAACTCAAATTTCTCCCAATTCCCATACTTCGCACTCAAATCCTAGACTCTCTGCTTGAATACTTAGTTTGATGGGTCGATCGCCATATTAAATTTAGTGGACGAAATGAAGACTGGACGCGTGAAGAACGACCCAGCCAAGTTGTGTCGGTAAATGGAAAGCACAGGCATGTTGATTTTTTACTACAGCTGCGAGACCCATTCTCGGAGAGAATGGTACCCTAGTCAGTTGACTAGGGTTCCTGGTGAAGTTAACCAGGCAGATTATGAGTAAGACCCTAGAAGGTACCCTAGGGCCCCCAGTTGTCTCCTGGGGTTCTTGGTCGAGGACCAGGCAGTTTGATGCCATGGCAAAGTCCCTAGCATGTGGCTAGGGCCCCTATTTGTCTCTAGGGTATTCTGGTCTAGAACCAGACAGTTTCTTGGTCACGAGGACCAAGCAGATCCTGCAGGTTGAGACAGAGACATCCTAGGTCCTGCAAATGGTTGATCATAATTCAGCCTAGGAATGAATGCTTACCGTGAGGCTGAGGACCATTCTTTGGGAGAATGGAGAACTTGGTCATGGACCAGATGGTTGATCAACATGTCCCAGTCTAGGACTGAGGCTCAGCCTTGGGCGGAGAAGCCATTCCTTGAGAATGGAGGCACTTGGTCAGTTACCAAGATTATGATGTGTGATGTCCTCTTCTCCTAGGTCTTCGAGATGGATGAGTTAGTTGGTCTTCTCAAGGGACTGGCCACCCCTTGTGGAAGCTATTAACATTTGACCTAAGGAGCAGTTGAGAGGACCACATGATCACATCATCTGTGTGAACCCTTCCTTATACAGTGATGATGAACTTTCAGGTTATATGGAACATTTGTACATTTGAGAGAGAGATGATTGGTTGTACCTTCTCCACCTTAGTTGATTTACTTTTGATTCTTACACCTTGATTTTATTGGTCTTGGGGTACCTTGTCTTTGACTTGTGATTATTGAGATCATTTACCCACCTTGAGTTATTTTTTTATTTATACCACCTTGTTAATGTTTGGTCTTATGAGGTATTATGGGTGATTGTCCACTTTTGGAACATACCCTTGGTTATTAGTCTTGTACCCACTTATTTGGTACATGACCATAGTTTATATGTATTCTTTTTATTTTTACATTTATTTTTTGTTATCTTTTATTTTATTTTATTTTTATTTTTTATTTTTTATTTTTTATTTTTTATATTTTATTTTTATATTTTATTTTTTATCTTTTATTATTTTTATGTTTTATTCCTTTTTTATTTTTATCTTTTTATCTTTTGATTCTTCCATAAATTTATGGAGCCCTAATTTAAAGGATTAAATTATTAACCCTTCTAGAAGATCTATGCTCCTATTTATTGAGTCTTTTTGTTTTTCATTTAGTAAGATGATACACAACATTTATCTCAGCTCTCTGCTGCTTGACGTCATGGGTCTTTTGGATTTTATTGCTGCTATTTTTCTTAACTGTTGAGGTCACCCTATTGCTGAAGCTTGTCACTCATCCCAGATCTATTTTTTAGGGCTGACGTCAAGATTATTTTTCTTTCTGAGGTTGATATATTGCAGAGAGGACCGATTTTCTGTTGGGTGACCATTTTCCCTAAGAAGAAATCCAATCTGCTCTTTCTTGTGATTTTACTGAGGCCCGATCTGTTGCTTGTGGTGTGATCTGTTTTTTAAAGGACCCGATCTGCTTTGTTGAGTTGGCTGTGACCCTATGTCACCTCTGAACCTCAGCTGTGACCTTCATCTGCCTGCTGGTTACTGATTTGTGAAGGTCGTGAGGTCTGGGATTCAGATCGGCCTGTTGTGGTGGTAGATTTATTTGTCGAGGGCTGTATTGAATTGCTGTGGCCCGTATATATCAGATCACGTGTGTCATTTCAGATCTATACTATTGTCATGCTATTGCTGAAGACAAATTTAGGGTCTGATTTTTTTTGTGTTGATTGATTGAGGTCATATCTTTGTCTTCACCCAGGGTTTAGACCTCTTCTGCTTACATCTATTGGACATCAATTTTACTGGATCTGTATTGTAACTTTCACTGTGCTTTCTGACTATTATTGACCTTCTTTATTTGTCTGTACTACAGTCCTCTCATCTCTCTCTCTCTGGTTTGTACTACCCTCTTAGGGTCTACTAGTTCCCAAATTTGACTGGCCTCTTTGAGGCTGGGTCTTTTACTGAAAGTAACTCTTCTGAGTATTCTTATAGGAAGGGTTTCACACCTAGGTAAGTATCTTCAGCTATATCTCTTTAATTATTATGTGATCAATTTATATATTTAAATTACATGTTACTGAAGTTTAATTCAGCACAGTGACCTAACTGGTAGTGTTAAAATTACCTTAACACAGTGACCGACCTGATAGTGCTAAAGTGTGAAGTTGAAAGAGATGAAATTTATGTTATGTTAGGTTTTTACTACTACATTCAATGTTTGTAAATGTTTATTAAATGTATTTTTGCATTAAAGTATATTGATTTATTATTCTTCTGCATATAACCCTAACTTGATGAAAATTTAACAACGCAGCCAAAGAATGGAGGCGAATTTCTTAAGCGAACTAGGACGAATTTCATTTTTTGGTTTAGGTTCAGCAAATTTCGAACATGTACGTTGAGATCCAATGAATCTTGTGGCTTAGGATGCAACAGTGGGACATGCTTGGGCTGGAGGAACCGGCTCAGGAGGAGTCGCAGAGCTAAGAGCAGTCGGCGACCAAGAAACAGGCACCCAGGTGAGTGGAGGCGGAGCAAGACAGCAGAGAAGTAGCGATCAAGAGAAGTCATCAAGCGACGGATCGACTGTGGGCGTGAGTGGCAGACCGTTCACAAGGTAAAGGCTCGACGGAGCGTGGCCACGGGCAAAGAACATGCGCTAGGCGGTGGAAGAGACAGTCGGATAGCAACAATCATCGGTTGCTAGATGTGGAGTCTATGTGGACAAGCCAACGAAAAAGTGTTACAACTGCAGACAGGGACTGTCATGGGTTCCGACAAGAAGTGTCTGCAGCTGCGGGCGTGCGATGGACGGTGCAACTGGAGGTCGGGTTGGTCTCAGCATACAATAGACCAAGATGCAGTGGGTAGGAAAAAGCAGGCACCGACTGTTGGACGCCACAGTAGCAGCCGCCAGGGAAAAGTCATCCGCCTAGGAGAAAACCTCAGCTTCTAGGTGAGTAGGAGTCATCGGGAAGCCTCGGGCACAGGCAGAGATGCCTAGTAAAATCAAGGTAGCTACAGAAGCAGCCAAGCAAACCCCAAGCAAGGGAAGATAACCACCGGTAAGGCCCTCGAAAACTTGGGCAGCTTCCCAGAAAAGTGGGGCAGCCCCAAGAAAATTTCAGGCAACAGCCAAAAAGTGCCCGTAAAGGAACTTGGGCAGCCCAGGAAGGAATCTAGGCAACAGTTAGCTGCAAATCCAAGTAGCGGGAAGCAACAGTAACATTTGAGGAATGGCTGCTGCAGGAATTCATTCTAAAGACAGGTTGGACAACGCCTCCAACTATATCCCTTGGAAAGCACGGGTCAAGTTGGTCCTCATGCAGAACACGGGTCAAGTTGGTCCTCATGCAGAACGGGTTGTGGGAGTTAACTAGTACAATAGTGACTGCACCGAGAGATCTTCAAGGACTGGCAGTTCACAATTTGGATCATGTGAAGGCTGAGAGGATAATCTTTGACGCGGTGAAGGATCATTTGATGCCTCACATAGCCGAAAAGATGTCAGGCAAGGGGATGTGGGATGCTCTAACGAGTCTATATCAGAGTAAAAAATCAAAACAGGAAGATGGTGTTGTAGGAGTAGCTCAAAAGCACCAAGACGTCCAAGACCGATACTACAACGTCTTATCTCACCAGGATCACACAAGTTCGTGACATGTTGGCAACAGTTGGGGAGAAAGTGGAAGATCCAGAGTTGGTGAGTATTGCCCCGAATGGCTTCACCAAGCCATGGGCAACCTTCGTCAAAGGGATCGTTGCATGGGAGAACCTTCTGCACTGGGAGAGGTTATGGGATGACTTCACTCAAGAGGAGATTCGGGAGGAGTCTCTATTTGGAGGCCAATAGAAGAATGAGGAAGAAGATAATGTTGCTCTTGCCAATCAAGCAAAGAGGAACTAGAATAGTGGAGGGTCAACAGCACAAGGAGTGAAGAAAAAGGACATGAGCAAAGTCAAGTGCTTTGTGTGCCACAAGTGTGGCCACTATGCTTCACAATGTCCAGAACGAAAGAAAGACAAGTGCCAGTCAAGCAAAGAGGAACTAGAATAGTGGAGGGTCAATAGCACAAGGAGTGAAGAAAAAGAAGGACATGAGCAAAGTCAAGTGCTTTGCGTGCCACAAGTGTGGCCACTATGCTTCACAATGTCCAGAACAAAAGAAAGACAAGAGCAAGTCTCAGCAAGTAGCAGCGACTGCAAAAGAGAGAGTTTGTTGAGAAGTTCGAGAATGAGTTCTTATTAGTCTCTTGTATTTCTAGCACAAGTAGTGCTTGGTTCGAGGATAGTGGGGCTTCTAGTCACATGACGGAGAGACGCGATTTGTTCACTAGGTTGATAAGGACAAACTCAGATTTGCAAGTGGAGCTTGGCACTCATGCCAAGTGTGTTGTGAAGGGAGTTGGAACAATCAAGTTTCAGCTAGAGTCAAGAGGATCTCTAGAGGTGGAAAATGTGTTGTATGTACCCAAGCACGAGATGAACTTGGCCTTAGTATCGACATTGGAGAACAACGGGTATGCACTCACTTTTGAGAGAGAACAAGTTCTCATTCGATCAATAGGATCTAGCATGGACTCAACACGAGTGCTTAGTGTCAGAGAGGGAAAGGTGTACACGTTACAGGGAAAGCTTGTAGTTAGATTGATGTCAATGCCAGAGGTTCGGGATTAGAAGACCTTCAAGGGTGAGTAGAGTTCACAAACTTTCATTGTGAGGACTAGACCTTCAGAGGGGAAGAGGGAGTTAGTGTGATCCAATTCTAGCAGGAGACTTAGCTAGTACGAGGTGACATTGATGGATTCTCAAGAGTAGGAGACAGCTTCTAGGAGTACAGTGACAAAGAGCAGGCATTTGACGAAATTTTCGAACTTCTTGGCACTGATGTGTTCTGCATGCAAAATCATCGATTCTGTGTCTTCCAGGAAACAAGGAGCAACTGACCAGCAGGGGTGGAGGAATGCCAGAGTGCAGGATGATGTGAGCAACAATGTGCCAAGGTCAAAGCGAGAACCAGTTTCAGGTGGCTCTCGGAGAAGTACCTTCCTCACTAAGAGGGAGTGTTGATTTTTGTAGCATCAAGCAGATACTTCTACATAGCCCTAGTGTCTGGTATGCAGGAATCATCCAGGAGACCTCTCTGACTCAAAAGTTTCACTATTAAAGTGAATTTAAGTGAGAGGAAGAGACACACAAGTCACACAAAGTGAGAGAGAGAGACATCTCATTGATTAGTTGACAAAGGACTGCCGCTAGGTGTGCAGGTGCAGGGGTCAGAGGTCAGAGGAACAGAGCAAGGGGCAGGTGAGGGCTAGTAACCAGCAAGATCGAAGGACGGATCTTGAGGTTAGGATTTAACTAGCATTCTGTCACTGTATTCCTCAGTGGGCCATTTTCCCAGGACGGGAGCCCAGGATTTTATTAATAAAATCAAACTGTTAGCTGGTTTTTCCCTTCAGGGTTTTCCAAGGTAAATCAATGTGTCAAATGTGTGATTTTGTGTGTTTATTTTCCGCTGCATGATTTGTTGTGAACTTATTGTATTTTCTGTTAACAATTGCCGTAAATTGTTTGAGACATTAAATCAGATCTAGGTTCTGTAAAATCAACAATATGCATGGACATGCAAAACTAAAACAACATTCCATCCAACATCTCAAACAGTCATCTAGTACCAACTGCATTGTAATAAAAATAACGGATTCTCAAAAACTTCATGGGTGTACCTTGTGCATCAGCAAATAATGTTATATTGCCAATATCCCTTCTGAGCAATGCACGTATCATTTGCTCCACTAAAGCCTTGCCAAGTCCCTGACCCTGAATGATATTATCTCTTTCCGATTGGTCAAAGCAATTACAGAATGCAGTTCTCCGGATATCAATTTAAACTACAAAAAATGCATCAAGTTTACAGAATTTCAATCATTTTATTTTTGCAGTGATCTTGACTCCTCGGTAACTTTATTTGCCCATATCCACAAATCAGCCTGCATTGAACATCATTTCAAATATAGTCTCTACTCTAGCTAGTAAGGTTGCACAAAACACTTATTACCTGATAGCAAGGATCCACTAAAACATCCCAAATTGTAGCATTGAATGCATGGTCTGAAGTGGCACGTGCCATGCCTATAAGTTCCCGTTGTTCCTCGCCATCTGTTAAATAAAATTTTATTTACGTGCTAGTGTTGTCTACATAATGACGTCAACTGATAAAGTAAACAGAAATGACAACCAAGATAAACAGCATAAAGGAATTTTCAAATCGAATGGCCTCAATCAAAATATTGGATTTTTACATGCTTAAAAAAAACGGTAAACAAAGAAACCACACACCTGAATCTGGTAACTGTCTGATCAAATGCAAAGAAGCTACCATGTAACTGTTTTTCAATGCTGCTTCTACTTTTGTTAGTGGTCTCCTTGGCCAGCCTACCTGCTCTAACCCCACCCCAATCATTGACAAAACCATCATAATAAAACAATTTTTGGCTAGAAACTAAAATTACAAGTATAGGAATCAAAATTTATTCAACATCCATGACAAAGCTACAATAATAATAATATTAAGTAATTTGTGGGGATCATTTTGTAGCACGTTCACCTAGCCTCCATGACTATATCAGAAGGAACTCTTTGAAGCCCTCACATCTATGAAGAATGGTAAGTCACCCAACATTGATGAACTGTCGTGTGAAATTTCAAAGCAATATAGGATAATGTTGGTGGGGATCTTTGTTGCATGGCCAATGAGACCTTTTCCTCTGGCAATCTCACAACCTCTCTCAATCAAGGAGATACCAAGCTGATTCTGAAGAATGCATCACAAGACACTATTGAGGGATGGAGGTCCATCACTCTTTTTAGTGTCTCCTACAAGATTTTGACTGAGGAACTTGCTCTCTGAATGCAAAGAGTTCCTTCACAAATTGTTGGGCAAGAACAGACAGGTTTGTCCATGTGATTTCTAATGAAAAGCTACGGAATGGGCTACAGGGACTGGCCAGGAATCTTAATTTCTCAAAATCAATATCGACAAGGCAGATGATAGGAATAATTGGTACTCCATTACAAAGATGCTTTAGTGCCTTCATTTTGGTTCTCACTATGTTGTCATGGTGAATACACTATTCTCCAATACCTCAGCCTTTGTTTCTGTGAACAGCACCTTGACCGATTGCATCCAACTCCATCAATCAATCAGGCAAGGGTGTCCTCTTGCCACCTATTTGTACATATTAGTTATTGATGCCCTGGGATATTTACTGGAATTGGATCAGATACAAGGAAGAATCTAAGGTATTTCTCTGCCGGATGGTTCTGAAACAGTGAAATGGTTAATAACCATTGTATTCATGATTGTCCTCTCTCAATTCACCTAGATCAGACATTGGTCGAGGCTAACAGGGGCTGCTTATATGTCTTTTGTAGTGCTTTTGAGGCAGTAGTTAGTGAGCGGAAAACTAATTATTGGTTTGCAAACTTGATCACCCCCCAGCATAGATCCCCTCCCTATGGAATTGGGTCAAGCCTGGAGTGATTGTACAATACCAAGGGATTCCATTTATTACAAGGCTTTTAGTCATGGATTGTGGGATTGGTGCCTTAAAGTTTCAAGGAAAACTTCTCATATCCCAGCCCGCAATATAAGGATCTCCCCTTTGCAGGAAAATCGACAGCTGTTTCACAAATCCTCCAAACCCCTCACATTTGTTACATATCTTGCTAGCTCAAGCAATGCCCGGTTCATGAAATTGGAGAAGCTCCTAAGGTTTTTCTGTGGTCCAAGTATGGTGGTGGTAAGCAAGGACTTCCTATGGTCCTATTACCTCTTAAACCCTCACTTCTTGAGATAAAGTCCTGAAGCTCAAGTGAGACCTTGGAGGAACTAAGAGGGATTGCCAATGTCACCTCACAAACCCTCTTCACTCTTTAGGCCGGTTCTTCTCCAACTCAAGGGGGAATTTCATTTTACCAGATCCATCTCTTCATTTCACCTTGGATTTTATTGCATAGCTCTAGTAAACTCAAGAATATTGTTTGTCCGGTGATACATTGACAAATAATGTAGCAACAGCAAACTCGAGCAATGTTCTGAATGTGGTGATGATGTGACATCAACGACTTGGACATATGAGTGAAAAGGGTTTGAAAAATATGCATGACTGAGCTATGCTTTCTAGGACTAACTATTGTAATTAAGACTTGAGTGAGCACTGTATTTTTGGTAAACAAAAGAGAGTTTGGTTTACTGCAAGCTCTAGTAAAAGTTCTAATCTTTTGCAACTTATTCATTATTACATATTTGGACCAGTCCCTACTCTATCTATAAATGGTGCTAGAAATTTTCTAACTTTTATAGATGATTATTCTAGAAGAGTGTGGATGTATCTTCTGCAAAAATAAGTCAAAGACTCAGAAGCCTTTGAGAAATTTAAGGAGTTCAAGGAACAAGTAGAGAAAAGTTTGGGCAAATATGTTTCATGTCTTAGATTGAATAATGGAGGAGAGTATTGCTCCAAGGAATTTGATAAAGTTTGTATGCAAGAAGGAATTAAGCACCAAAAGGCTGCTCCATATACTCCACAGTAAAATGTTGTGGCTGATCAGATGAATCGCATGATCACAGAAAGTGCAAGAAGCATGCTTAGCACATCTGGGTTGGATAATGGATTCTTGGCAGAGGTTGTTAATAAAATTGCTTATCTAATAAACAAATCACCTACAACTACATTGGATGGACAAATTCCAGAGGAGGTTTGGTGTAGTAAGCCAGTTGATTATTCTCATTTGTGTATCTTTGCTTGTGATGCAATTAACCATGTGCCTAAGAAAAGGTCAAAGCTTGACCCAAAGTGAACGAAATGTGATTTTCTCAGTTATGATAATACAATAAAAGGGTATAGACTGTGGGATCCTACTGACAATAAGGTAATTGTTAGTCAACATAATATTTTCAATGAAAAAATCCATGCAAAGAAGATACAACAACCATCTAAGATTGTACCTGTTGAAGTAAGAATCAGTGAAGATGAAAATGAAGCTTTTGACCAGCATGAAGAATAGCAAGTTCAGCGGCCACAACTCGGAAGATCTACATGTTCCAAGAGACGTCAAGAAAGGTCTCCTCTCGTTTTTCAGTTTTCTTTAACTTTGTTAACTGATCATGGTGAACCCAATTCATTCTAAGAAGCTAAAGAATCTGAGAATGGAGATAAATGGAGGAAAGCCATGGACGAGAAAATGAAAGAACTACACAAGAATGACATATGGGAACTTGTGGATCTCCCACTAGGAAGAAAGGTTATTGGGAAAAAATGGGTGTATAAAGTAACGAAGAACAATGATGGGTTGCTGGAATGTTATAAAGCTCGCTTGGTCGCAAAAGGTTATGTGCATAAGTCAAGTATAGATTTTAATGAAATTTTATCTCCAGTTGTGAAGCTTGCTACTGTAAGAGTTTTCCTTGTACTAGTAGCAGCACAGGATTTAGAGTTGGAGTGACTTGATGTAAAACCAGCTTTCCCACATCGTGATCTTAAGGACGAAATTTATATGGATCATCCTGAGGGCTATGAAAACGAGGCAAAGAGCATTTGGCTTGCTGACTCAAGAAATCTCTGTATGGATTGAAACAATTACCAAGGATGTAGTAGAGGAAATTTGACACCTTCACGAAGAGCCAAGGTTTCAATAAAAGTGAAGCTAACCATTGTGGATATTACTAGCAGATCCACTTAAGGGGTCGGTGAAAGTCGATAGGCATGGTGGATGAGAACCTGGGAACTATGCCTAGGCAACCCACGATGCTTTATTTCCAGTCAGCCTTATACATCCCCACTTCGGCAGTGAGTGGAGTGTGAGAAGGCTGCCACCAAGGCCGTTTAAGACAAAGCCAAATGGTATAACATCCCTCTTGAATGACTAATCAAGAAAACCTATAATTTATCTTAAAAAATTAAATAAAATCACCTCCTTTTTAAAAGTATTGTCCTTCCCGCTTGCAAGCCTAAGTACACCTTGAGCAAGATGAAATAAATGTTTAACGTTGGTTTTGAATATAATGCCAAATTCAATCTTTTATCAAAAGTGGAACCAAAAAAAATCAAAACCATTCTAGAGCCTTTGTCTCAAACTCGAAAAGTGTGTTAAAAGATCCATGAGACAGGTGGTGTCAAAGTACACCACTGAATTGAACTGAATTTGTAAATATATATAGATCCAGAGTTCACTACTCCCTCTGGATCGCCCTGAGATCTCAAGTGGTATGAGTCTCTAAATCAATATATGCTCATAAAGAAATAAACTCAACAACTAGATCTGCATTTACCAACTGAACATAAATGCAATCAACAACATAGACAACAGATATACCCTAGAACCCTTTCGAGAAAAACCAGCTAACTATGGGGCTATCTTCTCTCTCGAGCCCAAAGCATGTAGATGTATAAAAGACAGTACAATACAGAATTACCTCAGTCGGTAACTCAATCCCTCTGAACAGGACAAACTCTAATTTGCATGCATCCAGCTGATGCATGCACTGAAGAGGTATGCCCTAACTGCCAAACTGGATCTAAGTCCTCTGACAGTGCCTCTGATAGATCTACCCTCTCTAGATCTCTCTGCTCTGATCTGCTCGCTCTAAAGACTGCCCACTGATGAAATCGGCCCTCTCTGCATGCACAAGTGCTCCCTCCCCTCTGGATGTCAAATGCTCGTACTGGTCCAAATCTCAACAGATCTGAGCTCTGATCATCCCTAACCTTCCTCAAATCTCGAGGCAAGGCTATCCTGGAAGTCACAGACTCTGAATCGGTGAATCTAGCTCACAACGAGCTTCTCCTCCCTCAGGAAAACGTCCTCCTCCAAGAGAACTCAGCCTTCTCCAATCTCCTCAGTAATCACACTATGGAGCTCTCTCAGCTCACAGTAATGGGTGTCTGGTCTCCCTGGAACTGGAGGTCACTGATCTAGCTCAGATCTGACCTTCCTAGCTCCTGTATCAACTCCTCTCTATCTCAGAAAGTCGCCCCACATGGACAGATTCGTCCCCCTCACTCTGGCAATATCTCTCTCCGATGATACAACTGAGTAACCCCATCTGGGGGCCCTCTGCCTCTATAAATAATCTCACTGATGAATTAGGTTTGCCAGAACCCTAATTCCCAGTGCATGCAAAAACTCACTTTTGCATGCAGTCACTAAATGCTGGCAGGTCATGCAAAACTCATGCATGCATAGGTCAATCTCCCCTGAGGCTCCGCATGCAGCCCCCACTGGACTCATGCCACTGAGTAGAGTGCATCTCACTCTCTACTCCATCCTGATGCCTATGCAGCTAATGTACCTCCATGTAAGGCATCTGAACCATGGAGGACATCCCAAAGTTACCATAATCTAACAGAATTCACAGAAGTCAAGCGTTGGTGAACTTGGTAACTGCTTTGGTACCCTCGGACACAACGTGCTTTGCGAGCTCCCCTAGTAGAGCGAGTCTTATAGCAGTCTGGATCTCTCGGGAGGTAATCGTCTACTTCTTGTTGTAGCGGCGAGTTTCGATGACTCGTTGGCCAAATTCTCAAAGATGTCAATCATGAAGTCGTTCATTATCCCCATGGTCTTGCTTGATATACTAATATCAAGATGAATCTACTTCAAGACCTTGAAAATATAGATCTGCAGTACTATATGAATTAGCCTCCTATAGGGATATTGCGATATTGTGGGTGGTTGTAACCGTCACAAACTATTATCATCATCGGAATGGTTATAAAAATTTATCTAAAGTAAAACCCACTTCTAATAAAATTGTTAAAATCAATTTCTAGTAATAGTGAAAACTTGCATTTAAAAAACGACTACGAAGAATCTCCTAGAATGTAGGATTTGTGGAGATCGACCTCTATCCCATACCAAAAGTGGAGAGAATAAGGTGTTATTCTAACACCTATCAGTGTAATAAGAGGTTTGATAATGCCAGTTTTATTATCTTGATGTGTATGTTGATGATATGTTGGTTGCAGGCCCCATGATGAAGAAAATCATTGATGTTAAGGCTCAATTGGCTAGGACATTTGAAATAAAGAATTTAGGATTATCAAATCAAAATCTGGGGATGAAGATACACAAGGATAGAATGGGTAGGAAGATCTAGTTAAGTCAAAAAATCATCTATAGAAAAGTTTTTGCAATGCTTCCATATGCCAAATGCAAAACCAGTCAACACCCAACTTCTTGCACGCTTCAAGTTGTCTTTTGAAGAGTGTCCTAGCACAGAAGCAGATAAGACGTGTGTCTCATTTACCTTATTCATCAACAGTAGGGAGCCTCATGTTCGCCATGGTGAGCACCAAAGTAGATATTTCCCAAGCAATGGCAGTTGTTAGTCAATTCATGGAAAATCCGAGTAAAAAGCATTGGAATGTTGTGAAGTGGAAAACTCGAATAATTAAGGAGCACTTCAGATGTTGCTATTTGCTACAAATCGACAAATTTACAAATTAAAGGTTTTGCAAATTTTGATTTTTGTGGAGACATAGATGGATGAAAGTCTAATACAAGATGTACTTTCACTCTTGTTGGTGGAGCTATAAGATGGATAAATGGACTCCATGTGCAGCCCATTGTTTGGACCTCATGCTTGAGGATATTGGGAAAATTGGGTGGGTGAAAAGGTGTGTGGAACAAGCAAAATCCATAAAAAGATGCATTTACAACCACGTGGGTTTTGACCCTTATGAGAAAATGCACTGGTGGAAAAGAGCTTGTCAGACTAGCTATCACAATATTTGCAACAATTTTTCTTACATTGCAGTCCTTGATTGAGCAAAAGGCCAACTCGAGGAAGAAGTTCTCTTGTGATGAGTGGAATGCTTCTCAATATAGCAAGAAGGCTGGAGGAAAAGATATTGTTGACAAAGTCTATGAGAAAGCATTCTGGAAAAAGGCAGAGGAGATTGTACTTTATAGTCAGCCTCTTGTGAAAGTCCTGAGAATGGTGGATGGTGATAAAGCAACGATGGGGTTTATTAATGAGGCCATGGATCAAGCCAAGGAGGCCTTTACATGCTGCAGGTTATTACTTGAATCCAAGGTAACTAATTTCAAAGTTTTTAAGTTATTTTATTAAATTTTAATTGCAAAAGTTTATCATCTTCTTAAATTGATCATCTTCTTTGTCTTGACTCTTCAAAAGGTACCATTACACAAAATATTTTGAAGCGGATGGGGAGGCAAAGGAAGGACTGTACAAATGCATTGAGCGCATGGTCTCTGATCTCAGTAAACAAGACGAGATCCATAGCAAGCTCTTGCATTTCAATGAGAGTCTTGGTATCTTTGGCATGGCTACGGCTATACGATCTAGATCAAAAGATCGTCTAGGTAATAATAGAAAGTCTTTAAAGTTTATAATTTTAAATTATATTATACGTGGCAGAATTTGAATAAAACTTTTAAATTCATTTGCTAATTTTTCTTTGTCTTTACATGCAGCATATTGGTGGCAACAATTTGGTAGCCAATGCCATGGTTTGCAAAAGTTTGTAGTTCGAATATTGAGCCAAACATGTAGTGCTTCTAGTTGTGAGCACAATTGGAGTGTTTTTGAGCGTATACACACCAAGAAGCGAAACCGTTTAGAGAAAAACGGTTGTGTTGTCCACCGAATGCACACCGTCAGCAGAAATCTTTCAAAATGTTGTTTCCCAAGTGGGAAAGGTGTGGCCTTGGGGGCAAGCAAAGAGTCAGGTGTTGTCACCTGATCCCGACTCCTCCGTTTAGGCTAACTCCTAACGAAGCCAAGGGGGGTAGACCCTACAAAAGAGTTTCTAAGACTCTTGTTTTTTAAAGTTTAAGGTGATGTGATGCGGATGGGTGTTGTTTAGGAGTTAATATGAGTTTTGAAATAACATTTTAAATAGTCAAAGCATGTACTTGCAAAAATAATTAAGATACACAATCAATGATAATATGATTCAAGTATGAAGCATCCACAGTATAATATAAGGATTACAAGACAAGACAAGTACTTCCAGATAGATATTAAGCAAATAAATGATATGAAGGACCAGTGCCTTATGGAGTTAAATGTTTGAGTGCTTGGGATGCTGAATACAAGAGTTCATGCTTGAGATCGTTTTGCAAGTGCTCTTTGTAAATTTTATTGTGAATTTTATGATAATCTTGATTAGTATGGCTGAGGAAATCTCCAAGATATACGTGAGCTACAAGAGATATGTCCGGAAAATACTCTAAGTGGTTCTATACGGAGACATGTTGCCTGCCAAAGCCCTGAAAGCGTGTTCAACACTACACCAAACAAGGATGTAGCCTAACGGTGCCCCCAAGGTCTAAGTACAGTGATCCAGCGTTCCAGCCAGAGTTTGCCCACTTTCAAGTATTGAGATCAACGTTGGATTTTCGTTGGTTATGGGGGTATAAATTTTATTATGGTTGAAATTGGATTAAATATAAAAAATTAAATAGTCTATACGGTTTCTATGTATCCCAGGGTAGGGTAGAGCATACGCAGTATAGAAATATAAATTCCAATTTTTAAGGGAATGTGTGAAAAAGAGAACCTTTGTAGAAACTCTCCGATAAAGAGCACTCTTGATCTGCCTTATGGCAAGATTCAAGAGATTTATGATGCACGGAAATAAATAACAGAAATGAAATCTAAACTACCCAAGAGTCTCTTTCAGGACAAAGACCGTACTCGGGAGAGCAAGGGGGTTAGTCAAATCAAAGCAAAAGAACTCTCCAACAGAGAGCACTCTTGATCCACTGTTGAGTGAGATTCAAGAGATTTATGATTTTCAACAGTTTATATCAAAAATTGACAAGTATGGAAACAAGACTAGCAAAATGACTTTGACTAATCTAGCATTTATCAAAGCATGAAAACTAATCTATCTTACTCTAACAATTTATTGTGCAGGTATAAAGCAAATGAAAAGTACGAAAAATCAGACAATGGGTGATAGAGGCTTCCCCCAAATGGAGGAAGTGGGGGTGTGGGAGCAATTATCCCACTTGCTTTTATTCAATTTTTACAATATTTTTGGGTTTTTCACTTGTTAAAAAGGTGGTTTCCTTGCTTTGGTTTTGTTTGCTAGCCTTTGGGCTCCACTTGTTGTTTGTTCTCTTGTTCCCCTGTGGATAAGAGCTCTCAACAAAGGCTAATTAGAGTGTTAGAGAAAACCAAAACTTGACTTATGATTTAGAAATTGAAGGAGCAAATGAGAAGATAAGAACAAAAAAAGTCAAAGATGGTCAACCAAAGTGAAAACTAAGCAAAAAGTCAAAAAGTGGAAATGTAAATGGATTGAGAAGAGATATGCCAAAGAGATTGAAAATGACCCAAAACAAAAATTTTAAAGCCAAAAATCAGCACTTTAAAAAAGTTGGAAAATGCACGATTTTCAAGGCAAACTAGGCAAGTTTTTCAAGGTAAAACTTGGAAAAAATTTATGAAAAAATTTTGGAACTTTTTTACTGTTTTTAGGCTAATTTCCAGAACTGTAAATTAACCAAAATCAGCAAAAATCAGCAAGCTAAATGGCACGCAAAACGAGAAAAAGGTGAAAATTTTGAAGAAAAAAATTGGAAAAAAAATTACTGTTTTAAGCTAATTTCCAGAACTGTAAATTAAGGAAAAATAGCAGAAAACAGTGGGCTAAATGGCTGAAAATGGGCATGCTTTTCGAGACAAAAATTGTACACATTTTCCAAGGCAAAACTAGGGCAAAAAGTGGACTTTTTCTGAGATTTTTGGGACTATTTGGGAAAAACTAGAATGCTGAAAAGACAGTAAAAATGATGGACAGCGAGTGTGGAACGCAAAACGAGGCAAGGTTTGGGCACACTTTCCAATGCACTTTTAAAGGTAAAAATTTGGCAATTTTTTCAAGTGTTTTGGGCACTTTTTTGGATGCTATTTGGCACTCTTCTTATGATGAAATGATAAATAAAAATAGAAATGGATCTATGAGATCTATAAGTCAAAAAGAGAAACAATGGGAAAAACAAGCAAAATATTAAAAATGGAAAAAATGGATCTACAACTTGAAAAGATGAAAACTAGATCTTAGATCTTTGGTATTTAAGCTTTGAAAATAGTAGATCTAGACCCAAGGAAGTAGATCAAAGCTAGAAAGTTTTGATCTACTTAGCCAAAGAAGTGCAAATTAATTATAAACTTGAAAATGATGCACTCTTTTAATGAGAAGCTAAGATCAAGATAGAAGATAAAAACCTTAGAGATTGTGATCTGCTTTTAGTAACCAAGGAGTTTGAAGTAATTTGTTTTCTTGATGAGATGATAAGAAGATCTCTCTTTGGCTTCTTCTTTGGATGAGATTTCGAGCACTTGTAAATCCTGTAATCGCAAAAATGTTAAAGTAAAATCTTTTGATGATGAAGCATGGGATAGATGCAACTGAGCTCACACCCTTCCTCACTTTGGCAACACCTAATCAAAACACATACAACTCAAAGCACAAGTGAGATCAATATTACTAGTATGCAAGGAAAATCAAGATTAGATCAACAATGGTATAACTAACTACTTCTTGTTCATTTAGATCTTGATAAACTTTGCATAAATAACCAAGTTGAAGACTACAAATGGCTACTCTTGCATGCTAGAATGATAACCTTCCTAAGCTAGCAATTGATTAAAACACTTGCAAATTGAGAGATGAGTTTAGAAAGATATCACCTCAATAAGAGATGAAATTCACCACCAATGTAGAAAACTCGTGGACCTCCAAAGTCTAATCTTTATTCCAATATGAAAGCAAAAGATATTACAAATTTGTGCAGAGTGCTCTTGCATAAACCATCCCTCCTAAATAATGGAGCAAGGCTTTGTCTTTATACAAAACTGAGCTACCAAAACCCTAGGTCGAATTTGGCATGAGAGAGAGCCGAGCAATTAGAATTTCCAATGAGAGGACACAAGAGCAAGATTGATGAGTTAGCTGGCACATGGAAGGTGGGATGAGAGTGATGTGGCCTCCACATGGGCAAGGCGCCCTCCTTTCATCCTTGTGATTATCACCAAGCCACTAAACAAGTTCCAACAATGCAAAGTCGCCCTCCTTGGAGAGAGGGCGCAAATCCCAAGACTCAGTTGACTGTAGCACTCCGATGTTTATCTGGATTTGTTTGGTGTTGATTGGAATCTTCTTAAATGCTCCATGCCATGTCATTTTGACTTTTATTTTATTCAATTTGGCTTTTTTTTTAGAGATTTGGATTATCTCCAAATTAATATTTTTTGAATTTTTTAATTAATATTTCTCATTTATTGATTTTTTGAGAAAATATTATTTATGAGGCCAAATAAATGTCTAAAACTTAGGATAAGTGGGTTTGGGGTTTAACTGGAATTTTTGGCTTAGGAATTAAGCCTCCAATCATTCAAATCCACCCCCGAGCCACTTAATTATTACAAATTGAAAATTTTCAATTATAATAATTGAAAATTTTAATAATAAAATAATCAAAAATCCAACACGTCCGGTAAAAAAATTTCGAACAACGTTTTAAACCACCTAGGGACCTAGGAAATGACCATAGGAAATACAAATAGTGTATAGTAGGTTCATATTCAACTGTTGGACTCTAATAACCCCCCAAGGCCTAACTATCAAAATCGAGCATTCCAACTTTAGAGGAAGCAGGAGAAAAGTCATCGATTATTACTCGGCTAAAGGCAAAGCATAATTGACAAGTGAAAAAACTCCCTGGAATACCTTAGTTGACAGTCAAGTCTTAGGGAACCGAGCCACTCAAAACCCCTACTAGCACACTTTATTAAAAAAAACCCATGGGGCATGGTCATTTCAACACAAAAACAAAAATGGCTAGCCAAAATTGGCTAAGTCTGAAAATTTGAACCTCTGATACTCTGGAAATGAACATGGATCATGTTCAAACACTAGCGGCTCAATGGAAGTTCAACTATTGTACAAAATAGTTGGTAACAGGTTGAATGATATGGTATTTGTTCAGTACAACCTTAGGTTGAGGCGCAACCAATTGCAGAACAGGACCCTTGAATCATCTTCCATATTCTTGGATGATGGTGATGCCTCATCAGATTGGGTTGTGGAGACTCATCCACCAACATTTGACATTGACAATGAAGACCCTTCAGGGATGGATTTGGATCCACTTCCACAACAACAGGATTTTAACTTTAATAGAAAGTCTTTAAAGTTTATAATTTTAAATTATATTATACATGGCAGAATTTGAGTAAAACTTTTAAATTCATTTGCTAATTTTTCTTTCTCTTTACATGCAGCATATTGGTGGCAACAATTTGGTAGCCAATGCCATGATTTGCAAAATTTTGCAGTTCAAATATTGAGCCAAACATGTAGTGCTTCTAGTTGTGAGCGCAATTGGAGTGCTTTTGAGCATATACACACCAAGAAGCGAAACCATTTAGAGCAAAAACGGTTGAATGATATGGTATTTGTTCAATACAACCTTAGGTTGAGGCGCAACCAATTGCAGAACAGTACCCCTGAATCGTCTTCCATATTCTTGGATGATGGTGATGCCTCATCAGATTGGGTTGTGGAGACTCAGCGACCAACATTTGACATTGACAATGAAGACCCTTCATGGATGGATTTGGATCCACTTCCACAACAGCAGGATGTGGAAGTTGATGTTGGACAAGTGCCTTCTGGACCAGGGGAGTCAAGTCAAGTGGCCCAAGCCCAGACTCCCCGTATTGAGGATCAAGATGTAGATGATGGCTCAAAGTCTGAGTCGGAGGCCTCTGAGCCTTCAAATGATTCTGATGATTAGATTGTTTAGTCATTGACTCTAGTCTTTTCTATAGGCCATTTCGAGCCTTTTTGTTGATGTCTTTTGATTCAGACACGTATTGCACTAGTGCTAACTGCTATTTTTGTTCTATCCACTCTTATTTGCTATATAAATGAGAAACTTTGCATATTTTGTGTATAATGGTTTGAATTCACATGGATGCACATGAATATATATATAATTTTTCAAAATTTAAATATTCTATGTATTTTTGGTGGACTGGTTTTGTGATCCGGTTTTTTTTTCCGATTTTGGTTCGGTTTTGGTTCTTAGTGTCGGTTGGTTCAACCACCGGTTCGGTTTTTGTAACCTTGGGAGTCAGTGTACACCAACTTGGCAATGGTTCTCCCATCCTCTCTCATGTTGTAATCACAATCACGTTACTCATCACAAACAAACATTTGCTTCAACTAAAACTGACATTGAAGCAAACACTGAAGAGTAATGAAGGTGGTGGCAAAACGCATGACTGTGGGACGCTTCAAATCCCTGTTTTTGGTGTGCCTCCTCATGAGACTAAGAACAAAAGTATGGTTGTAAATGAACTTGGGGATGCTCCTAGCTTGATCAATCACCACCTTGATGACGGGAATTATCTCCATATCCTCCTAATCTATTAACTCCTCTGGTTTAAGACTCCCTGCATATTCTGAAACTTCCATTTTGATCCCATCATTTCTCCCTTCAAGAGCCCTGAGCATCCTTTCTTCAAAAGTCATACACCCTAATTGTTCTTCTGCATGTTCTATATGTTGATCTACATCTCCTTGGTCTGTCTCCTCATCAAACGGTTCTCTTCATATTATTCTCTAACTAGACAACGCGTTTGTAAGATTTGCTACTTGCCTTTGGAAGTTTTGCATATCTCTACGCATCTTAGCAAGACCTACTCTTCCTCTTCCTCTCCCAGCCATCTTCCTGCTCTTATACCAGATGATGTAGCCAATAAACTTAAATTCATTCACGAGATCTAAAAACCATGCAAACACACGAGAATGAAAAAATAACTATATTCTCCATCACTAACTATTACAATGAAAGTTCAACCCCTTATAACTACTATTTGAGATTTTCAAAAATTGCTAATTTTAGAAAATTCTCACATGACTCTAGAGTCTAAAACTGACCAATAAATAAAAGCTAACTAGAGTAACACTATTTGTCAACTCGCTTTTCTATGTAGGTGCATAAACTAAGAGATAATGGAAAATTACAAATTTGAAAAATTCTGAGAAAACATTAAAACCCCAATTTGAGGCATTATATGAAAGAATTTGGCCCCGGAAAAGTGTCGAAACGAGGTCCAATCTAAAAGATCAGATCGACACGCCAGTGAACTCTTCGAGACGCAACTTTCTATTAAATTTCAACCCAAACGGATAATCGAGTTAAAAGTTAAGACTCTCGGAAATCCCTGCATCACTATCTTAGGAGACTTCATCATTGGCTGGACTGGAGGATTGACTATGTTTCCCTTTCCCGCATGATTGATCACTTAGCTGCATGGTTACATTGGTCATTCAAGTATGTTGATTGATCATGGCAGCGTTGACCAACATACAGAATAAGAGATTTTGGGATTCACTAAAGCAAAAAAAGTGTTTCGTTGGGTAGTTAAAATCTTTTTTTTGCCGATTTCCTTTCGCTGATGTGTCTTTTCCAGATTTATGTTTGCATTTTCAGACTGTTGTTCCTCATGGTTTTTTTCCTTATTTGAGCCTTAGAGTTGTTTTGATTCGTCAGTAAGCATAATAGATTGTCTTGCATATGCCCAAGTAGTCATAGATCCTTTATTTTTGTTGTCAGAATGCAAGATAGAAACTGTCAATTAAAAAAAGAAAATGAATTCACTCCACAGATTATGCTAACACTGGAAAAAGGAAATGCAATCCTAACAAACTATAAGCAGTAAGAAAATAAATTTGCAATGGATTTCATCAGCAGAATACCTTATCACATAAAATCTGTAAACCATGAACATCAACATTCCCTCCAGAAGCAAATACAATCTTTTCTATGGTTCCACCTGGTTGTTCCTTTTCAAAAAGTACAATTTCTTCAGACTCAGATTCCTCCTCCTCGTTTGGAAGATCTGAAAGAGGCTCCATAACTGGAGTTGGATTGTTCTTTAACAAACTGCACAAACAAAAAAATAGACTCTGAAAACCAAACATATATTCTATGATGTTTCTGTTTTTCAAGAAAATAAATGCTATGAATAATATGCCACTGTTTACCTTCAAAAAGAGTATGTACATGATAAATAACTAAAATAAAACAAAAACTCACACATGAAGAAATAAGTTCAAAAGACTTAGATGAAAGCCAAATAAAGATAGCTCCAGAGCCCAAACAGAGTTGGTTGTGTTTGTAAAGCTGTAACTGCAATTTTGCATTCTGTATTGCAAAAGAATGAGATTTGAATAGATCATGTCTGTGGTTACAACTTTTGCCTCTCAGTCATACAGACATATATTAATCTGACCATGATTTCAACAACCATTCTGATTCAAAATGAACGACTTCAACAATGGAATGTTTTCTAGTATGTGACACCAAGAAGTTCGTGTGTACTTCCTACTGATAGTGTATCTCTGTCACTTCTCTATTTTGTAGTTACCAAGTTGAGAGGCATGTCAGTATTAGAGTCACTGCTCACTTGATTCTTATAGATCAATAAATGCTAAGGACAAATGATTGTAACATTAAACAGCTTAATGATATAGCAGAGAAACTGCCTCTAAGAGGCCCCAACTACAGTCTCCACTAGTGTTCAAATGAAACAGAATGTAGTTGAACTAGACAGCTGCTGCAGATGACATCCACTGGCATTGAGATACAATTACCCTATTTATTTATTACTGTCTGAGTGGTTGTCTGGACTCTGCGCAATGATGCAATTCATGCACATCATTATAATGAAAAACCAAATTAGCCATGACGGAATCAAGGTTGCAAATATCATTTCATGGAATATGTCACTAAGGATCTCAAAAGAAGTACTGGGGAAAGTATCAAAAACTGTTGGAAAATATCAGCAAAAATAAACTAAAAGTCTAAAACTCAAAAAACTCTGAAAATATTGAACAAAACAAAAGAAACAGAGATATCTGCAACAATGGGTTAAATTTCAGTTGGTACGCAAGTAAAGACGTCATGGTTATGAAACTTATGATTAGCCTGTTACAACACAAGTCAAAACAATGAAAGCAAAATACAGTTGACTAATATAGAGACAAATGAAGATTCAATAAAAATATTATACACTCACCCCATAAGTGCACATAGTGGCAATGAATAACTGAAGAGGTAATCGCTCTCTGATTGTGTCACTGTTTTACATAATAGCATACAATTATGATACAAACTAACTCCAAAATTTGTTACTAAAGAAAAAAATATTTCATCATTCATCTTTTTATAGATCGTGCTTAAAATATATGTCAGTGTCAGGAATAGCTACCACATGCAAGCACAAAATGAATAAAGAAGAAAGAAAACACAACTTTTATTAATAGAAGGAAAAAGAGATGATCCTGTGGGACAACGAAAAATATATATTGGCCTCTAATAACGTTTGGCATTTATTATTTCTCTTATCGTGCACTATATTGAATCAATTTATAAAGATGACAACCTAAGTCTGTTACCATTATTTTCCAACACCCCCCTTGATGGTCATAATGACCAAAATACAAAAATCCCTACCTAGAGACTAAAAAGGCATATATGCCAAAGTCTTCCTCCAGTTGGTCTTGTTGAGCTGAGATAAATTGCATGTTAACTGCATGTGCACCCTGCACCCATCCCCTGCACATGCTGTTGATGGTGCACTGTAACTATCCTCAACACCGTATACCTCTATTCTACATTTGTACCCTGCCAGGACATAATGCCTTGTACATGCCATGTGGCTGTCCACAGTACCCTGCACATTTATTCATTCATCCTGCACCAATCAATGCTCTATAGCAATAAATGTACATTTCTCCTATTCTGTTGCAGCCATCCTGTTACAGCCAAAACTCAACATCGCTCAAATAATCCTCCAATCAACTGTGACCGTTTCTCCTGGGCTGTATGCATATTCAGCTCAGTGTCAGCCTTGTCAACCCTGACACCATCTCTCATTCTTTCTCATCCTTGTGAATGACATGTCTTTGTATTCCACTGTCCTCGTCTCCATTATCTCTTATGTGAAGTCTATTTCCATTTGCAAATGCTCCCATGACTGCTTTGTTACCAAGCTGATATGATCACATAAAAATCAATGCAAATACTCACATTGACAGTCACTGGTTATTGCAAATACTCATTGGTTATTGCAAATAATTGGAATTATTTGAGTCTCTTAGTGATCCATTTGTTCATATTGAAAGGGTCTGTTATCACAAATCTTGTAACTACTCGCTAAAGGTATCCTATCCAGGATGGTGGAGAGGGAAAGTAGCTATGTTGAAATTTGTAATGAGGAATGTCCTTAGCCCCATGTTTTTGTGTTTGCCATGGGGAAGACACAACGTTGTGTTTCCTAGACTTGTTATATTTTTAAAGTGACTTTTTTAATAAAGTACTTCAGTATTATGTACTTTAAGTTGTCTCAAAAGTTATTTAATGTATTATTAATTATGAGATGTAATTAATAAAGGAGCATTGAATATAAGCCATTAGATCAAAATCATCTTAAACATTGGATGAAATGATAGTTAGGGTTTGGGAAAGCAAAAGCATGAATACAAGTCTAAGTGAAAGAGAAAATACAGTAAGAGAGAAGAGAAGTCATTTCTGCATTTTATGAGAGCACAGTTTCCAAGACAAAATCATTGGCACAGTTCCCAAGGTAATCAGCAAACAGTCCATACAGTTTCTGCCATACAGTCTGTACAGTCCCCTGCTGGCACAGAAACCAAGGCAGTCTGTACACCTCTGCTGGCACAGAAATCGAGGCAGTCTCCTAGCACAGAAACCGAGGCAGTCCATACACCTCTGCTGGCACAGTTTTCGAGGCAGTCCGTACACAATATGTACAGCAGTCTGAAATTTTGCTGAGATAAGTTGATTTTAATTGCATTTATGATTTTGCTGAGAGAAAGATGAATTTCTGAGTTGTGAGAAATTCCAGTTTTGTTCTCATTTAATAAAAGACATCTCTCTAGGTTTTCCTCTTGTGAGGTTTTTCCCTGGGCTTGGCCCTAAACACATGTATTCACATCCTACAGTAGTTGAGTGTTTGTTTCATTGAGTATTTATTGTTCAAGTTATTTCTGATTTTAAATAACTCAAAGCAACATTAAATCATTTATGAAGCAAAGTGTTTGAAGAAATGTCTGAATGAGGTTTTAGTACATTTCCTTTAAATTTTTACAAGCTAAAGCTGTGACAATCAAGGATCCTACTCCACAAGGATGCAATTGGTTGTCACGTCGAACGGGACTCTTGTCTCTTTAAGCCTAAAATGGCTAAGGGCGAGACCCTAGTCTAACCTTGAGGGAAAGACTGATGACAATATATCAAATCTAAGTTATGAAACCGAACGTGAGATTCCCTATGGATAATACCTTAGATCCAAAGATTACTACTGAGTATTGTTTAGTGGATTGGTATGGGGTTTATAGAAGGTTGGAATACAATCCAATAGAAGAGATTTCTCATTAGTTAGATTACGTGCAATGATCTAAGAAGAAAGTGCTAGGCAAAAATGACCAATTCGCTACTCTGGGGAGATTTAAGGTATACTAATGAAGAATGCCCTGAATAATGAACTGGTAAGAGATTAGAGCTTCCTATCACTTGATTAAATTGCTTGGTAACATAATATGGCAACTGGAAGTGATCCCAAGCAATAGAGATGTCACACTTACAAATAAATACCTCCCAAACCAGAAATGCCATTTTCCTGCTAGACTAGTGCCTTGCAAGATGGGGCTATGGGGTCTCTATGGTTGACGCCCTAGGGGCGGTTTTTATGCCTAGGCCACTAGGAAAAATACCCAAGTTTAGGTGCAAAATGACAGGATTTTTTTTGTATTTTTCTAATTAGGGTTTGTTAATTTATTTTATGTAGACATTGGAATGAAGAGAAAACAACAAGAGAAATTTGCTTGGACTTACCTAAAATTTGTTTTGACGCCCTAGGGGCGTTTTTTATGCCTAGGCCACTAGGAAAAATACCCAAGTTTAGGTGCAAAATGACAGGATTTTTTGTATTTTTCTAATTAGGGTTTGTTAATTTATTTTATGTAGACATTGGAATGAAGAGAAAACAACAAGAGAAATTTGTTTGGACTTACCTGGATCTAAGAGATGTCAAGAATTGTTGCCCCGCATTCAACATCTTCAACTTGAATGTCCAATTTCCATGCTTTGGATAGCTCTATGATGCCCAAGTGCACCTCCCTGAAATGCCAACAAAACACAAATAAGTTTGTATCCTGACTGAGATCACAAGAAAGCAAATGCATAGAGAAGATGACTAGAGCGTAATAGGATAAAATGGAATAGCAATTGCAATATTGAATCATCACATAAAAGAACTCCCCGTCAAGTGAAATCGCATGAGAGAGAGGGTTTCCCCACAGAGTTCACCCCACACAAGTTCGCCCTCCTCCTGCAAGCAAGATAAATGTAGACGATTGTCGGAATATGGAAATATAATAGATATTCAGTGACGAAGGAACCTGGAAACTACAGAAATCAAGAACTTCACTAAGAGATACACAAGTTTTGTCCAAAGAAAATTTTTCTATTGCCTTCAATCAAAAGCCAAAGTCCCACTTACAATGAGGGCTTTCCTCTCTTAAATAGTTTTGAGAGAGACCAAATCCCTAACCACTTTATGAAGGAGCGGTTGAGATTAAAAGTTATAACAATGACGATCAACGGTGGAGATTATATCTCACACACAATACATGGATCAACTAGAGAATGAGGAGAGCGAATTGCCTCTAACGCCCAAGTACAATGATAAAACATGATATAATATAACATTAGTGACTTCGGGGTCACAACTTGCCTCATAGTGACTTTACAACACTTTGCACATGGTACAAATGATAAAACATAAGATACACCATCAAAAAGCCACCTTCTATGGAGAAGTGCGAACTGACTAGAGAGGAGAATGTAACTCGTGATGTCAAACAATGATGGACGACCATGCGAAAGTGTGTCTGGATTACCTCTAGAGCTATACCGATAACACCCAAATCATAACTTTGCCATTCATTAGTCCTTCGTTCAACTTGCCATACCTTCGTCACTTTAATAAACTAAATAAAACTGTTGAAATCCTTTGTAAATAATCAAAATGCCCAAAATAGATTTTCATTTCCCCAAAATAAATATCTAATTGCACCAATGGACTCAGAAGCCTCAAATCCACTATAGATGATTACAAATACACCATGGAGCAACCTGTGATATAATTTGATGAAGAAATTCCATCTTTTATAATTAAAACTAACCTGCTGACTATAAAAATATGGATAATGGGCCAATTTCCACAAACTGAAGCATGGAACAATCTAGTTGGTCTCCAAAGGCACTATGATAAAATCAAATGAACACCTGTAGTAACATCCATCTACAGGCCCTACCCGTTGACCAAGTCAAAGAGTTGACCAAGTCAAAACTGATCAGAAACCATGAATGAGCATTGTTATCACACAACTTGTGGTTGCCCCCGAAGATGATTCTATACACGACGGTAGAGGAGATAGGTAACTAATGAGATGACCTAAGAGGGCCTCGATCCCCAAATAGATTGGTTGTCACGCCAATCGAGGCACTCTTCGCTTTATGCTATCCAAGCCTTAGATAGCAATGGGGGAGACCTAGATCTAGTCCCGATAGGAGAGATCTAACCAATACACTAGATCAAAACAGCAAGCTAGAGTACATAAGGTGTAAGGTATGATAAACCCTAGATCTATGGATGAAGTCACAAGGTGAGTTAAGTTTGGATCAAGAGGCTTAAAGAATGTAAATGTTGACCCAATATGAAAGTACAAGTGAGTTATGAATATAACAACTAGATCCAGGATCAAGACACTAGCAAATGAGAAAGATTTATTCTGTCTTGGGAAGTGTGTCCAAGGTGGAAGGGTTTAGATCACAATGAGGCATTCTAGTGCCTTAGGATAAGACTTGATGTAGGATTTGACAGTATCTGAGCTCACAAGCCAAACAGAAACTCAAACAACCCAGAAAAAGAGGCAAAATCAAGGAGGGCGCAATAGTGAGCGACCAGTGCCTAGGGATTAGGGGCAGATGGAGTCTCCCAAGGGTGACGCCCTGAGGACCCACTTTGGACTAGGCCTAAAGTGTAAAACCCAGAAATATTTCGCCAATATTCCAAGTTAAATGAGCTAGAGAATTTTTATAAAAAACAGCAGTTAGGGTTTCAGCAGTTTTTATCAATGGCCAATGGTTTAGAACTTCAAACAAAAAGATTAAGTGTAAATCTTACCCGGAAATCTTGCAGATGCCTTGAGAGTGATGATCTATCCCTTCTCGATCAATTTGAGGTGATTTGGCAGAGTATCCAAGTGAAAACGATTTGCCCAAGGAAGCAAGTGCGCCCCTCTCTCCTGCACAATCAAACTACTGAAGTTAGATTTGATACATCAGAAAAAAAAATTGACTGTAAAAGCATAAGACATATCAAAAGGAAATCAAATATTAAAGATACTATTGAAAACCCCTTGATATTAGCTCGCTTCAAATGAAGGAGTTGAGGAACCCCTACAAAAACGTCCAAGATGAAGTCGCCCTCCTGCAGTTAAACATTGTTTCCACAAAAATATTTTGGATCCACGACAAATTCTCAAATGCTAAGAGAAATAGACTTTCCCATCACAATCTAAGAACATCCCACAAAGAAGATCCAAGAGTCTCTGCAAATATCCTTTCTATTATGAAAATTCCAAGAGCCAAAGTCCCTTTACAATGAGGGGGATCTCTTCTTTAAATAGGAGTGAGAGAGACCAAAACCCTAACCACTTTTTGAATGAGTGGTTGAAATTAGAAGATACATAAATGATAATTACCAGCTAAGATGAGCCAGAATACAATATACATGGATCACTCAAAAATAGAGGGGGCGCATCGCGCACTTACTAAGACGCTTGTTACCCCCCACTTTGACAGGGGTGTTCACACAGCGAAAATGAAACATGTGTAGGGTGGGGCTGTTGTTGGCAGTTCTGTGAAAATGGTAAATCAACTTCTTGTTGGGGTTCACATTGCATCTGCTGCTGGAGCAATGGCATTTGGAGCTCGTTTTGGGTTACACACAGTCACCAGTATGCTACAGGTTGTCCATTTTTTCGTACCATCGTGGCAACATCAGATTTAAGAGTAGCCTTTACTGTTGTTATAAAGCTACAATTCAGGATGCATTTTAAAGAAAAAAACAGAAAATAATGATTGGCATTAGCAGTCATCCCTTGACATAGCATATTCCGGGATATGATTGGTTTAAGAGAAAATTCTACAAAATATGAAGCAGAAAGTTGCCAAGCAAATGCGCTTCTATGCTAAGTTGCAAGAGACTCAACAAGCTTTGATTGCTACAAAATCCATTGCTAAGAAGAGGTAATGGAGAAAGAGAAATATATCAGGTCAAACATTGAAGGATTTGTCATCTCTTGCTAAATCTCTTCCAATGTTTAGAGATAAAAAGTATGTTCCCCAAATACATGACAGTGCCAAGGTGAATTACAAAACCCGTCAAAAGCTTGTAACAAAGGAAACGAAACAGTTGGCAACTATACTGGCTCATCTGGTATTTGTTCCAAGTCCTTTCTCTGCTATTCAAACAACACACTTGTTCGACAAATAAACATGGAGTCCAAGCTTGAACATAGCAGCAATAAAATGATGCAACTGGAGCTTGTTTCATCTTTTGAAAGTCTCAGACTGGAGATTAGATTGACTGTTCATCATTGTGAGAGGTCGTTGCTCCATGCATGTTTTTTTCTGCTCAGTACACCTGTTGGCATTCAACCACAAATCAGAAATCATTTTTAGCAACGAGCAAATGCGTGGAAGGTGTCTGCAATGATGGGAAGAGTTGAAGACTTGTACACCGTGGGACATTTCCATTCCATTGTGGAAGAAGCCACATGGCATTCTCTAAAATAAAAGGGGCCACCATAAACATTTTTATCGGGATATTGACAGAGCGTGGCAAGTTATTAGAGTTATGATCCGGAAGCTTGAGTTTGTGGCAGCTGTCGTGGACAAGCAGGTCTGCGCGCACTTCAAAAACAGGCTTTCCTATTTGGACATGATCTATTGTTGATTTAGTGGGCCACAGGTCACCACTTGTCAGCCGTTTACATTGATGTTCATCGTGGATGTATCGATGGTCATCGTTGATAGCTGCTCGGGGGTAGTTTCACAAATATGCAACGAATAGTCTAAGGAGTTCCATTAATAAAGTAAATTTGGCCATGTTTCCTTGTTTTCCAACGGGCCACGACTCAGATATCGGCGATTTGTTTTACGTGGCTTTAAACCCACATTTACGTCTAGCAGTTGAATACAAAAAGGGGATTTCCGCATCGCACAGGGCAACTGTTGACCCCGGATCATGTGTTCATTAGCAATGGATTACACCAATTGCGTGGAGAATTCTTTCGATTTTGTGGCTGCCATCGCGAGCACAGTTTAGTGAATTTACTTTTGGATCGGGCCACTGCTAGTTTGGAAGTCGTGTTCATACATAAATTCGACAGCCTATGTTATTTCTCTCAAAAAATGACATAGAGTGACACCGGTGGTCACTGGTATCCGCTTGGGGCATAGTTTCACGATCACTTGAAGTTTCAGAGCGAGCAATAATAAAGGGTCTTTGTTTACGTGGAGTTTGAACTCTAGCGCAACCTGCGTAGCTTGGTCCACATTTCCTTTTGGTTGCCGGTGACAAGGCTCAGTTCCATGATTTCCTATTGGCAATCGAATACCAATTGGAGTTTCGCGTTGTGTGTTGAGAAGCCGATACATGGAGTTGAACCCACAACATCCTACTTTTTCTCCAAATATTTTATTATTTTATTGTTCTTTATTTTATGAGAGATTTTGGGCCTATAAAGAGACCAGCTTTCTCCAATGTATGGGATGGGAAAAAATTGGGAGTTTTTCTTTCCCTTGAGCTTAATAAAAAAAATATCATGTTGAGCTTTTTCGGACATAATGGAGCACTCTCTTTGATGTGTGGCGTAATCTTGTAAGAGCTTGAATAAGTGTGTGTTACTAGATTTTCAGTTTTATTTTCCATGCATGGATGAGGCCATAGAGGGGTGTTTTCCACCAAATTGGAAGGTGAAAGGCCCCAGCATTTGCTAGTCTTTTTTCCTTTGTAAGCATGCATATACAGGTATCGGTCTTCACATTCTATCTCAGTTGATTGTGTGATATTGATCCTTTGTGTGTACAGCACACCTCCCGCAGCTAGAAAATGAAGTAAATTCGGTTGTTTACACTCGACTGAGCAAGGTTTGCTCAATCATGCGATCTTCCCCCCTCAGTCACATATAACGCAAGGCCCCCTTGAGTTCTCTTTTGACTCCATTCTCCCTTCTGGTATACTGACACTGGTCTTTTCTCGAGGACTAATCCTCCCTTCCTTCCCATCACTTATTCAAAATACCTTTTTATTACAATTGCTTCTCTAAGGCGACCTCTTCAGTTCACCTTGCCCTTCGTTGCACCTGCCTTAGTGATCCTACTTTAGGGAAGCCCCCCTTGAGTTGGAGAAGAGCCAACCTGAAGTGAGGAAGAGAGGAGTGTGGTGACATTGGCTTCTCTTTTCATAGTTGCCATCGGGTTGGTGTGCTTATTTTTTGCCTTCAGTACACGCATGTCAGTTTTGGGTGACAACAACACCGTAGGGGGACGCACCACATGACAACCTGACTAAGACACATGAGAATAGCACATGGTGGGGCTAGGAGGTTATCATATCCTTCACTAGCATGACCCCATGGCACAATATCAAATAATATGTCAAGATAATATCATAATGTGACCAAATGACCAAACCGTGGCCCCTCAATAACACAATAAAAATACCCAAAATAATAACCCAAAGTGTATGTGCACCCCACTGAATGCTGCAAGTTGTGCCAGAAGGTGTGGGATGCATCCTCATGCCAATCCCTTGCCTCATTTTCCCAAATCGATTTCCTCAGTGACCATTTCTTCCATTTTTTATTGTCGGAATATCACTTATAAAATAATAAAATGCATGTAACTCTCTGCCAAGTGCCCCGGGCACCAATCTGACTGCACCAAAATGTCTGGGAGCATGGTAATATGGTAATAACAAGTGGTTGTACCCTATACTCCCTCTGTAGCGTCCTAGGAGAACCAAAATAATCTCAAAAATGTTGAACAGGCCATTCTATATGGCAAATAAGCAATTAACTGATAATCTAACCATAATATCATCTGTAAGTGCATGAAACTAAAAACTGAGTGTCCCAATGAACTCAAAAGGTCCAGATCTAATAAAGATGAGTACTCATACAACATGTGACCACCTGGATAATCATCTGTAAGCTCAACCGTGCCCGAACAATAAAAATAATGGTCTGTAAATAATAATAATAAAAAAAATCCATCAAACCATCACATGAAACCTATATTTGGTGCATGGAACCATCAAATGGGCACCATAGGACCACAAATAATCAATCTCGAACATCATCGGTCCAACTCATCCTGGATCCTACGGTTGACTTGGTCAAACTGGGTTGACCAAGTCAAAACTTATCAAAATAATGACCCAGGCTCAAACTAACTGATGCTACAAGTGCAAATAGATAAGATGTGCTCCTTTAAATATTTCAATAGCAAAACTAAAGCATGAAGTGGCATTATACTGGTGACTAAGCAAATATAACATTAAATATAAGTCTAGATTAAAGTAATCAATTACTAAGAAAAAGACCCGCAAGTGCATACTCATTTTATGGACGTGACCATTTTGCTAGAAATGGGTGAAGGTGAAGAGACAAGGCTAGGACAAGGGGATGACTTTACAACTTCAACACTGTAACACTTTGGATAAAGGGAAAGGGAAAACCACCTAAGCATATGTTGGACAGAAAACACAAAAGGAATGGCGGTGTCTCACAAATGGAACAAGTTGTTTAGAGGAGTGTCCATTCAACTTTAACAAATGTCTACAACTCACATCCAAGCTTGAAACCAGCTCCGTGGGGATCTTTTCTAGAACCATCGTGAGTAGGTGCACAATTAACCGTAACTTGAGGTTCTAGGGGACACTTAGAATTAGTTGTCCCTTACTCCATCTCACATCCCAACCCGTAGACTCCGTGAGGAATTAATCATGACATTTCAATCATAGCCAGTAATCTTTAGATTTAGCATACATTTAACCACTACTTTTTAGGCCTTATTACCCTTAGGATTTTGCGTGTGCTTAGAAGCACAACTAATTGCAGCTTTCATTCAGGGTAATTCACATTTCATTTCATAGCCCTCATCATTGTGCTTAAAAGCAAAATTTTACTTTATATTTATTATGGGCTTGCATTTAAGAAGATATAAGAATGAATCACATAATGCACGTCATGATGGTAGAACAATTTGCTTCAAGTCTTAGCTGACACAACTCAGGCAACTAGGGGGAATCATCCACAATCAAGACCAAACATCGGGGGCAACTGACCAGAGAGGTCAAGGCTTCAGAACCAACTCACCTAAGCTCAGGAACCAACACCAGCGAGTTCTCCTGGCCCGGAAGGATCAAGGCTTCGGCAAGTTCTGTTGCACAACTCAAATCCAAGACACATAATAACAAGGAGTCTATCCAACATAAAGGCATAAGTGGGGAAGTCCTCAATATCACAGACTAAAGTGTAAGTCAAGTCACAACCAAGAACGGATGATAACGGATGGATGGGGAAAGTGACAAGTGATTACATAACTAGCAAACCATAAATGGTGGGAATGACCAAGTCCATACTACTAAGAGGGTAAGACCAATGAGTATACACAAGAAATTCTAATTCCTAGTAATTAAATCACTTCTACTCTAAACAGTCAACCAATAACCACATGTGTGTGTGTGTGTATATATAACCACATATATATATATATATATATATATATATATATATATTTCCAGATCATGACCACTACATACCCAGTTAAGCTACCAAGATAAGTAAAGAAGCATACTAGAGACATCCAATGCACAACCATATACCTACTAGGTCATATACTTGTATCCATCACCTAAAGCATCAACTATCACTGGAACACTATTGCTGCATAACTTTGGGCACTACCATATCACTGCTCTGGATGGAAGACAATGGCCACCTCGATCATCAAATCTAGGGTCATGAGGCTCAGTCATGGCATAAGGCTGAAAATATCTACTCTAGGTCTGCTGAAAATATGAGTGATCGTAGAATAGTTGCTCATCATCTGTTAATCTCATGCATCTCATAGTAAAGGACTGGCTTAGAAAAGTACTGGAATCTGGCCTAAAGAAATGGTAGCCCTGGCTACTATGAATGTGATAACAATCACAAAACTGAAGATCTTTGCATGCAAGATGTATTAGTAACCTTTTCTTAAGTGCATCGAGAGCAGACTGAAAGCATTAGCAACATTTAACAATGTTGATCAAAACATAAAACATAAAAGCAAGACTTTAACTTAAAGTAGTTGCGTAGCTAAAGTAAAGTTCAAAGCATATACTCAAGTTCATATTAATCCAAAATGTACAACATAGATCACTCCTCACTATCCCGGGTGACATGGAATCAATCAAGGCTTGGTCAAGTGAGAGTTTGACTTTTGGATGGACTTTATGCACCTTCAAGGATCAAGGGAACCGGGGGAACCAAAGTGACATATGTTGGAAAAGCAAACACTAGGGAAAGGGGGTGTCTCACAAATGGGTAAAGTGCTTAGAAGGCCTCCTATATACTCTAACAAGCATCCTTTTTTTATTTACTTGCCTTTCATTGCAAGTTTTCATAACATTTACTTGCTTTTCATTGCAAGATTTTACTTTCATTTGCATTCTTTTTTATATAGCATTTAAGCTCCAATGCATTTGCTATTTGCATTCTTTTTTATAATGCATTTGCATTTCATAACTTTGCATTCTTTTTGATATAGCGTTTAAGCTCCAATGCATTTGATACTTTCATTTCATGACTTTCCATTCTTTTTCATATAGCATTTAAGCACCAATGCTTTTGGCATTTGCATTTCATTGCACAAATAAGGAATACTTGCTTTGAGGATACAGGAAACACTTCCCATCACGTATACAATCCTAACTGCACTCAGACATCCTAGGAAAAGGACCGGAAAGAGATCGACAAGTCTAAAAGCATAGCCACACACTTCAGAGCCGAGACACAAGAAAACATGGGGGCTTGTCCATACACAGAGATCACAGTGGGGGAAAGCCTTTAGGTTCATAAGTCATGTCCAAGTCAAGGGAGATTGAATTTTCAAATGCAGCTACGGATTGATGGAAAGACAAGTGATAATGGTGCCGAAAACAAATGGAAAATGATCTAAATTGTACATAAAGGTTAATCCTACTAATGAGCATATATTGAGGACTATAACATCAAAACCAATTAACTACTCCAAGCATCAGTCCTACTAAAACAACCAAAAGAATATGATCACCTATGTCAATATTACCTAGCAAAATCACATCTACCAATACAAGTAAGAAAAATGAATACAAGCAATACCTCATGCCATATACCTACTCACTCATCTGCAACTGATCCTGCAATCCCTCTGGCACTGCATCGCAAGGAAGAATCATCAACAGTTGGCTTCTCTATTGCTCTACTAAAGTGAACCAAGGCATGAACAAGTGTCCCTCAGGATGTCATGAAGAGGACTCAGAAATGATATGGGTGGCTCTACTGCTGCTGCTCTAGATAGTCTAGCTATATATCAACTGAATAACTGATCATCATCTCTAAAGAAGCTCATCTCAAAGTAAAGGACTAGCTAGGCACTGACATCTGCTCTGGAAAATGATAGTAGCTGCCAGCTACTATAAATGTGATAACAAGACCACAAGTCATTAGATGAGTTTATGGTATATGGTTATCTAACTTAGTTCATGATCTTTAATCCTTTCAGGAAGCTATTACAAGAGATTAACATTACTAGGATATTTCAAATTGTTGCTCTTACTTACAACTTCTAATGCTCTTGTCTGTGGATTATGAATGATGTTAGATCGATAAAGCAATAAGAGTTTAGTAATCATTGCCTTTATATTCTTCTAATAATGCTATGAGTCGAAACATGAAATGCTACTGCTAGAACTTGGGATAATATTGATCATATGAAGTGAGAATCCTAGAAAGGTAGAGTTTAATTTGCAATTTGTGGAGGATATCATTGGACACTTATAATGAATGGTGAATGTTTAATGATATATTGTGAAGTCTTGTAACGGACATATATCATTTTGTGCTTATTTGGCTCAAATCGACAATTGTGTTTTATTTGGGTAGAAACGTGTTCTGGCATCTATAAAGATATTCAGGAGATGTTGTTAGGCATGTAAAACTACGTTCTAGGGGAACCCTACTAATACAGTGGCTAGTGTTGGGAGAAGTCTCCTTGCATTCTCATTAGGTGTGTTACCCTCCAGATACTCATGGATACTCCCTTCGACCTATTTTTCTTTGTAATACCCCTTTCTCTTGGTCATCCTAGTCATCAAGGACAAATCGTCCACCATCTTTGCAAGTTTCAAGATGGTCGTACCACCTAAAGGAGGGCATTGAGGGAAAAAGCACAATATTGGGATTAGATGGGGAGTGACGTTCTCCTAGGCTCAATGTTTCATCATGTTGCAGCATTTCATCATTTTTATCATTATTTTATGTTTTATGAGGTTTAGTCCCCAGATTGTGGGTGACAAACCCTAAAAAATTCATTTTAAGTCATTTTAAGACATTTTAGGTAGGTCGGCCTAGAGGATTGAAAAGGTGTCTTTTTTTAAAATGCATGTCTTGTCACATATAAATAAAGCACTCCTCCTTCATTTTTAACTCAGGATCAAGGGATCAAATAAGATTATTTCACTTTTTCTTCTTGTCTACTTGAGCAAAAGTGGTGCACACCTCCCTTCTTGAGCAATCTAGGGTTTCATGTGGTGATTTTTGGTGTCTGAAGGATTCTCCATTATCTTGCAAGGCTGGTCTAAGGGAAAGGACTCTTGGGAGGGATACTCTCTTCTCTTTTCTTCTTCTTTTGTGGTAAGATCTCTAGTTCTCTTGTCTTGCACTATCGAAGACATCCAAGCTAAGGGTAAATTAGGGTTTTTATGCATGATAACATAGTCTTGTAAGTGAGACATCCCTTCTCAAAGGTTCTCTCTTGTTGGGCCTTTGGCACCTGTCTTCACCCTAATTAGATCAAAACCAACACAACCTAGGGTTTCTTGGTTTTGCCCTAATTTATACAAAATTGGATTGCCAATTCTTGAGAGGAGCGCTAATCACAATTCCCTGGTGTCCTTAAGGAACAAGACTTAGGTCTTATTCCCCCATCTTCATTCAAATTCTCTATTAATCAAATTTGTGTACTATATATTGCAAAAAATACAATAATATAGAAAAATCTTAAAATTTTCATACTTTGGAAAAAATCCAAAAATATTTATTTTTTGACATGCCAATTATTTGTATTTGTTATTTTCTGAAGTTAGTTACTACTGTTATAATTTTTTGAAGTTATTACATAGCTGAAAAAATCCATAAAAAGTGAAAAAAAAATCAATAAAAAGATATTTTTAGGTCAAAAAGCCCTAATTTTAGGTGACATCGGCACTAGGGAGGGTGACGTTAGCCTTGTTTAAACTATTGCAGATCTGGTATAAGGTTTTTGCAGGACCAAATTGATAGGAAGTTCAAACACTAAAAACCACAAGAAGTTCCTGGGCCATTTCCAAGTCATCCAGGGTGACCCTGGAGGGATTTGAAGCCCTAAATATTTCTGTTTAGCACTTACTGCAGAAAATTGCAGATCTGAAAGTAAAATCAGCTCCTAAATGCAACATTCATCCGTTAAAAAGGAGGGGTTGATTCTCCTCTTGTTGTTGATCATAGGGAGGTACTTTTCGGGGTGTTTTCATGACAGGTTTTAGGTTTTCTTCCATTTTATCTTGTTGGTTTTTACTACAGAAAAGTTATTTATCCTCTAACTTATCCAACATATAAGATTTGTTGCTCATAAACCTTCTAAGTCAATTAGCATTTATTGTATATCTCTTGTTGACTCCATTAAGGCACTAGTCTACTAACACTGGAAAGGTATTGTAGGGATAGAGTTGTTTCCATTTTATCCGACACTTGTTAGTCGTTGATCTTGTTGTATCATCTTTTGATCCTAGCCCTTGATACTTTTGGGGTTTAGGGTTTTGCATTGTGATAGCCTATTTATATGATCTCTCACCATTTGTAAAAGGACTTCTGGCTTTGGAAATATTGGAATAAAAACACTATTTTTGCAGATCTATCTTGGGTGTTTTGATGAATGTTCTTGTACATGATTGGAATGCCTCTCTTTTGGACATCTTAGTGGATCTTGTATGATTTCAACACTGTTTTTGTGGAGGCCGAAATGATTGTCTGCAGGGGTGCGATTTGCTTAGGAGGTTGATTGTGAGGGTTTCTCCATCAATTCGCTTGGGAAAATTTCTTCATCTTTCAGGGAGTAACCAATTGTGAATTTTTCCATTGAGTTATTGTCTTTTAGATGTCTTGCATGGTTTCTTTTTATCTGTAGATCAAATCTAATATTCGTTGTTTGAATTTGCAGGTGAAGAGGGTGCACTTCCTCCTTGAACTCACACATTTTAGCTTGGAATCATCCGGATCTTGCTAGGAATTGTAACCAATTGTTAGGATCATCAATGTACTTGGCGGTTGCAAGCAATTCAAGGTAAGATCTACAAGGTATGTTGGATTTTCATGCTTCTATTCTAATTGTCATTCAATTTTTCAAAGTTTAAAACCCTCCACTTTTAGATCTAATAGATCCGGCGATTATTTGGGCATAAGGACTAAAACCCAAGTCCAAAATCATAGAAAAACCATAGAGACCAAGTTTGGAACGAATCCGACTCCATTAACCCACAAATCTAGCACTGGTCACTCCTAGGCAATTCGCCCTCCTTGGGTTTTTAGTCATTTCAACAGATCTATCATTGGGGTGTTGCTTGAATAACCTCAAAATCTCGGATCTATCATCAAGCAACAATTCTAGTGTCATTTCATCCCCTAAATTCCTCAATTGGGTCCACATCTCATTTGTTTGCCTAAACCCTAGGTGGATCTCATTTGGGTATTTCATATTGGCACTAGATCTATCTAGATCTATCATCCTAAACTCATTGTGGTACATTTTCTTTACGGTTGAGCATTTACTCTTTGCCTAAGCCTCCTCAACCGGTCCCTAACTCCTACAAACCACATATCTCTTCTAGATCTAGACCTAACTACTTGAGATCTCTCTCTCTTTCATCCTTCATACCCCTTTAGAGTGTCTTGAGTAGGTTCGCTAGCCCTCATAGGATTGCCAAGGTATCCCCCTTGATCGTGCCTTCGCTCGATCTAAAGTGGCAAGAGCCCGTTTGGTGTGACAACCCTTGAATCAAGCGGTGAACGAGGCCCTTGCAAGTATCACTGGTTTAGCTTCCCACCTCTACCGTCCTGGATAGGATCCCTTTTGTGGCAACTATTAACTGTGTGATAACAGTACCCAACAACCCTTGGGTTGTAGCCCATGTGGTTCGGAGACTCATGGGTTGTAGCTTATAGAGGACATATTGTTGGTCGTCGCCACATGGACGTGAGAAGACCTTTCTTATGATGACGAGATGTTCAAGATAAGCCATGATGCTCTGATGATATCCAGATGTGTTCCAACATGATAATACCCCCTAGGTAAGAGGGAGTGTTGGTGTTGTAGCGTCGTGAGGTATCCTCATGACAAAAGAACAGTCATGAAACTCCCAGAAAGTTCTAGAATGTAGAACCCCTGGAAAGTTCTAGAAAGCCCCGGAAAGCATGGAAATAGAAAATGAAGGTATAAATAAGGACACCTATCTCATTTACACATCAAGCAATTCGCTATGCTTTCCAAGACAAGTGTGCAGCTGAGGAAGAGAAGGATGCAGCAGCAGAAGACGATTATTTTCTGGGTTTAATATCTTTGAGGTTTATCTTCTTCTTATATTCAATGTACTTGTATCTTGAATCTTTGAATAAGAAAGGTTGGTTGGCTTTTTCCCAAGTTCGGGTTTTCCCAAGATAAAATATTTGTGTCTCTTTATTTCTGTGCATGGTTATTCTTTCAGTGATCTGTATTTGTTTCCACTGCAAATAATTGAAACCATGCTGCTATTATAAAACTCTAACAAATCTGGTCGTGACCAGCAACGAGGACCTTAAGTTGGTTGGACCAACAAGATAAATTTTGTGCCTTAAGCTAGTTCAAGTCAACAAGGAAGACCTTGGTTTGGTTGTAGCCAGCAAGGGGGACATTGATTTGGTTGGGGATAGCAAGATAAATTATTTTCCCTTGGAACGGTTGTATCTAGCAGGGAAGACCTTTGTTTGGTTGTAGCCCAAAAGGAGAACCTTGATCTGCTTGGAGACAGTAAAATAAATTATTACTCCTTGGGTTGGTTGTAGTTAGAGGGGAAAGCCATAGACTGGTTGATCCAACAAGGACCTTGCTCTAGTTGGGGCCTACAAGATAAATTATTGTTCCTTGCACTTGGTGTAGCCCACAGGGAAGACCTCAATCTTGGTATAGCCAACAAGCAGTACTTTTATATGGTTGGAGCAAAATAAATTATTGTCCCTTTGACTAGATGTAGCAAGCACAAAAAATAATAACTGGATAACAACTTTAGGGCTTCACTGACATAAAGGGAAAAAGATAATATTAAAGGGAACTCGAAGAGTGAATTAAGAAAGTGCCAAAGAGATTTAACATTTAAACCCAGCTATCTTCCATCATACTTTTATTATTATTCTTACAAGCCAACTTATTGCAATAATTCAGGGATTATTTTGTTGAAAATGCTGCATATATCAGATTAAAGTTCGACATACATGTACATGAAGGTTGATACATACAAGAGCCACAAAGCAGGCATACTAGATCCCCCTTCCTACATAAGCAAGAAGAGCTAGTATATCCTCTTTGGCTCCAAATTCAAGAGTATATCTTGATTTTGACGAAAGGTGTGCCAAAGTCTTCAGACAAGTTTGTCCTATTACATGATTCTGCAAGCTGACCTGCAGTTATGTGTTTTCTTAAGAGAATAAGGTGAATGAAAAAAAATTACACAAGGAACCTTTTTCTGTAATTTAGTAATTTAGACTACCCAATGTTGCAAATGCAAGTAACCATTCAAAAATAAACTATTATTGTTATCATCAATCCATCTAAAATGGATAATTTCATTATTGTTAATTTGGCAAATCATCTGCAGATTTTCGCAAAAGACATTTAAGTACATGTGATTGGGTGAGAAAAAATTTGTGTCAATAGACAACTATGTTTTGCATTTTAAATTCCATGTTGTATCTACTAACAATCATTCCAACATTAATTGCTATGTTGGATGATGTTCCATATCAGGCTATCAGCATGATTCAGCCACATTGGCCTTTGCTGTAAGGAAATTTGGCAGCAGTACGAATACAGCAAATTTTCCATACAGAAGGGATACAGTACAGTCAAGTACTTTTGAATGTCTTTGATAATATACCTCATGTCTTTGATAGCCATCCACCCATGAACCCAAAACAAAACACCCCAAAAAAAAAAATTTAACCTATAAGTATGTACTAAATCACCAAATTTTCAAGGAATGAATTTTTTTTAAATTTATTGCGCATTCCTGAATCTGAAATTCTCCGTAAAGTTGGAACAAAATGAATGTTTTTGTATCTATGAGATGTATACTTCCATATCGGGTTTTTTCAATATGTATTTTTTCCTTATCAAATCATATTTGAATTCATATTCCTATTTGAATCTTTCTACTATGATTTGCTCCCTCGTAAAAAACAGGATATTCATGTCTACAAGACTATACCTGACAAAAACATAAAGATGCATTGTTCATAGAATTTCCTAAGACCAGTTCTCAGTAGAATCTAAGATGAATCATGTGCACATAAAAACAAGAGATTTTGGAAGATGTAAAATAAAGGAAAGAAAAAACATTGAATTACTAAAGGGTTAAATAGTATTCCTCAATATGACAGTGCTAAATAAGAAATTTACTTGATTCCTTTGGCTCCTTGAAGTTTAGGTAGGTTCTGAAATTGAAAAATAAGTAGTGGTTTTTGTATAAAATATTAAAAGGTAATAGAAGATAAGTATTAAAGTGTTATTTACAGGATTAGAAAGCTATTTGACTGGGAAACCCTTTTCCTATACTACATGTCAGTATTCTTTCTTGGGTTTTGCTAGTCATGTAAATCCCCTTTAAGATTTCAACTACATCCATTTGACACATCATTTCATACATTATCAATATATCCTGGATAACAAATATAACAATACAATACTTGTAAGGGATGAACATAAGATAATTGTATAATTCCTAGCTTTCACTGCAACGAATACTTATTTATAATACCATGATGCACTTCAAATATCCTCCCAAATCAACAAACTATTTATTATACATAGATAGTCTCGAAGTCAAGTAAAGGTCTCAGACAAAGTTAGCACATCGCATTTTTATGTTTATATAAGGTACTACACAGAAATCAGAACGTTCTGAAAATAAACGCCAGTGATGATTATATAATTAGTTTTTCCTTGACTATGGGCTTTGTTCACAATATCAATTGGACTTGCTCAATTAACATGATGTTTCCATCAAGCCCACTGAAACTTCCAATCCCATGACATTTTATAAAACTGAGGTATATCATCTATTTATTGTTATAGTCGAAGATGCTTGCCACAGCATGGTTTCACTGCACATACATGCACTAACCTCACACAGAACAAGAGAGACAATGGTGAAGAAAATAGTTTCTACAAAACTCCCAGGTTAACTTTTGGGCCTTTAGTTTTCACCTGGATCTGATCGAGTCCCAAAAATTAGCCTTCAGGCGGAAAAAACGTCCTGTTTTTATCCCTGTAATTACATGATAATATTGTCAGAAATACAATAAGCATCTCCAGTCCAGAAAGAAACAAGAAGAGAGAAAATTTAGTGATCCTTAAATTCCTAAGAGGTGTAAATAATATATGATATCAGGAAAAAATATGTAATAACTTTCTGTTAAAATTGGTATTTCATCTCCTGTATCTCAGAGGTGTAAGGAATATCTGATATCAAGAAGAAAAAATATGTAAAATACTAAAATAAAATTTTCTGTTAACTTGTAATATTTCCTAAACTTTCTCTTGTATCCAAGAAAGAATATGAATTTTTATGGGAGAAAGACATCAAAATGGAAATAAGATTTAAACAGACATGTTAAGCAGCACGATGAGGAAAACGAAAGATTTAAACAATTTTCCAGACAGGTATTCAAGCAATGGAGAGCATAATTAGAACAATGATATCAGAACGAACCCAACCAGCTGTCAGACTCGTTCTGGAGGTTTTCCAAGCAAAAGCGGTGGTTCAGACCAGAAATAGCCAGCTCCATATGGAACCAGCCATTTTGGCTTGAACCAGCTGGTTCTGTATAGTGTTGTACAAAAGGCACATGGGCCCATTAAAAACTAAAAGACCAAAAAAATAAAAATAAAAGCCTGAACCTAAACCTACACCCCTCCCATTGCTATTTAATGAGAGCCCCTCCCTCCATTTGTCTCACACCCTCCACTTGATCAATTTGGAATGTTTGAGCTGAGAGTTCATCTTCATTCGACATCGTTCTTCTTGCTGGTTTGGAGTATTTTTTGGGTTATTTCCGAGCTGCTGTTCCACTTTCTTGGAGCTTTTTTTTGTATTTGGAAGCTTCCCTTCTACTGTATGGGAGCTGTGTTTTTAGCTATTTTCGAGCTGCTCTTCTGCTGCTTTGGAGCTACTGATTTTCCGATTCTAATTTAAATTTTGAAGTCTTCATTCGGTGGGCTTGTTAAGGTATGTAAAATATTTTTATAACCCTAATTTCTTTACAATACAATTGTTGTTTTTTCTCATAAATTAAGAATCCCAGGGTTTTATTTGCAGATTTGTTTTTGTAGGTAAAAGAATTGCCATCGCTCCTAAAGAAAATAAGGATCTGGCAAGATTATCTTGATGCCTTCCAAGCAGACAAAGCCAAGATGAAATGGATTCAAAAAAATATTGGGAGAAGTTCAGGTTCAGGTTTTAATTACACTGAAAACCCTAGTTTTGAATAATCCTCCTCTTTTCCCATTATCAGCCACTTTAGAGTCCATTACCCCTCTTTCAGCAAGGGGTGAATGTTGATCAGTTTTTTCCCTAGATGAGATCTGTGGTTGCACCATAAATCATTGGTCAAAGATTCTTCCAGCAACACCAGATGGTCCATGGTCCTTGATATGCCTAGCCAGAGACAGAGCATCACCCTCTAGTGTTGTGATATCTCTAACCTTCATCTTTATTAGAATGTTTTTTTGCATGATCGTATGTTGGCATGGGATAATTTCATATTACTTATATGCTTTCGTAGTGACTCATATACTCAAACTGGTACTTGTCTTAGTCTAATCTTGTTGTTTCTCTTCTTCCCTAATAAGTGTGTTATTGCAATGTTGATATGTACCTTGGTGAACTAAGTCATGTGATTTCATTCATTCCATAACATATTGCCTATGCCATTTTCATTCCGCTAAGCCAATTCACCCATCCCCTTCACTTTCCCCTTTGTGAATGATCTGTTATTAGTAACAACATATGGTCTTGCTACTATTCCAATGTATGAATGCCTCAAATAAAAGTCAAAAAGGCCTTGCACTCTCAAAAAAGGAAGCTGCTGGTGAATTAAATGTAAAGAAAAAAATATCTTGCCAGATACCCCATTGCAAAAGCCTGGTCCCTTGTCCCACGTTGTCTAAAATAAATCAAAAGAAAAAGGGACTAGACTAAGCCAATGAAAGGGCTAAAAGCAAAAAGTGCAAATAAAAAGGCACCAAAGTCAAAGAAATAAAGAAAAAATAAAAATAAAAATGATTGCAATATGTCATGGTCAATGGAGGATATTTCTTGAAGAATCCATTATTATTTCAACTACACTTGGCATTATCATACTTCTATCGGGGGGAACAATGCCACTTTAGTAAATCCATGACAATGAATCAGTGAAAAGAATCGCTGAAGACGGGAGCTCCAAGAAGTTCAAGAATCCTACAAGCATTGACAGAACGGCTGTGTGGACATGACTGAGTACTGAGCACGCTCTTCTTGCATCGGGCTTGGAGGAACACCATGTGCGCGAGTGGCTTGTGGGGCATTTCTTGGAGGTGCTGCGCGATTCTCAGAGTGGTTGTGGACACCTTTGTTGGCAGGGAACTCCATTTTTACTGATCTCAGACGTTGGGCGATCACTGACTTCCTGTTTTGGGATTTGGTGGAGTTGCAGACTCTACTCCTTCGACTGGATTGGATCACGTTGCCATTCCTGCGAATCTTGATGCAGGGGCCACTTTGATATCACTTGGACAGTGTTCTGGGTTTTTGGGGCCATCTGGATTGCTGGGGATTGATGGTGGAAGAACGCTGGGGTTTGAATCATCTTTGGAGGAGATCGTGGTGTTGTTAGATGCAGTGTTTTGTGGCATGGGGGCCGATCCTTATGGATTCTTGATTTTTCTGAGAAATGTTCTGAGATGATGATGCTGGTCTGGGGCCTGGGAATGCTGATTTTCTCTGATTTTGGAGCCTGGGACTGGTGAACCGGCGGTACTGAAGGCAAGGCTGGGGTGGGGAGATGGCGGATTCGGCTTACACCTCTGCTGGGATACCTGTCTGTGGGCATGCTGCTGCTGGATCAGACACTGCGTTGTCAGATGGAGCTGGGGCTCTGACTGGACTCTCCATGAATGGTGGGGGGTCAGCGGAATTTTCTGGGCCTGAGGTAGCTCGGGATTGGAGTAGACACCTACCTGATTTATCTAATCCAGCCGGGGAGACTATTCATCGATCCGGGGTTCCTGCGAAGTCTGCAAAGCGGGTTAAAGATCGAAAGAGACGGGATAAATTGGTGTTGGGGGTGGATGTTACCTTGGATGAGGCGGAGGATTTCACACACACCGCAGTGGTTGGACATGTTCGGGGTAGAAGAATTGGACATGGTTTCCTTCAGCGTTGGGCGGCTGAGAAGTGGAAGGACTTGGTGTCTTCTGCTCCTGAGATTCGGGTGCTGACGAAGGGATGGTTCTCTTTTATTTTACCGAACCAGGGGGAGGTTGATAAAGTCTTGCGACAACATTGGTCGATGATGGGCGTCCCTATCATACTAAAAAGCTGGACCCTCTTTTTCGATTCTAAATCGGAGAAAATAGATGCAGAACCGCTGTGGGTGAAGCTCCCTGGATTCCCCATGCATCTATGGAACGAAACTCGGTTTGCAAGGATTGGCAATTTTCTTGGTGATTATGTATGTTCGGATTACTCCCACCATGAGACTGGAATTTATACGGTGGCTAAGATTCTGGTTAAAATCGACCTTCGGCAGGGGCTCTCTGCTGAAATTAACATTCAATCCAAGGATGGGGATTTTGTCCAACTTCTGGATTATGTGGGGGTGCCGTTTCGGTGCCACCGCTGCCACGATCATGGACATTTGGTAGCCAGCTGTCCCTTAACGTTTCGGGGCTGTAAGCCTATGGCCGGGGTAGGAGATGCTGATCGTGCTGATCCTTTGTTGAAGGTAATTCCTCAGCAGGTGAGGGTTGATGGACGTGGGCCTGCACTAGCTCGTAGAGAGCACTCTGATACAGGGGTATCATCTGTTCGTGGGAATCCTGGTGATGGGGAACCTTTGCCTCCAACAGTGATCGTTGCATCGACTATTGGATCTACTGATTCGAAGGAGGTGGGGGCCACTATTACAGATGCCTCTTTGACTCGGGCCTACACCAGCAATCTGAGGGAGATGTCCATCTTACGAGGGGGATCTGATGCGAATCCCCAGGGTATGTCTCACTTTAATGCTCCTGTTGATTCTATTTTAATTGTCTCTGATGATGTGGGGGGTGGTAGTCATGGGCCCCCTCCACTTGCTGGCACCGATTTACATAGTCCTGTTGCTACTTGTTTGATGTCTGATGCGGACTATACATCCACTCCATCCATGGTATCCACGAAACATTCCAGCTGTTCGGTGGGACGTAGCATCCGCTACGCTCTTAGAAATCGGGAGATAGCTGCTGACGGATCGGGGGGGAGGGGACTTCCTGATTTGGCTCTTAGCACTGGGGGTAAGGGACGGGGACGAAAATCCCTCTTATCTAAGGCACAGGATCGGGCAAAGGTGGACTTAGTGATGGGCACACAATCTTCCATTGAGTGGGCACTTAGAGCAGAGAAAGCCCTGGATGGGGGTCTCTAATGAAAATTATGTCCTTTAACTGTCGCGGGTTGGCGAGTCCCATTAAAAAATCGTCTCTTAGGAGGTTGGTGGACTTAGATCAACCTGATATATTACTGTTGCAGGAAACTTTGGGTGACTGTGTGGATGTTGTTCGGACTTTAGAATCTTTGCTTCCTGGATGGAAGTTCGTAGGAGTGGATGCCCGAGGGCGTTCTGGAGGGCTGGCCTCGGGGTGGAAGATGAAGAGCTGTAGATGTGCCTGTTCATGGGGTATCCCTTCTGGTATCGGTTTGGAAGTTTGGGATGCTGAGATTGGTAGATTGATCACGGTCCTCAATATCTACGGGCCATATGCTAATAGGGTTGGCTACTGGGATTCCTTATTAAGTATGAATATTTTTGATGGCAGGGACGTGATTCTGGGAGGGGACTTAAATCTCTCGCTGGGGTCTTCTGAAGTGTGGGGGCCTCAGGCTGCACCGGATACATTGGCAGATTTTTTCATTCAAGCCTTTGCCAGGAAGGATCTACTTGACATACAACCTACTAAGTTAACTCCTACTTGGTGTAATAAGCGTGCTGGGGACCATAGGGTAGCTAAGAGACTGGATAGGTTTTTGGTGGCTGATGTATTAGTACTGGGGGTTGATGTTGTCCGGCAGTGGGTAGGGTCGGGGGGGGTATCTGATCACTGCCCCATATTTCTGGAGTTAAGAGGCAGAAGTAAGAAACCCCCTAGTCCCTTCAAATTCAATCCTAGCTGGCTGAAGGAGCAGGATTATCTTAACATGGTTCAGAATCTGTGGGCTCATCGACCTATAGATTCTTTAGAGAACACAGGTGCACACTTTCAGCATAATCTACAGCGCATAAAGGAGGCCACTATCCTTTGGGCACATGAGAAACGGGATCGTGATGAGCAGAATCTGAAGACTGCTGAGTTGAATATAGATAAACTGATTCACTACCCGGGCATGGGCTTTATGGATGATCAGCAGAAAGGTGAGCTGATGGAATGGGAGAAACGCAGAAATGAGATACTGTGTGAGAGAGAAGAGATGTGGAGGATGAAAAGTAGGGCGATATGGCTACAGTGTGGTGATGAGAACACCAAATTTTTTCAAGCATATGCAAAAGGGAGAAAATCGACTAACTCTATCTGGGAACTATCTTCTGCTGAAGGGGAACGGGTCTCCAGTTTTGATGGATTAGCGGAGATGGGTGTCAGACACTTTGGGGAATTATTCACTGCACAACCTGGGGTCTCTATTGCTGAGGTAATTCGGGTGACTCAGCTTTTCCCACGTTTTGTGGGGGAGGAAGAAAATCGCTTGCTAATGGAGGAGGTGTTGCCGAATGAGTTGTTGCAGGTAATGCATTCCTTTCAGAAAGATAAAAGCCCTGGGCCAGATGGCTGGCCTATCAAATTCTTCTTGGGTTTCTATGACCTCTTCGGGGAGGAATTATTGACTGTGGTGGAAGAATCGCGGAAGGCTGGGTTTGTACATGGTCCATTTAATTCGACTTTTATTGCTCTGATACCAAAACCGGACAAGCCCGAATCCTTTGATGAATTCAGACATATCTCTCTCTGCAATTGTATCTATAAAATCATCGCTAAGGTTATGGCGAGGAGACTCAAGAACATTCTGTCTCAGCATATCTCTTGTGAACAATTTGGCTTCTTGGAAGGTCGACAAATTCATGAGGCCATCGGTATGGCCCAGGAAGGATTACACACTCTGAAAGTGCAGAAACAGAAGGGTGCTGTGATCAAGATTGATCTTTCAAAAGCATTTGACAGAGTTAGTTGGCTCTATCTCCGGATGCTCCTTACACACCTGGGTTTCTGTTATGAATTTATCCGATGGATTATGGCCTGCATCACTACGGTGAGCTTTGCTGTTTTGATCAATGGATCTGCGAGTCCATTCTTCCATGCAGGTAGGGGCCTTAGACAGGGCTGCCCACTTTCTCCGCTGTTGTTTCTCCTTGTTGCTGAAGGCCTCAGTCGTTTTATACTGAAAGCAAAAGCTGATGGCTCCTTTCGTGGAATATCCATCTCTCAGGTACTGTATATCTCTCATCTTCTATTTGTTGATGACATTCTGATTTTTTGTGATGGCACCCGACAGGATATTGATAAGGTGGTTGAAGGTCTCAATTTAGTGCAAATAGCTGCGGGTATGTTAGTAAACATTGACAAGTCATCAATCACTTGTTCGCAATTAATCGAGCAGGAGATTCACTATTTGGCACTTAGACTACCTTACAGGACTTTGGATATCGACAATGGCTTAAAGTACCTTGGCTTTCACCTGAAACCAAATGCATATCAGAAGGCCGATTGGTACTGGTTATTAGCTAAATTAGAACAGCGACTACTTGGATGGAGTCATAAATGGCTCTCACGGGCTGGTAGGCTGGTTCTGATTAAATCTGTTTTGGAAGCCATCCCGGTGTTTTGGCTGTCACTAGCTTGGATCCCCAAAGGAGTATTGGAACAGATTCGACGATTGTGTTTTGCTTTTCTTTGGAAGGGTAAGTGTGACAAACGAGCATTGGTGTGGGTCAGATGGGAAAAACTTGCGGTCCCAAAAGCACTGGGAGGATGGGGGTTAAAGAATATATTTCTGTTCGCAACTGCCTTGGGGGCCAAGGTGTCGTGGCGACTTATTCACACACAGAGCCTCTGGACTAGAGTGGTCTATCATAAGTATATTGCCCCACTTACTCTACTTGAATGGATCCGGCAGGGCAATAAGACGAGGGCAAATTGCTCTGTGGTTTGGAAAGCAGTGGTGCAGAATTTCCATTTGGTTGGATCTGGCTTAGTGTGGCGGGTTGGAAATGGGAGACATATTCGTTTAGGACTGGACCCATGGGTTGGATGTAGGGGTGGCCATGTTCTACATGTGGATCTGAGGAATATTCTGGCAGAAAGGGGCTGTCATTTTTTGGCTGATATCACGGATTTGAGAACATCTACACATTGGCATCAGGGATGGATCACTGCACATAGACTGGAGATCCCTGGTGAATTGCATGGGGCTTGGGAGGATTATCTTCGGCAATTAAGACTATCTTCTATACGACTGACAAATAGGACTGATGAATTGATTTGGGGCTTTCATCCTTCTGGCAAATACTCCCCTAAGTTTGGATATATACAGCTGAATGTGAACGTACATAACAGGGGATTGGTGTGGTGGTGGAAACATCTGTGGAAGCTAAAGTGTCCTGGTAAAACAAAACTACTCTTCTGGGCAATTTTGGAACAACGAGCACCAACCTGGGACATTCTACAAAGACGATTCCTACAGGGGCCGGGGTTCTGTCCACTTTGTAGGGAAGCTGAAGAGACTAGCTCACATCTCTTTGTACATTGCAGGTATTCTCAGGATGTTTGGGCTGATGCCTGCAGATTATTGGACATCAATGTGGGGTGGCAGGGTGTGAGTACACATGAGGCATTCCAACAGTGGTGGATATCACATAAGACATCAAACATAAGGGCTTTCCCTTGCATATATGCCTGGGGCATCTGGATTACCAGGAATATGATTATTTTTCAAGATTGCAGGGCTCCTATGGCGAGTGTAGTGGCACAAATCGTGGCTATTACCCTACACTTCAAGGCACCTGCCCCTGTGGTTCGATCGCGACCAGTGTGTGTGGAGATGATTGACAAATCCATGCCATGGGCTTATTTTGATGGTGCATCAATAGACCATCAATCGGAATGTGGTGGGGGGGGGAGTACTATACAAATCTGAGTCACTATACTTTCATCTGGTGGCTGGATTGGGGAGGGGATCTAATAATTACGCTGAACTCATGTCCCTCAGGCTGCTGATGCTATTCGCCCTTGAACAAGGATGTCTGTCTCTACAGGTTTATGGCGACTCTATGATCGTTATAAACTGGGCTAAAGAGATCACACACTGCAATGTGATGATACTCTTACCAATCCTGGAGGAGGTGATCCTGTTAAAGCAGTCTTTTTCTCATATCTCATTTACACATGTCTACAGGGAGAGAAATGAGATTGCTGATATGCTCTCCAAGGTAGCGACGCAACAGCACTATCCATATGGCACTTGGAAGATCACTACTCACACACCTGTGGGCACAAATAGCTACTACCATCGACCTTTCCATGAAGAGATCGCGGCACTGCTTGAGCCATAGCTCTGGCAAGTGAGGGGTCTTCTGTCACGACAGGGTTAGATGCAAAACAAACACAGACGAAAGGTGAGGGATATCAGAGATTCATTTTTTAATATTTGGAAATATGTGGTCTGTTAACACAGATACTGGAGATTTGCGAGGGAATTCAGGTAAGTCCGGGACCATAGCTGCGAGGCAACCAGCGATGGACATCATTGATGAACAATTTTGGATATTAGTGGGCTGTAGGCAGTCGTTTACAGTTTTTGTAGAACAGCAATTCATTGAAATCTGTTAGGATTTTAGTGGGCTGCTTGGACAGACATGTATGATTTATGGGACATCTGTTATGATGTTGATATGGGACAGATAAATGTGATAATGTAGGGATCTTAGTGATTCTTTTACATGTGCTGAATGTAATTTTGTTCATTTATGAAATAAAATTACTGACTTTTTCCAAGGAAAAAAAAAATCATACTTCTATCGGAGGCTGCACTCACCTTTTCGACTTGGAAAAATATATTATTTTACGTGGAGGTGGTTATGGAAGAGTCTTCTTAAGGAGTGCTTTGCACATGAAGAAGACAAAATGGCACTATGCATGAACCTTGCATGAACTTGGAGCATGAGGAAGATAACACTTGGCATCACATCTTTTATTTAATATTTTTGTAGGGTCGTCTTGATCTTGGAGAGCCCACTTATGCATTATTTTAATATTTTCCTTGTAAAATTGTATCATTTTCCATGGAGAAATTCATGCATCTAGGAAACAAATACTTTTTATTATCGAGAACTAGAAGATAGAGCTCAAACCTATATAAGGTTTTGCTCTCTCCATTTGATGTATGTTGGATCTGGAGCTAGACCCTTTGGAGTTTGCTGAATAATTTGTTGGATGTGATTGGAGGAACAATATAGTGCTTCATGGATGAGAGTATCTCCTAACCACGATGTTATCCTTATTTGTTGAAATTATCTTGACACTGCTTATTGAGTAATGAATTAGGTAGCACCCTTCCTCTTTCTATTATGGTTATTGAGGATCATTGTTTAATAATGCATTCTTTCTCTATGCTCAGTTAAATGCACATGTATTCCAGTCCCGATAACCATAAATTTAATAAGTATTGGATCTTATCTGCTCTAGTAATATCGTTAGATATATTTCTGCAGTTTAGGAAAACAAGGAAATGGACTGTTGTAGCTTGTACATTGCAGCCTCAACAGCCATTTTTCCTCACTAGGATGGTTTCTCATTAAGCCTTGATGTGACCCCAATTGCCCAATGAACTAAGTAAGTTGGTAACAGCACTTGAATATTCAAAAGCTATAGTACATGAGACTGAAAACTTTCCTGAAAAGGTATGGACACCAACTCAGGCCCAAATTCAAGGGTAATATGGACGTTGCACCTGGCCAGGTACAATCTTTTGCAAACTCCCTGCAATAACAAATTCCCCTATAGACCCCCACTCAGAGTTCTTTTATAGTTAATATTCCCACTTTAGCTTCTTTGTCTTTTGTATGTGAGATGGCTAGACTTTACATAAAACTCCATTAGCTAACAGAAAAGTAACAGGGGCTGTCAAAAACTATCTTAACCTAAAATCCATTAACCAACAGAATTAATAAATGACTATAAAAAATACTAACGATCCATGCAAAGTACCAATCACTAGCATTAGAGCATGTTGGCCTTAGACGTCATAACAAAGCCAAATAAGCACATAACAGTTATATCCTTGATGCAATAATGCTCTGTGTAACTGAGACCATAAATCATACTTCAAGTTCACCATAAATACAAATTGTATCTACGAAAATCTACTTCACTAATTATATGTCCATAAATAACTTGAAATGCTTAAATAAAATAGTGATAACATACATGAAAGTCTCCAAATTTTGCTACAAGGTCATAAATATAGCTTTTATTCTATGAAAGTAAATTTTATCAGTTAGATGTCCATTTCTATGGAATTGTTAAACCATTAAAGCAATATAATGATGAAGTATGCAGACAAATTGCTAAAAAGTCACATACCAACCTGAGGTGAAAAAAGAGTTGGCTCGAGACAGGCATGGCATCAATAGTTGATTATGTAAGCATGGCGATATCTCGGATCTGCAATTCAAAATTATTCTAAAGATTCTGTATATAAAACAATGAAATGGAAATGCTAGCATAATTCACTATAATCCTTTATACAACAGGAACGTGAGAAAGTATTCTAATTAATAATCAACAATTAATAACAAATAAGATATGCCACCCTCCTTAAAATGTGTACATTCACATAAACAGTATATCTTAGAGATGACCAGAAACTGTTGGAAATTTGGTTGGCATTGATGTCAACCCGAGTAAAGAACCATGAAGAAAAGTCTTGAAGCAATGAATATGCAATGATGAAGTGCCACGAGGACAAGTCAAGCAAATGATAAACAAGTCAAGCAAGATCATGAAGTAAACCTTAGCAATGGTTTTATAGCTTGAAGAGAAGCAATAAAGAGTGAAGAGCAATGATGATGTGTCTTGAAGTGATGTCAACATTGAAGTCATGAAGTGCCATGAATCATGAAACAACCTTGAAGTCTTGTGAAGCAATGAAATGTCAGCGATAAGCCCTTGATGAAGTAACCTTGAAGTAACGCTAAGCAAGAAGCCCACGGGGTGTAAAATAGACGGTGAATGGGTGTACTGTTAAGGCACTCCTTGAGTTGGGTCACTGGTTCGAAACTTCGTCGGTACTACCTTACAACAACAAAAAAGTAACGCTAAGCAAGAAGCATATATTCAAGTCTTAAAGCAACAATGAAGTATCTTGGTAAAGTGCCAACACTTAGCAACGTTGAAGTGTCAACGCTAGCCTCCACAAAGTCTACACACAAGCCAACACACAAGTCGGCCCTCCCTTCAATGTTAACTATGCAAACAGAAGTAAACAAAGAAAAAACAAAAGTTGGCCCTATACTAAGAGTAGGTCACCCCTACACATAACACTTGCAAAGTGTAGTCCGCCTTCATTATGATGGAAGTGAAGTGAATACGTGATCTGCGATTACAGTAAGGCAGAATCAAGCAAGCAAATAGTGAAGGAACATTTTGCAGCGAAGGAACAGTCTTAAAGAGGAGAACGAAGGAGCTCTAGGATGAAGTCTAATGGAGAAGTTTTGAAGGTGCAAGTCTGAGGTCTGGTACAGGAAGATTCAGCCTTGGTTTAGGGACTGATATTGCAGAATTAAAGTGTTGTTTTTGAGGACAGATTTATATCAGTTTCGCACACTTTCCAAAGTAGTGTATTGCAAAATTTGAGGACTGTTTAAACAGCAAAATTGTGTGAGTTTTTGGAATAGCTTTAGCACATACTTCAAGGATGGAATTGAGCAGATTTGAAGTAGTCTAAAGGCAGATTTTGTGACAGTCAAAAACAGACTTGGGAGGCTGACTTGAAGCATGTTTTAGGACAGATTTTGGACTGCATTGAAGAGTGTTTTGATGATTGTTTTGGCTTGGTTAAGAGCTGATTTGTAGGATTGTTGAAGTGCAGATCTTAAGTTGTTTTGTGGCTTGCTTAAGGGTTGAGTTGACATGTTCAAGGACTGATTTGCTGACAGGTTGAAGACAGAAATGATTGGTTCTAGATGCAGATTTGAAGCGAGTTGTGATGCAGATGTGAAGCATTTTTCAGGGGCTATTGAAGGCAGATTTGAGGACAGATCTGAGGACAGATTTGAGGACAATTTGGGGATAGATTTTATAGATAGTTCAACCACAGATTTGAAGGACATTTTGTGACAGTTCAAGGGCTTATTGAATCATTCAAGGGCAGATCTGAAGTATATCTTGAGCAGATTTGGAGCATTAGTTTAGACAGATTTGGCACACACTTTTAGGAAGTGCTATTGGACAGTCAAAGACAGAATTGAAGGCAGATTTAGAAAGATGTGTTGATGCAGATTTGATGCAAAGTTCTTCTAAGGGGATTGGTGTCTCCTACAAGTGGGTGCCTCTGAATCTAGGGGGTTAGTGCCTCCTTCTAGTTGGTACTAGAAAATCAGGGGATTGGTGTCTCCTTTGGGTTGGTGCCCATAAACATTATAAACAGATTGGTGTCTATAAGAAAAGCTTTTATCTTATGATTATATAAAATTGAGATTCTGTTGCCACCGGATTGCGCACCTGGTTAACGCAGCAGAAATCTTGCTATTGCTCAGTGCGCCCTTGGGGGCAAGTCTCAAGTTATGGCTGTCACCTAATCTTGACTCCTCCGTTTAGGCCAACTCCTAACCGAAGCCAAGGGGGTTAGTCCCTACGGAATGTTTCTAAGGTTATTAGAATGTTTTAGAAAGTTAATTATGGATGTTTTTAGGAGTTTTTAGAGGATATGATTGAACTGTCCAAGTTTGTTGCAAGAAATTAAGAAATGCTTTCAACAACAGATAATAAACAATCACCGGCATATAAAGATTAAACAACAATTTACTGATATTAAGCAAATGTGAAATAATGTTGTTGTTGAAGACCAGTGCCAATGATGTCAATTAGAGATACTGCTGAAAGGAAAAAAGTTTTGCAAGTGTATCTTGGTCAATTTTAGATTATTAAAGATGGAACTTAGTTACGGTAAAAAGGGAAACTCCAGATATACCGTGAGGTACAAGGAGCAATGTCCAAAAATTAAGTGAAGGTGGCTCCTCACGAAGAAAGGTGGACTGGAATGGAGTCTCGAGAGCGGTGTTCAACACTACACCAACAAGGGTGTATCCTAACGGTGCCCTGAGGTTGCCTCCCAGTGGTTCCCGCTTCTTCTAAGGAATTTCCCCATGCAAAACTTAATGTTCTAAGTGCCGGATTTTCACTGCGTTTGGGGTTGTTACTTTTATTATGATGAGTTATTTAATTAAATCTTGAGAATTAATAAGTTACTACAACTCTTTCTGATTTCCCCAAGACTAGGAAAATGCCCGCAAGGGGAAAGAGCATACTTTGAGCGATAGCAAAATGTATGTTCCAAATTAAAACTTAAAAAAAATAAAAGATGCTAGAAAAGAAATGCAGAAAGATAGATCACCGGATATATGTGTCACTTTCTGATCAACCACCACTAATCAGCAATGCCTTCATGTAGTGGTGAGAGCATATTTCGTGGCAACGAGATCGATGTTATTTCTAATTTACTTTGCGAAATAAAATAGGAAAATTATAAAGCAAATCAAGTATACGATCATGCAATAAACGTGGTTCGTGTGTTTGTGTTTGTTAGAAAAAATAATGTCACAAAAAAAACACTGTAAATCCCCCCAGGGGGGATGGGGTGTGGACATTGTGTAGCCCACTTGCTCTCGTTTAATAAGTTTTACAATACTTGCTCAAAGAAGTGCCTCTTAGTCCTTTTAAACTTGGATCTAAGGGCTTACAAGTTTAGAGAATGAAATATTGGTAAAAGGGAGTCCTCAAAATGTATTTTTGGCAATTCTGGCGAAAATTGGCTAGAGCGTCCTTCTCTTTTTCCTTGGACCTACTAAAAACCAGCAAGCTAAATATGCTAATTCAGTGGATTAAACATATGCAAATGCACAAAAAATTACAACCTTTTATACTTGGAAAAAATTAGAAAATTTGAGCAATTTCAAGTATGAAAAGACTAGATCTAGATCTACAAATTTAGCTTTGAAATGAATCTTTACTAGATCTATTTGAGAAACAAGGAGCTTTAAAATATTCCTTATATCTACACTACTTGCTTCAAACAAAAAGGGAAAGAAGTGTTTGTTGATTGAAAGAAGATGGTGGAAGAAAACCCAAGCTTTTAGCTTGAGGGATTGGAAGATCAACAATGCCTGCAACACAAAGGATGTTAACAAAATCATATAACCAGCTGCTAAGTTCGGAAGAGGAGTCAAGCTAAATCAACTTCCTTCCTCAGCACTCTATCCTGCACAATCTCGAGAACACTCATACGCAAAAAGTGATTAAATCGAGTAGATTAATTAAAAGAAACAAGAAGAGCACTAGTATAACCGAATACACAAATTGCTTCTAAATCTCTAAATAACCAAGTATAAGTAAGCAAGTCAAAGCCAATAAATGCTTACCCTACAGGCTCGAAGGCCTTTCTAAGCTAGATCAATCCACAGTTTATGATTATAAGAGCATAAATGAAACTACACTAGATATACCTCAATCAAGATGTATGCATAAGAATGGACCAACAGCAATCATGTAGACCTCCAAAGCCTTCTGAAATGTATTACTCAGAAAATTGCAAGCATTACAGAAGCAGAGGTTTTATGCTTTCCATCATGGGGAAACAAGCATGAGAGACCTCGCTTAAATAGAGTGAAAAAGAGGTAGGTTGAAATCATGAAGAGGGGGGGTGCATCCTTGAAGAGGGGATGTGGTGGGCGTCATGGAGAAAAGAGGGGGTTTGCACACAATGTGGAAACAAGGATGGGCGCCACCTCTCATGAGGTAGGCGCCATCCTCCTTGGGATCTCCACCCACCTATACGATAATACCACCTCTCTTAAGCTCGCAAACCAAAAGAGATATGCGTTTCCTTAAACTCACTAGGATGTTGGGCGCATCCCAAAACTCAATCAAATCGCCCTCCATGTCATGACTTCTTTAAAGAACATGCTTTAATATTTTAAGTAAGTCGTCTTCCTCGTGGAATGAGTTGCCACCTCATTCATCACATGGCAATTGCCCTTTCTAATATATTCTTTTTGATATTATGGTGCAATTTGTCGCGTCGTTAGCATTTACTTGCTGTTCTATCGCCTCTTTAGGAAAAAATGGTCTGAGCGATGATTTAATCACTCGAAACATAGGAGAAGTGGGTCCTAGGGTAAAGAGGATGCTCTGAGTGTGAAAATGAGCATCCTCACGACAAAATCCACCTCCATACTATACTTTTATTACAATTTGAAATTTTCCATTTAAACCATTGAAAAATGGTCTAATTTTACGGAAAAAAATATATATATATTTTTGTTGGAATGAACTCAAACTCCTAGGGGACCTAGTGCATGTCCATACAACTTATTATTGATGGCTAGCATGTTAAAAATACATAGACACATAGGTTTTAATAACCTCCTAAGGTTCGACCACCATGGAATATACTCCAACTTTGGAGGTGTGAGTGAAAAACTCAGGGATTATATGCCACTGAAGACTAACGCATAATTCCTAAGGAAAAAACACTCTGGAGTATCCCTTTGATAGCTAAACCTAAGGTAGGCCAAGCCTTTTACAAAAGTATCATGCTTAGACCAACTTATTACAATTCCCCCATGGAGGTCTGGACATGCAAATTTTACAAAGGGCCAAAAATTAAGCCTGATGAACTTCTGAACTCTGCCAATGAACACGATGATTTGTTCAAGTCTTTTGAGGTTCACGGGGAGTCCAACTAAGTGCAACTTACTGCACAACATTTGGCTCCAACTGTGGGGCGAGTGATTGATCTGATCTTTAGAGCTGGAAATCATGCGAGAATCTAGAATCTTCTGGTTTCTGCATAACACCAAAGGTGTATTAATCACATGTGCATATAAAAAATAAGCCAAATGAAGCATTAAGTTGCATGATAATGTACAAAGCATAATATACAAAAAATAATATACAAGCTATGATACAACACTAGCATACAAAAAATACTATATAGAAATAATGTACAAAAAGTAAAGGTATAGGGTTTAGAAAAGCCCTGATACACAGATGAACTTTTAGGCATCAAATATTATCTCTGAAGAAAAGTTTCAAGAACTGCCCACTAACTGGCAAGTTGAGCTGTTCTCCGCCCATATTGTTGAGAAGGAAAGAATTGGCACCAGCCAATTCATATATAATAAAAGGCCCCATCTAGAGGCTGTCAAACTTCCCATGCAAGCCTGGTTTCTCTCTTCTCGTATCCCAGAGTAACACCATGTCACCCTTCTGAAAAGCTCTCGGTCTGGAAGACTTGTTGAAATTTTTCTTTATCTTATCCTGATTTCTGAGCTTTTAACAACAACCTTCCTTCTGCTCTCATCCAACTCAATAATATGGTTGATTATGTTCTGAATGGTGCCCTAATCTAAACTGAAAGGCTAAAGCAACTGATATGTTGGCCACTTAAGATGAATAGGTAGTTGAACATCCATGCCATACACCAACTCAAAAGGAGACTTCCCGGTTGAACTCTTCTTGGTGATACGATCAGCCCATAATTGTTACCTCTCAAAAATGCATCTACATTTGTTTTCCAGAGATCTCAGTTACGGAAATAAATTGATGCTGACATAGCCCTGCTATCGAGGTTATTCTAAACATTTCTGAGACAAAGGTGGGTCTGCTGCTGGCAGTTCTATAAGAATGGTAAATCAATTTTGCCGGAAGTTCACATTGCACACACTGTTGGAAGCAATGGCATCTCATTTGGGCCTAAACACAGCATGTACGCTTTTAGAGTCTACCATGGAACATGGGACAGTGAGGCCTTAATTTTTACTGTCAAATCTGCCAGGGTTTTGGATTGCATTTTTATGAGCAGTTTCAGCAGAGTTCAATTGGTGGAAAGTCAGAATTTCCTGGTGGTCATGTCAATTCTTCATTGAGGACGAAAGATGGAGTGCAAGCTTCGATTTGTCCCAATCCTTGATGGGCAAGCTGTTCTATTTTCATTTTGAATCAACTCCAGAAGTCAAGATCGGGTTTGCTTTTGGAAGTTGAAGTCAGACATTCCCTGCAACAGAGCTACCTGGTATGGTTGAACCTCGACGTAAATGCTTTCCTCTGCCAGCTGTAAACTTGAAGAAAAGTGCTATTGGTGGGATTTTTTCAGTTACAGTGGTTTCGGCAAATAATATTGTCAAGCCGAATATAAAAGGAGCTACTTTAGAAAGACGACAAAATTCGCATGGAGGCAATTATTCAAATGGAAGTAGCAGTCGCAAAATGTTAAACACATTTGTATAAGTGGAAGTTGGAGATTTAATGAGGAGAACTAAAGTATGCCAAGGTTCATCCCCAACACATGGTAATACATTCAATATGGCTTTACATGAAAACACGGGCATCCTAAAACTACATCTTTATGAACAAGGTTCAAGCAATGTCAAATATGATTATTTAGCCAGCTGTGAAATCAAGATGAATTATGTAGATGATGACTCCACTACATTTTGGGCAATAGGAAGGCATTCAAGTGTGTTGGCTGCACATGTTGAACATTGTGGAAAGGAAGTATTGATGGTTGTCCCCTTTGAGGGCACAGATTCAGCAGAGATTAGTGTAAAGCTAGTGCTTAGAAAATGGCAGTATACTGATGGTTCCAGAAGCCTTCACAGTTGTAACACATGAAATTCTCAGCACCCTTTACTTGCATCTTCAACTTTTCATTCACCAACTGGCAGAAAGCTTAAAATAACCGACATGGAAGGTATGAACGAAATACACTATGATGAGACTGAAGATGATGATGCGGCATTAAAGAGGCAGACAGGTCCACGAATTCTACAGACGCAGACTTGAGACAGAGAAAGCTCAGGCAGCTCCGTATCCCACACGCTATGCTATTTCATGATTTGTCAGTTGCGTGTTCCAGATGCATGGGGATCGTCATTTAACAATTCGACTTCTGTGTTAGAGGGTCATTTTGTCAAAACTATCAGTGATCAGTGAGATAATCAACACACAGTTTATTGTATATGGATTTTCTACTTTTTTCCCTGAAATCGTGGCAGCATGTTTTGGCTCTTCTCAATCGCCATTTGGATGAAAATCATGGCTATTTAAACGGTCCATGACTCAGATCCGGGCGCACCACATGGGCCCTAATTTTCAGTTTCCGCTTAGCAGCCGAATACTGAGTTTTATCCACGCACTTGTTGACCGTTGATTACAGGGATTCCATCGAGGGCATATCGGGACCACCGTGAAAAGAAAAAGATGAATGCAGAGTTAGAAAATCAAATGCAGTGAACTCGGGTTTCGACAAGGCAATCAACACGCGGGGCAGTCTTAAATTTTTTCGGTGGCGTTTCTACCATTGGCAGCCATCGTGAACATTTTTTAAATGAGTTTATTCTTGGATTGAGCCACCACTGAGGTTTTTGAAGTCATGTTGGCATCTGCTTGTGGTTTCGCCACGGCCACGTGGAGTGTGAGGCAGTGTTTATCCACGCATCTCTTGTCACACTGGCAGCCGATTTGAATAATGCTGAGTTAGAGCAAATACCAGGGCGCGGGTTTCAACAAGATGATCGATCACACTAGTTTCACGATAGGGGCTGAGGGCCATGTGAATTTTTTGCTATCTGGAGGTTTCAAGTGGCAGCTGATTTCACATTCAACGTGGAGCTTTGACCTTTTTTTTATTGACAGCCGTAGCAGATATTTAAAATTGGAGCCCAGTCCGCCTAATTTGAGGAGCAAAGCGGTTAGTAAGTTAAGACAAGTATCAGTAAAGGCGGGATTGTATCGTTGACAGCAAGGTCAAACTGTGTGTTCCTGAAGCTATCAGTCACTCGCCTTTTGGCTGTCTTCTGAGAGAATCACAACTTGTGGAATCCATCCACCTAGAAACGCAGGTTCAAGGTCTCAATTTGTGACAGCTGCCATGTTTCACTGCTGGAGCATCCTACGTTATGGTTGGCTGTCCACTGCCTGTCCACTTTTTAGTAAGGAAAGCTAGCTAAAATAGGGGGTGCTTTAATAAACTTTTAGTCATTCGAATGAGAGAAAAGTGGATCTTCACCCACTTTTTTCCTCATTTTTATTATTATTTTATTTTTTGAAAGGCTTTTTTGGGCCTATAAAGAGGCCAGCCTCTCTCATTGTAATGATGGAAAAACCTGGGAGCTTTCTTCTCGTGAACTTAATGAAAAATATCATGGGCTTTCTGGATAAACTGAGTATTTTGTGGCGTGATCTTGCGATCTTTTAATTGAGTGTGAGCATTTCCAGATTCTGCATTTTCTTTTCTTTGTGTAAGAGGCCATAGAAGGGTGACAATCCACCACGTTGGAAGGTGAAGGATTCTTAGCAGCTGCCTTCTTTTTCCCTTAGGCAAAGAACTCTTGGCATTCTGCTTTCTTTTTCACTTTGTGAGCGTGCATGCACAGGTATTGATCTTTGCATTTAATCTAGCTTGATTGTGTAATATTGATCTTGGTTTGCATAGCGCACCTCCCGCAGCTAGAGAAGAAGAAGTACTCTTTCTGATTGCTAAACACTAGACTGAGCAGGGCTTGCTCAATAATGCGATCTTTCCCCCTCAGTCACACATGACACAAGGCCCCTTTGATCTCTCTTTTGACTCCATTCACCCCTCTGATATACTGGCACTGGCCTTTCCTCGAGGACTGATCCTCCCAACTTTCCCATCACCCAATCAAAATTACCTTATTTTGTTGCAATCGTTTCCTGAGGCAGCCTCTTCATTTCACCTTGCCCTCCGTTGCACCTGCCTTAGCGATCCTATCTTAGGGATACCCCCCTTGAGTTGGGGAAGAGCCAACCTGAAGCGAAGAGGAGAGGAGTGTGGTGACATTGGCCTCTGTCCTGGGAGTTGTCATCCAGCTGGTGTGTTAACATTTTGGGCTTCAACACACGCATGCCAGTTTTGGGAGACAACTTTTTAGCGCCGCTGCCGGGGACAAAGTCCAGTTCCCGAAATTTGAAGACTATGCTTCATTGACGACATTTGTGGGAGATTATATTGCAGATTCTTCTTCTCACATGGCGACTCCACGAAGGGACAGAGCCCTTGTCCTTTTGTAGATTTGAAGATCCTATTGGGTGTAGAGGTGAGCACACTCATTGGAAGGCTTTCAAGCTCACCTTGGCGACTCCACAGTTTGGTATGAGGTATGACTATATGTATGTTTCAGATTTAGTGCCTCATTATTTGAATTATGGATGATGATAAGGAAAAACCGCGTAATCTTCTGCACGAAGCTTTCACCCCACTAGATTTCTCAAATATCTTTGGACTTCCTAATGAATGCTACGACCATGAGAAGGTGCGTGACATTCTCCCAGAATTCCATGGAAGTAATGATGTTTCAGCCATCCATCACATTGGCTCTTACTACAAATTGGTGGTTGATTTTAATGTTTATCATGAGGATGCCCTTATGGTCGTTTTTGCTTTCACTTTGGAAGGGGATGCATTAAATTGGTTCTATGGCCTTTTGGATGAATCCATAGATTCATTGGCAAAGTTTTTCGAGAGGTTTCTCCTTCGCTGGTATGATGGAACAGTTGATGAGATTGAGCAGCTGGCTAAAGAATATGATGCTCTCATCCCTAGGGTCCATTCTGAGCTTAAAGAACATATCATTGAGGATCAAATTGAAGAATAAATGCAAGGGTTCCTATTTGAAGATGTAGCTGAACAACTTCCTGACACTGCTACAAAAGAAAACATTGAGGATACAAAGCTGCCCCAAGTTGATGAACAGTTTCACGATGAGAAGTTGGAGCTGCCTAAATTCTATGTCACCGAAAAGGTTCATGTGCAGCTGCATGATGAAGATTCTGATCTGCCTCAGTTTCACCTCATTAATGGAGACAGCAATATTTATTTTACAGATCAGCCAGAGCAGATTTACAGTGGAGATTTGTACTTAAGCCCTATCAGTCGGTGGATAGAGGCTTCTTGTTCACAGTCTGATTTTTCATGCCAAAGCTTCAGTGATTTCTTGTATTCTGACAATCTGATGTTACAATTCGAACTTATTCATGAGCAGATTGCAGGACAGCATTGTTTTAGGGTAAATGTATCCCTATCTTTGTCTCTAAACAAGCACAGAAAAAAGCAATGTGGCAGGGATAAGATGCTGGAGTGGCTCCATTGGTTGTATGCATTTACTTAACAAATTCTGGTCTCATGTTAGGTTAGGGTAGGTAGATGAATAAAGCTCTTCCTCGAGCATTTTTCTGCTATTATTGGCATCATTGTTTTGTCTTTTTGCAATTTTTGTAATAAGTGGTTTCGGGATGTGTATTGAGCCATCCCCACCACGCTGTTTTGTTAGTTTGGAACTGGTTTGCGATAACCAAGAGGTCTGAGGTTCTCATGCACTCACAAGGTGAGCACATGTCACACAGTTGGAGCCAGATGTTACCTCTCAAAAATGCATCTACATTTGTTTTCCAGAGATCTCAGTTACGGAAATAAATTGATGCTGACATAGCCCTGCTATTGAGGTTATTCTAAACATTTCTGAGACAGAGGTGGGTCTGCTGCTGGCAGTTCTGTAAGAATGGTAAATCAATTTTGTTGGAAATTCACATTGCACCTACTGCTGGAAGCAATGGCATCTCATTTGGGCCTAGACACAGCACGTACGCTTTTAGAGTCTACCATGGAACATGGGACTGTGAGGCCTTAATTTTTACTGTCAAATCTGCCAGGGTTTTGGATTGCATTTTTATGAGCAGTTTCAGCAGAGTTCAATTGTTGGAAAGTCAGAATTTCCCGGTGGTCATGTCAATTCTTCATTGAGGACGAAAGATGGAGTGCAAGCTTCGATTTGTCCCAATCCTTGATGGGCAAGTTGTTCTATTTTCATTTTGAATCAACTCCAGAAGTCAGGATCGGGTTTGCTTTTGGAAGTGGAAGTCAGACATTCCCTGCAACAGAGCTACCTGGTATGGTTGAACCTCAACGTAAATGCTTTTCTCTGCCAACTGTAAACTTGAAGAAAAGTGCTATTGGTGGGATTTTTTCAGTTACAGTGGTTTTGGCAAATAATATTGTCAGGACGAATATAAAAGGAGCTACTTTAGAAAGACGACAAAATTCGCATGGAGGCAATTATTCAGATGGAAGTAGCAGTGGCAAAATGTTAAAACACATTTGTAGAAGTGGAAGTTGGAGATTTAATGAGGAGAACTAAAGTATGCCAAGGTTCATCCCCAACACGGGGTAATACATTCGATATGGCTTTACATGAAAACAAAGGCATCCTAAAACTACATCTTTATGAACAAGGTTCAAGCAATGTCAAATATGATTATTTAGCCAACTGTGAAATCAAGATGAATCATGTAGATGATGACTCCACTACATTTTGGGCAATAGGAAGGCATTCAAGTGTGTTGGTTGCACATGCTGAACATTGTGGAAAGGAAGTATTGATGGCTGTCCCCTTTGAGGGCACAGATTCAGCAGAGATTAGTGTAAAGCTAGTGCTTAGAAAATGGCAGTATATTGATGGTTCCAGAAGCCTTCACAGTTGTAACACATGAAATTCTCAGCACCCTTTACTTGCATCTTCAACTTTTCATTCACCAACTGGCAGAAAGCTTAAAATAACCGTCGTGGAAGGTATGAACGAAATACACTATGATGAGATTGAAGATGATGATGCGGCATTAAAGAGGCAGACAGGTCCACGAATTCTACAGACGCAGACTTGAGACACAGAAAGCTCAGGCAGCTCCGTATCCCACACGCTATGCTATTTCACGATTTGTCAGCTGCGTGTTCCAGATGCATGGGGATCATCATTTAACAATTCAACTTCTGTGTTAGATGGTCGTTTTGTCAAAACTATTAGTGATCAGTGAGATAATCAACACACAGTTTATTGTATATGGATTTTCTACTTTTTTCCCTGAAATCGTGGCAGCATGTTTTGGCTCTTCTCAATCGTCGTTTGGATGAAAATCATGGCTATTTAAACGGGCCATGACTCAGATCCGGGCGCACCACATGTGCCCTAATTTTCAGTTTCCGCTTAGCAGCTGAATACTGAGTTTTATCCACGCACTTGTTGACCGTTGATTACAGGGATTCCATCGAGGGCATATCGGGACCACCGTGAAAAGAAAAAGATGAATGCAGAGTTAGAAAATCAAATGCAGTGAACTCGGGTTTCGACAAGGCAATCAACACGCAGGGCAGTCTTAAATTTTTTCGGTGGTCGTTTCTACCATTGGCAGCCATCGTGAACATTTTTTAAATGAGTTTATTCTTGGATCGAGCCACCACTGAGGTTTTTGAAGTCGTGTTGGCCTCTGCTTGTGGTTTCGCCATGGCCACGTGGAGTGTGAGGCAGTGTTTATCCACGCGTCTCTTGTCACACTGGCAACCGATTTGAATAATGCTGAGTTAGAGCAAATACCAAGGCGCGGGTTTCAACAAGATGATCGATCACACCAGTTTCACGATAGGCGCCGAGGGCCATGTGAATTTTTTGCTATCTGGAGGTTTCAAGTGGCAGCTGATTTCACATTCAACGTGGAGCTTTGACCTTTTTTTATCGACAGTCGTAGCAGATATTTAAAATTGGAGCCCAGTCCACCTAATTTGAGGAGCAGGGCGGTTAGTAAGTTAAGACAAGTATCAGTAAAGGCGGGATTGTATCGTTGACAGCTAGGTCAAAACTGTGTGTTCTTGAAGCTATCAGTCACTCACCTTTTGGCTGTCTTCTGAGAGAATCACAACTTGTGGAATCCATCCACCTAAAAACGCAGGTTCGAGGTCTCAATTTGTGACAGCTGCCATGTTTCACTGTTGGAGCATCCCACGTTATGGTTGGTTGTCCACTACCTGTCCACTTTTTAGTAAGGAAAGCTAGCTAAAATAGGGGGTGCTTTAATAAACTTTTAGTCATTCGAATGAGAGAAAAGTGGATCTTCACCCACTTTTTTCCTCATTTTTATTATTATTTTATTTTATTTTTTGAAAGGCTTTTTTGGGCCTATAAAGAGGCCAGCCTCTCTCATTGCAATGATGGAAAAACCTGGGAGCTTTCTTCTCGTGAACTTAATGAAAAACATCATGGGCTTTTCTAGATAAACTGAGTATTTTGTGGCGTGATCTTGCGATCTTTTAATTGAGTGTGAGCATTTCCAGATTCTGCATTTTCTTTTCTTTGTGTAAGAGGCCATAGAAGGGTGACAATCCACCACGTTGGAAGGTGAAGGATTCTTAGCAGCTGCCTTCTTTTTCCCTTTGGCGAAGAACTCTTGGCATTCTGCTTTCTTTTTCCCTTTGTGAGCATGCATGCACATGTATTGATCTTTGCATTTAATCTAGCTTGATTGTGTAATATTGATCTTGGTTTGCATAACGCACCTCCCGCAGCTAGAGAAGAAGAAGTACTCTTTCTGATTGCTAAACACTAGACTGAGTAGGGCTTGCTCAATAATGTGATCTTTCCCCCTCAGTCACATATGACACAAGGCCCCTTTGATCTCTCTTTTGACTCCATTCGCCCCTCTGATATACTGGCACTGGCCTTTCCTCGAGGACTGATCCTCCCAACTTTCCCATCACCCAATCAAAATTACCTTATTTTGTTACAATCGTTTCCTAAGGCAACCTCTTCATTTCACCTTGCCCTCCGTTGCACCTGCCTTAGCGATCCTATCTTAGGGATACCCCCCTTGAGTTGGAGAAGAGACAACCTGAAGCGAAGAGGAGAGGAGTGTGGTGACATTGGCCTCTCTCCTGAGAGTTGTCATCCGGCTGGTGTGTTAACATTTTGGGCTTCAACACACGCATGGCAGTTTTGGGAGACAACAAGCCCATAATCTAAAATTTATTTTGCTATCCCATGACTTTTTGTTATCCCCAACAGTTTTTTTAATTATTGTCATTAAGTTCTTATTGTTGGATTCCGCAAGGCCATTACCTTGGGGATAATAGTTTGATGAATGGGATAAGATAATGCCGTACTTGAAACAGAATGCTGAGAATTCTGCTGAGCTGAATGCTTTGGCATTATTGGTTGTTATCTTTGCGGGCACACCGAACCTTGTGACAATTTTATCTTCAAGAAAGGCCATGATAATGGTTTCAGTTGCCGCCTTGGTGGGAATTGCTTCCACCCACTTTGTAAAATAGTCGATAGCAGTAAGGATCCATGTATAACCACTGCTTGAGTTATCCTTAAACTACCTGATGAAATCAAGCTCCCACTGTTGGAAAGGGGCTTGGACTATTACTGGTTTTAAAGGCAAGGCTGCTAGGTTTTGTTTTCCAACAAAAAATTGGCATTCTTGACAATTCCTAACATACTTATGCACATCTGAAAAAATGCTTGGCCAACAATAGCCTGCTCAAAGGATCTTGTGCGATGTAGTTCTAGTTGCATAGTGACCACCACAAAATCTCGAGTGAAAATCAACCAAGAATTTTTTGGACTCTGATTCATCGACACACCTAAGTATCAATCCGTCTGGGTTTCTCCATCCTAGTCCATCTTGGGTGATGCAATACTTAGTAGCTCTCAACCTCAATACTCGTCTCTTATGTCTTATTAGGTGATTTGGGCATGTGAGGTTGGTTAAGAAGAAGATGATATCTGCATACCATTCACTCTGCTCTAAATGTTGAAGCTCTGCTAACTTGACCTATTTTGACAAACTATTCTGACACGCCATTCCCAAAGCTTTCTCATTATTTTGAGTTAACATCTTTGCAAGGCCTTGTCCCTGAATGAGTTTGGTGGGTCTAATTTCCAAGTCATATTCCTAGATTTTTGACACCCACTTCCCTCTTATCCCTAAGCAATCTTATTGGGATAATATGTCTTTTACTACTGCATGTGGCACGTAACCAATTATCTTAGAATAGCCGACATACATTCTGAAATGTTTTAGGGATTTTACTAGTGCATAGGCTTGCTTTTCCATTAGAGTATATTTTAACTTAGAGTTTTGTAATGCTCTACTCATGAATAAGATAGGTTGCTCGAAACCTTCATTGTTCTTTTGTAGCAACACCCCTGCAATCGTGTCCTCTAATGCAAATGAGAAAATCTGGAAGTCCTTTGAAGAATCGAGGCTAACCAAAACTAGTGCTTTTGCAATGGTGTCTTTGATGCACTTAAATGCATTTCTACCTTCATCTGTCCATATAAACTTCGCATCGTTCTTTAAGAGTTTCTGTAATGGCTTCATTAATTCTGCTAAGTTCGGGATAAACCTCCTTATGAAGTTAATCTAACCAGTGAATGACTGGAGGGATTTTAGATCTTAAGGCAATTGTACTTTCTTTATGGCCTCTACTCTTTCAGGGTCCACTTTTACTCCATCTTTTGTTATTATGTGGCCTAACAGTTTGCCTTCATCAATACCTAGTACTGACTTAGCTGGGTTGAGTGATATGCCAATTTTTTTACATCTCTCAAAAACTTGTTTAAAGTGCTTAACATGATCTGACCTTTCCTTAGAAAAGATAGTCAAGTCATCCTGATATAATTCAATTATTTTCCCAACCAATTCTTTAAAGGCATAATCCATAGCACGCTGAAAAGTAGCTCCTGCATTCTTTAAACCGAAAGGCATTCTGATGTATTCATAAGTACCTGTTATCACATATATAGTAGCCGGGCTACCATACACTATTTTTCAGATTCCAGTACACTATTCAGCCAGTTCCCTTACATTTGAGATGTTGAGATGAGCATCTATTATGGATCACTATCAGATTATGGACAGCAGCTTCTTCCCCATACCATGACTGAGTCTCAGGACACTCAGAGAGATGACCGATGTAACCATTTAGCCATTTAAACAAAACAATTAGTAGTGCCCAGAGTTACAGCAGCAGTTTCAGAGGACAGATGTTGGTTCAGATGATGAGCATTCAGATATATGACTCAGCAGGTATATTTTGGTGTTATGGTTATATTGCTTTTATATTCATTCTTGTAGCATGTCTTAGCATTTAGTATCATGATCTGACGATCATATAGATATGTGGACCTGGTTGCACTTTTATATATATATTATATTGTCCCTACTCAGATTTAGAAGTTCTTGACCTATACTCATCGGTTTTACCCTCCTTAGGGAGATTAGAGGTGATCATTCCCACCATACTTTGGCTTGCAAGTGTTGGTCTCATTATTCACTGTCTTCATCCATCCATTACCTACCCAGTTTGTTATTTACCTTGACTTACTACTTGACTAGTGGCATGGAGGACCTTTCCCCCGCTGTAGCCTCTGTATTGGATGAGCTTCCTTTTTTATTGTGTCTCGGCTCTGAGTTGGTGACAAAACTTACCTTTGGTGAGTTGGATTGTAGGCCTAAATCATTCTGGTCGGTTGTCCCGATGTTTGGCACTGGCACGAAGTACCCCTAGTCACTAAAGATGTTGTTGGCTAAACCTGAAACAGATAGTACTGCCATGAATACAAATTGTGAAAAGGAAATGTTATATCTATTGTGAAAGCCAAATGAAACTGGCAAAGAAATATCAAATGTTATATCTATTGTGAAATGTAATACCCAGGTAAACAAGATGTCTAAAAACACACCTGGAAGAAAATAGCTCAGGTGAACAAGTGCCTTAAAAACACACCTGCAACATGAAGCCTTATATAAAATGTAAATCTATGCAATGTGTTTATAAACACACATAGATCAAAGGCTATGGAAACTAAAGGCCCAAAAAGCAATGGAACTTAAACTCTATATCAAAAAGATTGCTGGCCTCATTTGTATTATGGATTGTGAGCATCTGCCAAGGTGAATAAACACTCTTTGATCAACTTACCCATTTGTGACACCGCCATTCCCTGTGTTATTGCTTGTCCAGTATATGCTATGGTGTGTATTCCCTTTCCATATCCAAAGTGTCACGGTGTTAAGTCAGTAAGTCATCCCTTAGCCTAGCCATTTTATTTTTAGCCTTCACCCTTCACTAGCAAATTGATCACAACTATGAAATGAGTATGGTCTTGAAAGTCTGGTCTGAGTAATAATAATAATTAATGACTTTATATATTTGGATTTAGATCGCCAGTAATGATTAATTTTTGTTATAATTGTTATTTGAATGGATTGTAAAGCATGCTTTAACCTTTGACACCTTGCAGCATTGTGATCATTTTGGGTCAGTATTGACTTGGTCAAACCCTCTTTGACCAAAAGTCAACCACAGGACATGAGGTGGCAGACCTCAGATGATACAAAGAGATGATATGTGGTCTGGTACAGGTCACCATGGTGGTTCTATGCAGTGGTTTCAGGCTTATGACGATGATTTGTGCTTTTCGGCACTTTTACAGATTATTATTATTTGGTTTACCGGATATGATGGGCATTTATTTTTTACCATGCAGAGGTCTATATGGTGTATGAGTACACATCTTAGATGGATTTGGACCTTCTGAGTCCAATGGGACAGTTTGTTTTCAGTTCCGGGCAGTTACAATGATTATTAGCCTCAGATGGCTATCCTAGTGTAGTTTTGGCCTATTAGAGGCCTTGTCAGAGCGGAGCAAAGAGTGATGAGTTCAGCTAGGGCGCTCTGCATGGAGGGGGTGGTCCAGCCACTTGTTATTACCATATTACCCCCCTCCCAGAGAGCCTAGTGGCATCACCTTGACAGCGCAGGCATTCCAGGAAGCAGTTTGGGCATGTTCACATTTCCCGAGGCAGTTAAAAAGTGGTAAAAATGGCTACTGAAGGATTCAATTTGGGCTACTGAGGCAAGGGATTGGCATGGGATGACTTGTGATGATGAGTGGGATGTCTTCCACACCTTCTCCAGCAATTGCAGCTTCCAGTGGGACCCACACCCATCACTTTTGGCATTTTATATGATTTTATGGAGCCTCCAAAGGCTCACGACTTTCCTAGAGAGGCACGATTTGGTGTTTAGAGTATTATTTATTAGATATTGTGCCATGGGGATTGACCAAGGGTGTTAGAAATTACCCCTTGGACCCACCATGAGCTAGATCTTATGTTTATTCATTGACTTTTGGTGGGACCCCCTCTCCTAGGGCGATTTAGTCCAATTATGTATTATTTTATTAGTGATCCATGTATTGTATTGTTGAGCTCATCTCAACCATTGATTAGATCATTTGATCTTTTAATCTTGGCCACTCACTCAAAAAGTGGTTAGGGTTTTGGTCTCTCTCCATCCTATTTAAAGGAGAGAGGTTCTCATTGTAAAGGGTCTTTGGCTCTTGGAATCTTGATAATAGAAAAACATTCTTGTGGAAATTCTTGGGTCTCCTTTGCATCTGGTGTTCTTAGATGGTGATTAGGAAGTCTATTGCATCCTAGCATTTGGAATTTGTGGTAAGATCTATATTTTTTGGAAACTTTTGTCTTGTCTACAGGAGGGCAACTTCACTTGGGCGTTTTTGCATGGCTTCTTCAACTCGCTCCACTTGGCATTCGCTTGTATCAGGGGGTTATCATTAGTATCATTGTGATCTATGCTATCTTTCTGTTATTTCTCCTGAGGCATTAGTCTTATCTCTTGTTTGCAGGAAATCTAGTATGGTTGACGTTTGTTGTGCAGGAGAGAGAGCGCATTGGCTTCCTTGGACTAGATCTACTTCATAGAAAACTACCTCAAAGCTTCTCAAATTGATCGGGTTTGCATAGATCATCATCATCAAGGCATCTACAAGGTTATACAGGTAAGATCCACAAGTTTGTTCACTATTTCATGATCCCAATCCATTGGCATAAGTAAACAATTGTTAAAACCCTCATATTTCCAACCCTCATTTTACATTTTCTCAAATCTACTTAGATCTACTTGGCTTTTGGGTAAGATATTTAAAATCGACCTCTATAGCATCCACGGCAATTCGTATCTATAGTTTGGTGTGGATTGGTCCTCATTTGACCAATTTCCCAAGGCAAATTAGCCTCTCCAAGGGAGGTCGCACTTCTTGGTTGGGCGAGTTTTGCTAGATCTAGCACCTGGGTAGGTGAGATCCCACTTGATCCTTACTCTCCACAGTGATAACCTACCCCTAGTGCTTCACCTTGTTGATTTTTACCTTGTGGGCCCCATTCCTCATTTTGGGAGTTGAGCCCCACTTGGGTCACTTGGTGATGCATTTCAATCTCAGATCTACTGAGATATAGCCATTGGATGATCTTAATCTTCAAGACCCACCTAGCTTTACACCTCAACATCCCTGATCTACAGTTTGGTGGACATCTGACTCCATTTGGCCCATTTTCCAAGGCACTGATCCTTCTCCCAAGGCTCACAACTTTCCTGGGTTGTGAGATTTATTTGGTGGTTGGTCTTTGTCTGACTGCTTGAGCGCCTAAACATTGTCATATCCACTCATCAAGCACAGCTAGAAAGCCCTAACTGTCAGATCTCTGATTTGGGACACTTTCCCTATTTTAAGGGTCACGTTTCCCAAGGCAGTTGATTTTGGCCTTTTGAAACTAGCTTTGAATCCTGGAATCATACTTCATCCTTGAATCACTGTGTGTCATCTTTCACTATCATAGCATACCTTTCCTAAGCCTCCACAGTGGTCCTAATTCCTCATTTCTACGGTTCCATACTTGTCACCCTACGTACTTCATTAGATTGATTTGATCTGGTGATTTGGTTGATCTCTCCTATCGAGAGTAGATCTAGGTCTCCCCCTTGCTATCTTGGCTTTGATAGCTAAAGCGAAGAGTGCCTTGGTTGGCGTGACAACCATCCATTTGGGAACCAAGGCCCTCTTGGTTCACCACTTTAGTTGCCTATCCCCTCTACCATCCACCTTGGATCCATCTTTAGGGGCAACTACAAGATTGGTGATAACAGTACCCCATGGGGTTGTGAAAGTATTCTTATGCCAATCCTCCTTGTTAATTAGCACTTTGGTTATATCCGGAGAATCTGTCCAACATGGACATTACGCCCAAACCTGTTACTCTATGGAGAAGAGTTTCCATGTTCAGCAATGGGTAGTTATCTTTTAGGCAGGATGTATTTAAGTTTCTGAAAAAGATGCATATCCTGATTGAACCATTCTTTTTTCTAACTACCACCAAGTCAAATGTCTTGTTGGCTGGATGATTCATGTTGCCAACATCTTTTCTAATTACTTCTTGACTATTGGTGCCATCTTTGGATTTATTTGTCTAAGTTTTTGCCGGAATGGCTTAACTTCTTTTAATTCCTACTTTAATGGGACGGTATGTTGGAATACATCATCCCGATAGGCCTTAAGTTCATCATATGTGAATGCAAAAACATCCCTATACTCCCTTACCAAGTTAATTAACTCATTCCATTCTTTTTTGGAAGTTGCTTTTCCAATTTTTATTAATTTTGGATCTTTATCTGTTCCAATATTTACTTCTATGTATTCACTCGATTTAATCGTTTCCTTTTTATGCTTATACATGTCCTGTCGATCAAAACCATGCTCTAATGCCACAAAGCCTCTAGGGATGGGATTGAACTGATCATCTTTTTTCCAATACCTTTTTCCTTCTTCTTGGAAACTAACCTAAAAGTCTGAAAATTCTTCTATATTGTGGATGAATCTCAAGATCTGTTCATCATTCTGAAAAACATGCCAATGGTGTACATTATCCGGAACTGATGGTCTAAAGTTTATCTCTAGTTTACCATTTCCATCTAACCATTCCTTAAGAGGGCTGAAGTGTTGATGTTGCTACTGCTAGTTTATCTGCCATGCAATTTTGATCTCTAGGAATCTCAATAAGGTTTAATGCATCAAAGAATTCCATTGTGTCCCATAATGCATTTCTATATCTTTTTAGTCTTTCACATTTGCATGCATAGTTATCTTTTACTTGGAGAATTATTAAATCTGGGTCTCCTTTAATACTTAGCAGTTTGATACCCATGTCCTTAGCAATTTCCAATCCCATAAGTAGTGCTTCATACTCAGCCACATTATTTGTTGCCTCAAATTCTAACCTAAAGGCAAAGTTGAAAGTTTGCCCACTAGGAGAAGTGATAACAACACCTGCCCCTTTTCCTAATCTAGAATGTGCTCCATCAAAGTCCATTCTCCAGATCTCATCAACTTTCTCATCTTTCATTTGTGTTCTTTTACAAGGGCTATAAAGTTGGAGTAAATTGCATAATTTCCGTTATGATCAGTGTTGTATACATATTCATTTGACAAATTCTTAGGATCTTCAACATGATGTTTCTTAGCTCTTTCAGTATGCAAATTGATAAGGGAATCTTCTGATGCAGGTACCGTGGCATAACTCCAATCCATTTGGATGGAGCCCCCTAAATCAGCAACCCATTTTCTTGAAAGGAGCATGCCCCATTTGTCAGGTACATCAATCACTAGGATATCCATGGTGATGTGGATATCAGGGTACTTAACCAATTTTACTGGAATATTCAGAATGATGCCAATCACATCAACTTGTCTGGAATCCATGGCACAAACATTTGAATATGGTCTAGTGATCTTCAAATTTAGTTTTTCCGTAACCTTTCTGGTCATAATATTTGAAGAGGCCCCAGAGTCCAACATATAGTTGTGTAGAAGAAGACCATTTATCATCAATGATACATAAAAGGGCGGGTGATCTTCTTTACTAGAGTCCATGGTATGTAGGACCACTGGGGGGTCTTTCTCAACAATTTTCTTTAAAGGAGGGGCTCTTACTTTAGGTTGTTCATGATTAAGCTCTTTAGGAGGATCAACAACATTCATTAACTTTTCCCTTTGACAGGGGATCTTAATGGCTTCTATGGCAAGGATCAAGACTTTAGCAGACTCAAACCATTTACCTAAATCAATATCAACAGGAACAGAGTTAGGATTATGTGGAGTTATTACCTTTGGTACATATTGTTGTTTGGCTTTAGGGACTCCAGCATAATCCCTCCTCTGATAAGTAAGTCCTTTGTATTTAGGCATCTCTTTAATCTGCCCCGGAGTAGGCATTTCACCATAAACTTTAGCTAGTTTATCCTTTTCTTGACTATGCTCTCTAGCTTGATTCCATGATTCTTTAGAGAGGGGGTGAACATGTCCTACTGTGTTGATGAACTCAGGCTCACTTGTAAAAACATCACTACTGCTGCTTCCCAGATACTAAGGCTTGACAAGCTATATAGCATGTAGATTCTTCATATAATGCATCACAAGGTCTACAATATGGAGGAACTTCTTCAACCATATTGGCAGTTTCAAGTTGATGAGGCAATCTATCATCCTGAGGAGGTCCTTTCTTCTACCACTTATTCTTTGGAGGAAAGGTCTTTTGATTTGCATATGATCTTTCTGTGGAAACCACTATGTTCTACACTGTTTTAAGCTGAGTGACATAGTTGGCTTCCACTGCCTCCATACGTTCACTCATCTCCTTCATCTTTTTCTCATAAGACTCTTGCATTTGATTCATGGGTGCCTTATGCTTGGGTTCATGATGTTTATTAATGATAGCCCTTATAAACCCAGGGATGTTTGATTTACCCGATGATTGCATATTAAGATCAATTTTTACAGCCAAGTCTTGGGCAACTTTCAGAGTATCTGGTTCTTTATCCATTAGCATGAATCTGATTTCTCCACTTAATGCCTCCATATGGTCAACTAAAATAGATTTATCAGTGGGCTTGAATTCAACATGAAAACTGGCAACCAAATCTCTAAATTTTTTATTGAATTCCTCCATTGTTTCATTTTCATTTCTTCGGATAGAGTGGAGGGCATTCAATAGGTGGTGTGGTTCTTTCTTTTCTCCCCACCTCTACATGAAACCTTTGGTTAAAGCATCATAAGAGTCATAGGGATTTTTGGCCAATCCTAAGAACCAGTCAGCAGCTTCATCTTTTAAAGATAAGGCAAAAAGCCTCATGTAAACATCATCACGCTGTTGGGAAGGGGTTCGGCACCAAATCAGATTCCTAGCAAACTTTTGAAGGTGGACTACTGCCGAGATGGCATTATTGCCTTGAAATGTAGGTAAATTTCCAATTACTCTCTCAGGGAGCTCATGTCAAAACCCTACAATCTGAGTGAGGTTAAGGAGTTTGAAAATTTTATCCATCGGAGACAAATCTTTATTTGAACTAGAGTTAAACAAACATTGGATGTCTAAGAGGGGCTCAAATTCTAAATGTTCAAGAACCCTACGAAAAGTAAGTCTAGCATGCCTCCTTCTATAAACCCTTTTAGGTTCAGGAATGAAGCTAACTAAACCGTCAGAGGTTCTTCTTGTAGGATACCCGGTTGTGTTATTTGATAGTGGAGTCGCCAGGTGGATCGAGTGAATCTTAGATTTGTTCGACTAGACACACCAAAAGGTAAAAAACAGAAAAGCTAAAAAGTCGTACCCAGGGATAGAAGATTTATCCCCGGCAACGTCGCCAAAAAGTGTTGCCGTCGAATTGCGCACCTGGTTAACGAAGCAGAAATCTTGCTACTGCTCAGTGCGCCCTTGGGGGCAAGTGTCAAGTCAAGGTTGTCACCTGATCTTGACTCTTCCGTTTAGGCCAACTCCTAACTGAAGCCAAGGGGGGTAGTCCGTACAGAATGTTTCTAAGGTTATTAGAATGTTTTAGAAAGTTAATTGTGGATGTTTTTAGGATTTTTTAGAGGGTATGATTGAACTGTCCAAGTTTGTTGCAAGAAATTAAGAGAAATGCTTTCAACAGCAGATAATAAACAATCACCAGCATATAAAGATTAAACAACAACTTACTGATATTAAGCAAATGTGAAATAATGTTGTTGAAGACCAGTGCCAATGGAGTCAATATAGAGATACTGCTGAAAGGAAAAAAGTCTTGCAAGTGTATCTTGGTCAATTTTAGATTATTAAAGATGGAACTTAGTTACGGGAAAAAGGGAAACTCCAGATATACCGTGAGGTACAAGGAGCAATGTCCAAAAATTAAGTGAAGGTGGCTCCTCACGAAGACGTGTGGGCTGAAATGGAGTCTCGAGAGCAGTGCTCAACACTACACCAACAAGGGTGTAGCCTAACTGTGCCCTGAGCTCGCCTCCCAATGGTTCCCGCTTCTTCTAAGGAATTTCCCCATGCAAAACTTAATGTTCTAAGTGTCGGATTTTCACTATGTTTGGGGTTGTTACTTTTATTATGATGAGTTTTTTAATTAAATCTTGAGAATTAATAAGTTGCTACAACTCTTTATGATTTCCCCAGGACCAGGCAAATGCCCTCAAGGGGAAAGAGCATACTTTGAGTGATAGCAAAATGTATGTTCCAAATTAAAACTTAAAAAAAATAAAAGATGCTAGAAAAGGAATGCAGAAAGATAGATCACCGGATCTATGTGTCACTTTCTGATCAACCACCAATAATCGGCAATGCCTTTATGTGGTGGTGAGAGCATACTTCATGGCAACGAGATCGATGTTATTTCTAATTTACTTTGCGAAATAAAATGGGAAAATTGTAAAGCAAATCAAGTATACGATCCTGCAATAAACGTGGTTTGCGTGTTTGTGTTTGTTATAAAAAATTATGTCACAAAAAAAACACTGCAAATCCCCCCAGGGGGAATGGGGTGTGGGCGTTGTGTAGCCCACTTGCTCTCGTTTAATAATTTTTACAATACTTGTTCAAAGAGGTGCCTCTTAGACCTTTTAAACTTGGATCTAAGGGCTTACAATTTTAGATAATGAAATATTGGTAAAAGGGGGTCCTCGGAATGTATTTTTGGCACTTTCTGGCGAAAATTGGCCAGAGCCTCCTTCTCTTTTTCCTTGGACCTACTAAAAACCAGCAAGCTAAATATGCTAATTCAGTGGATTAAACATATACAAATGCACAAAAAATTACAACCTTTTATAGTTGGAAAAAATTAGAAAATTCTAGCAATTTCAAGTATGAAAAGACTAGATCTAGATCTACAAATTTCGCTTTGAAATGAATCTTTACTATATCTATTTGAGAAACAAGGAGCTTTAAAATATTCCTTATATCTACACTACTTGCTTCAAACAAAAAGGGAAAGAAGTGTTTGTTGATTGAAAGAAGATGGTGGAAGAAAACCCAAGCTTTTAGCTTGAGGGATTGGAAGATCAACAATGCCTGCAACACAAAGGATGTTAACAAAATCATATAACCAGCTGCTAAGTTCGGAAGAGGAGTCAAGCTAGATCAACTTCCTTCCTCAGCACTCTATCCTGCACAATCTCGAGAACACTCATACGCAAAAAGTGATTAAATCGAGTATATTAATTAAAAGAAACAAGAAGAGCACTAGTATAACCAAATACACATGTTGCTTCTAAATCTCTAAATAACCAAGTATAAGTAAGCAAGTCAAAGCCAATAAATGCTTACCCTACATGCTCGAAGGCCTTTCTAAGCTAGATCAATCCACAGTTTATGATTATAAGAGCATAAATGAAACTACACTAGATATACCTCAACCAAGATGTATGCATAAGAATGGACCAACAGCAAGCATGTAGACCTCCAAAGCCTTTTGAAATATATTACTCAGAAAATTGCAAACATTACAGGAGCAGAGGTTTTATGCTTTCCATCATGGGGAAACAAGCATGAGAGACCTCGCTTAAATAGAGTGAGAAAGAGGTAGGGTGAAATCATGAAGAGGGGGGGCACATCCTTGAAGAGGGGATGTGGTGGGCGTCATGGAGAAAAGAGGGGGATTGCACACAATGTGGAAAAAAGGATGGGCGCCACCTCTCATGAGGTAGGCACCATCCTCCTTGGGATCTCCACCCACCTATACGATAATGCCACCTCTCTTAAGCTCGCACACCAAAAGAGATATGTGCTTCCTTAAACTCACGTGGATGTTGGGTGCATCCCAAAACTCAATCAAATCGCCCTCCATGTCATGGCCTCTTTAAATCACATGCTTTAATCTTTTAAGTAAGTCGCCTTCCTCATGGAATGAGTTGCCACCTCATTCATCACATGGCAATTGCCCTTTTTAATATATTTGTTTTATATTATGGTGCAATTTATCGCATCGTTAGCATTTAATTGTTGTTATGTCGCCTCTTTAGGAAAAAATGCTCTGAGCGATGATTTAATCACTCGAAACACAGGAGAAGTGGGTTCTAGGTAAAGAGGATGCTATGAGTGTTAAAACAAGCATCCCCATGCCAAAATCCGCCTCCAGACCATACTTTGATTACAATTTGAAATTTTCCATTTAAACCATTAAAAAATGGTCTAATTTTACAGAGCAAAAAAAAAAAAAAAAAAAAAAAAAAATTATTTTTGCTGGAATGAACTCAAACTCCTAGGGGACCTAGTGCATGTCCATACGACTTATTATTGATGGCTAGCATGTTAAAAATACATAGACACACAGGCTTTAATAACCTCCTAAGGTTCAACCACCATGGAAAATACTCCAGCTTTGGAGGTGTGAGTGAAAAACTCAGGGATTATACACCACTGAAGACTAACGCATAACTCCTAAGGAAAAAACACTCTAGAGTATCCCCTTGATAGCTAAACCTAAGGTAGGCCAAGCCTTTTACAAAAGCATCACGCTTAGGCTAGCTTATTACAATTCCCCCATGGAGGTCTAGAGTCCGGACATGCAAATTTTACAAAGGACCAAAAATTCGGCCTGATGAACTTCTGAACTCTAGCAATGAACAAGGTGATTTGTTCAAGTCTTCTAAGGTTCACAGGGAGTCCACCTAAAAGTGCAACTTACTAGACAACAGGTTCCATTCAATGCACTTTACTTTAATGTTGATATTGATGAAGTAGATGATGTTACATGATTGACGAAGTAAAAATTGTTAAAAGTGCATGATACTGATTCCCCCCCCCTCTCAGTATCATTGTGTGTTCCAACAAAAACACTGACGCAAAGCCACATTTTCCAGAAAACCTCAAAAACCTAAATCTATGCTTGAAAGTTATACTGCAATTTGAATGGCCACATTGCCTTTTCAACCACTTGTATAGGTGTAATTTGCAACAAGGAGTTTCAAGGCAACTATAAAAGAGGCAGAGCACACTTTCTACCCAAACGGGGTTTGGAGTCTAAGCTTGTCTGAAAATTTTCCCAAGGACAAGCTCTAGGTAATATTCAAGATACGTCATTAAAGCTTGTCATTTAAGTTTGTTAGTTTGCACTATTACACAAATATGAAGAAGAAGATGATTGAGATGGGGATGAGGAAATGAACTAGAAGAAAGCCAAGTTGTAATAACTTCATCAACAAGCACTTGTAAGAAAATTCAAAAAAGTTCTACATTTAAAAGACCCCATTCTATGAAGGACATGTGACAAGTCCTGTTCTTTTTCAAAAAATGCAACCTATATTACTTCAAATATGCACTAGAGTTACAACAAATAGACATTAGAGCTACATGAAGATCCTCTTCTTGAATTCTAGGAAGGCTAAAATATGGGCCTATCTATGCCCCAAGGGGCAAGGAGTCAACATCCTTCCAAAACATATCGACCCTAGCTTTTGTGTGAATTGCCAAATCATTTTAGAAGACTCTCTATTCTCTCAATTGTAGTTGGGAATTGTCTCCTCGAAAGATTCTTGTGACCACCTTTCAAAAGGAAAGCAATAACAAACAATTGTATCATATCCCATAAGTTTCTACAACATTCTCTAATCATCCAAGCATCACCTAAGAGGGACTTCACAAACTAGGGGTTGTGAAAAGGTAGTTGAATCCTTCTTGTAACCATGCCCAAAAGGTCCTAGCGATTGGGTACTTCCACTAGATATGCCCCACTAATTCATATTTTTAACATCAAACACAAAATGGATTGATGTTTGCCTTACTGAGTCTTGTTCTAATAGAGAAACCCTAATGGAGTACCAACCAACCCAAAACTTTGTATTTAAACAAGCTCCTTGCCTTCCTTGCCTTTTAAAGGGTCCAACATCTCTTTTACCACCTTTCCCGCCTCTCTTTAAACTCACAAGTCCCCCTTTCCCTATCGAAGTGCAAAGAGAAAGGGATCTTAGGTCTCAATATTGTTTGGAGAGAAACAACATGTGATTTAGAAGCTAAAATTCACAATATTTGATCAAATGCACACCTCCCTAAGGTACACTCTTTATGGAGAATATTATATCATTTGTTGAAGGAAGATCTAACTTCCTTGGCACTTTTTCGTAGGGTGCATTCTTCTTGGAGGTTATTGACATGATCAAGGTGATTAGCATTGCACATTTATCAAGGGTGCCTCTCTAATGAAAGATTATTTTATTGTTGGCTTGGTCAAGGTTGTTATTCATGCACATGCTTCAAAGGTTTGTTGACTCATTATGCCTTGATTCACACATGAGAACTGGTTCACTTGGTAGAGCATGCAATGAAGTTGGTTATATCCACATGTGTGGATTCTCTCTCTTAACAGGCACATTTGTTGAAGGATTATTTATCATATTTTTAATGAATTTCCTTGGGTCAATACCCTAGTTTGTCCACTACATGGAGCCTTGTTCACACGTGGGAGTTTTCCCGTCGTCAGTGTGTCTCCCATCGCTCGTCATGACAAGGTTATGATCTAGGATTTCTCTGCAATCGCCAATAGCCCGTCGCTTTAGGGGATTTCTCGCCCATCACCCATCGCGTGAGGCCACAACCCTTTGCTCTAGTCCCCTGCCCGTCGCCCTCTTTTTCACAAGCTTTTCCTCTGCCTGTTGCCCGTCGCATGAGGTCGTAACCTCTGTTGCCCTCTGCCTGGGCCCTCTATGGTCATCTTTTCCCTTGCCTCTGTCGTGAGGCTCAAGCCTCTGCCCATCCTCAATTTTTGAGGTCCATGGCCTTATAGGTCTCCTCCCCCTTCCGCCCCTTTCTCGACACACTAACACGGTAATTCACCACCTCTTACCGAAAGGGTTTGGTTTCCATGGGGAGTTTAGAAGACCCAACTGAAAGTGATTGATGGGGGTCAATCAATCAAAGGGGTCAATCAATCAAAGGACACGATATCCTCGGAGACAAACTTCTGCAATAGGGGGCATCTGGAGTACCTCAACAAATGCAATAGGAACTGTTACCAACTAAGTTGTACTTAGTTGAACTTTTAAGTGAGTGGGCAAAGCTGAACATGTTCCATGTTCATTTTCAGTAATCTAAGTTCATCAGGCCTTCATAAGGGCCCCCTTTTTTTTTTTTTCTTCACATGTCCATGCCCTGCAAGGTTTGTAATAAAATGTGCTAGCATGGTATTTTATGTAAAGGACTTGGCTTCCTAGGACTTGTCAATCAAGTCAGGTATTCCAAGGAGTTTTTTCACTTATTAATTATGTCTTGCATTTTCGCATAACATAATTTTTTAGTTTTCCTCCTGCTCCTCCAAAGCGAGAATGCCTGGTGAGGTGGATATGCCTTAAGGGGTTATTAAAGTCCATGGGTCAATGTATATGAACATGCTAGACATTAATTTTGAGTCGTATGGACGTGTGCTAGGTCCCCCAAGGTTTTTTTTAAGTTTTGAAGAAGAAAAAAATTCCGTAAAAACAAGCCATTTTTTAATGGTTTGATTACAAAATTTGAAAATGTTGTAAAAGTGTGGTCTAGGGGTCTTTTCTGCCATGGGGGTGCTCATTTTCAAGCTTAGAGCATCCACTTTACCCCAAGACCCACTTTCCTAAGTTTCGTGCACTTTATTTTTCTTATTTTTTCACTTTTCCGAAAAAAAAGTCAAAAAAGTATGAAATGATGCCAAAAAAAAGGAAAAAATGAGAAAAATCCATTTCCTAATTTGGTGGGATTTGTAAGAGTTAGAGGTCAGAATTATGTAAGGGATGTAAGAGCTGATTTTTAGCATCTTTTGGGCAGCCATTAATTGAGGAATCATTTCCCCATGAAAGGGGGGCGCATTCCACAAAAGAGGGGCACATTCCTTGAAAGAAGGGGGCGCAAATTTTTAGGAGTTTGCAGTTGATTTTATGGCAGCATTAGGGCTGATTTTTGGCAGCTAAAAAGAAGGAAACAATCCCCTCCATCAAGCCACAAGTTATGGCTTGATTCTCTCCATGACTAAGTGCTCCCCCCTCTCTCATTTTTTTCTATTTAAGCAAGCCTCTCATCCTTCATTTGACTAGTTGGAGTTTGAGATAGAGAGCTTGCCATTGTAATCGTTATTTATGTTTATGAGAATAAAGAGACTTTGGAGGTCAAGCTTGGTGTAGTCCTTTGATGAGTGGATGTATGTCATGATCTTCATTGAGGTAACATGTATTTGAGCTACTTGTTTTCTCTTGCATCTAAATCTAGCTTATTGTAAGGATCGGTATCGATTTATAAGAAAGGTTAAGCAATAGTTCTATGGTTCTAATCGTTTATATATGCATGTGTAGAGATCTAATCTTGATGTTTCAATTGTTTATGAGCATTATTACATCGATTTCTTATATGTGTATGTCTAGATTTGATCTTTTGTTTTCAAGTTGATCTGATTTGCAGGTCATCTCAAATGGATTAGTGGAGGATCTTGTTTGTTTCCTTCATTCATCTAACATCTCTTTTGCAGACTTAGTCCATCGGTTCTCCATCGGAAGGCTCCAAAGCCTCTTCTCAAGAACACATAAAAATATTTATAAAAAAAAACTCTTTCTTATCTCCCTCTCTCTCTTTCATATACTTTTTTCTGTTCTGGTTGCTATATGCAATCAAATAATAGATCTATACTTTTTTTATTCAATCATAAGTAGATCTACTGTTTAATTGCATTTAGATCTAGTTGTCTTATAAGTTTTATCATCAGTTCCTAGATCTATTCACTAGTTTGCATACAAAAAAGTCATTTTTTTATCATAAAATCATAAGACTTGAGTAGGAAGCTAGTCTTTTGGATTAAAGTTTAACTTGCAAGTTTAAAAAGTGCATCTTATTGGCTGCCTCAAAAGCAAGACAAGATCCCAAGGAAAGCTTGCTTTCCTTGGTTATTTTCTGTTAGTTTATCATAGATTAACTTAGTCATTTTTTTCAGTCATTTTTTGTAGTGACCCAAACTCACTATCTAAGTGTTTTTTGGGCACTTTTAACTAATATTTGTTCGTTGTTTTACAAGATTTTATGAACATATAGGAGGAGACTCCGCCCAATTTTTGGTAGATTGAGCCACCCGGAGCACCCAAGAACCATACCTCTTCATTCAGAAACTTTTTCTATCAATTTTTGTAAGCCTTTCAAACTTTCAGTCAATTTTGAATGACTGGGGCACTTCTATTGGCATTGTAAAAGAAAAATTAAACGAGAGCAAGTGGGCTATCCAGTGCCCACACCCCATCCCCAACGAGAACAAGTGGGCTATCCAGTGCCCACACCCCATCCCCCCAAGGGGGAAACTGTGTCGACTCAATTTTCGTGGTTTGCATTTTTTAGTTTAGATTTCTTTTTTCCGCACTTAATAAAATCTAACTAGGATTAAAAATTAAAATTAACCTTGGTGGTTAGTTCCATTGGCAGGCCACAAGTTCACTTAGGACCTAGTTTTTTCACATTTTTTAACAATTTTCTTTTTTTTAAGTTTTAATCAACCCCCCTTGCTTTCCTGAAGTACGATTTCAAGATAAGGGCTTGCCCGAGTACTGGCCAAAAAAGGGACTCTTAGGGTTTAAATAAAAAAGAAAAGCATTGTTCAAAAATCCATAAAAATTAACAAGACTTTGTCCCCGTATGCCCTAGATCACTGCAGCTTTGAACATGCTGATCAACCAGACAGGGACTTAGTGCCTAGTAATTAGTTTCATTTTCCCAATTAACCTCCCTTTTACGAAAATCCAGCACAAACGCTTATTGATATGGTGTGGGGAAATTCCTCAAAGGAAGCGAGAACCATTGGGTAGTGACCTAGGGATACCATTAGACTGCACCCTCGTTTGGTGTAGTGTCGAACACCTCCCAGAGACTCTGATCCAGCCCACATTTCCAAGTGAGGAGCCACCTGTGTCAAATTCCGGACATATTTCCAGTACCTCACGGTATATTGGAAATCCCCCATCCCTAATAAACAACTCATTACCACAAAATAATAAAATTTACCAAGAACAATTGCAAAAAATTGTCATTTTATTTAGAGGACTTTATTTCGACTCCATTATTGGCACTGGTCTTATTTATGAATATTTCATGATGATGGATGTTTACATTTCAATGATGATGTTGGATGATCAATGATTTTAAGTTAAATATTGCATTGTTCTTGTGTTTAAAATTCTAACTCCTCGATTAGTTGCTTTCATCTTTCATAGATTAAACACCTTAGATTTTCTTTCTTTTACGGTCCTCCCCCCTTGGCTTCGCTAGGAGTAAACCTAGACAGAGGAGTCGAGTTTCAGGTGACAGCACTTGACTCTGGCTTGCCCCCAAGGCCACACAGCGGCTTGAATATTTTTGCCGTGTTTTCCCAAGTGTGATTCCAGGCGACGGCAGGAACCAGGGAGAAATTTACCGTCCCACAAATATAGCTTTGGAGTCTGACTTCTCGTCCTAGATGTTACAACCCAAATCATCTGTAGCATGCTTGCCATGATATACTAGAGCCAAGGGGTCTTTTGCCATTGTAAAAGGCCAAGTTTTGGCTTGATTATCTAAAAGTGTTGGTCGAGCGAGGCCCAAAACCCATGCTCTGGTCATGGCAAGTCCTCTTGGTTTTCATTCCAGGAACTGTTGCCTTAGTGGCATTGTTGACTGCCTCTTAATGGGCAGAAGGCCCCCATCTTGTTGGGCCATTAGGACACATGGCTTAGGGGCTCCTAGCCACACTCATTGTTTTGCTATGTATGAGGTGATTGCATGTGTAAGGGTTGTCATACCCGATTTAGCACATCTCCTTTATGCCCACTTGGACCTTCTTCTTCATTGTATAACCGTGTTGCCACCAGAAAAAAACACACCTGGGGTAAGTGTGGTAGAAATCTTCAAGCCACAAAGTGTGTCCTTGGAGGCAAGCCTCGAATCAAGTACTGTCACTTGAATCTTGACTCCTCCGTTTAGGCAAACTCCTAACAAAGCCAAGGGGGGTGGACCCTAAAGTTGCTAAGACTAGTTAAGCTAAGCTAGTTAAGTGGATGAATTAGTTTTTTTAGGAGTTTTTTAATAATGATAAAACTGACATAAGAGATTTGCAATATAACTTAAAGTACAGCAGCATAAAGATCTAAACAACATATAACTTGAACATGATTAACAAATCATTCAACACATGATAATAATTAAAAATAATCTGCAATGATAAATAAAGAGACCAATGCTGAAGAATGGAGTCAAAATTGTAATGCTGCTTGTAATGCTGAAAAGAAAATATTGTGCAAATGTTCTTGGTCAATTTTTAAAATCAATGTGGTAATGAGTTTTTTATGATGGCCGAGGGAATCTCCAATATACCCTAAGGTACTAGAAACATGTCCGGATTCTAGCAAGGTGGCTTCTCACTCAGACATGTGGGCTAGATCGGAGTCTCTGGGAGGTTTTCAACACTATACCAAACGAGGGTATAGTCTAACGGTTTCCCAGAGGTCACTACCCAGTGGTTCTCGCGTCCTTTGAGAAATTTGCCCACACTATGCCAGAAAAAGCGATACGCCGGATTTTCGTATATAGGTGGTTTATTGGGGAATGTTAATCCTATTACTAGTCACTTATTCCCTTTCTGGTGTGATCAGCATGTTCAGACTGAGCTGCAATGACCACAGAGCATACGAGGAAAAGCCTTGTTTATTTTAAAAGATTTTTTGAACACAAAATTTTACTTTTTAATGTCCCAAGAGTCTCTTTTCGGGGCAGTACTGGGGCAAACCCTTATCCTAAAACCTTATTTCGAGAAAGCAAAAGGGTGTTTTGAATTGTAAATAACTGAAAAGTAAATGTTTTCTAATTACTACACTACCGAGGTAGTGGGTTAGTATCTGAATTACTTTCTTGCAAAAGATAAACAATATTGTAGCGAAAAAAAAGTATGCGGTCTGCAAAATTGAAAACAAAATGTTCCTACGGCCTGAGAGTGTCAATGGCCCAATATTTGGATTGGACCACGACGTTAAATTTTATTTTACTTGGTTGATTTTAAGTTAATCTAATCTAATATGAAAATTTGTTAAAGTTTTTTGAAAATGACAACAATCACAAAAAATTCCGAACCGACACCAATCCCCCCTGGGGGGATGAGAGCAAGCTCTGTGAGCTTACTTCAAAAATATTTTTTATTACCAAATTACAATGCTCAACTGGAAATGAAGAAATCCTCTTTCTCCTTACAGATCTGGAGAAAAGAAGTTACAATTTTGTAGAAGCAAAGTAATGGAGGAAAGGTAAGGTTCAGTGAAGGTTCTGGATCATCCAAGTTGGTCGGAAAGTGTGCATAAAAACCTTCTTTCTGCTATCACAATACAAAAACCAACAAACTTTATTAGTCCAAAAAGTGCCCAAAATCACTTTAAAAGTGTTTTGGGCAAAAGCAAAAAATACTAAAAAAAATCTAAGTCAAAAAGACTAGTTAACTGCTAAAATGAACTAAGATGGAATGGCTAAAAAGCCACCCTCTTAGGGTCTTGGGCAGCCTTTAAAAGGCAACCAATGAAGCACTTAGATGCTTGATATAAACTTTTAAAACTTTAAGAAAAGAAATCCTTAAACAATCCTAAAAATTTGACTTGCAAAAATTATTTAATGATTCTTTCCAAGCAAGACCAAAACCATGAAATAAAAATTTGAAGTATATTGGATCTATGCATAAAAATTTCAAATCTGATTTTTTATAAGCATGTCAAGAAGATTAGATCTGAAAGTTACGAAACCATAGTAACCAAGAAGAAGTTTTTTTTTAAGGAGAAAGAAAAAGTATGAGAGAACTTGTGCCAGAAAATATCAAACTAAGAATGCTTCACTATGGAGTGTTGAGGGACAATGTTTCTGAAGTTTGTTGAAGATGGAATGGAGTCAAACTTGATCCAATCCTCCTCCAAGCTTGGCCACCTGAAAGCTAAATCACAAACACTTGTATACCCATGAGATCTTGTAAAACATATACAAACCAAAAATTAAAATATCATGCAAATAAACTTATTTAACATGCAATTTTTTTGTTTCCAATCATACATGAAAATAGGAAATGAAAGTAAGCTTACTAACAATTTCTTATTCCTATTAATTCAACTGAGTTATCAAGGCAAAATCTAAAATAAGCATAAGAAAGAAATTTGCAAGTAGGAAACAGTTACGATATAAAGAGCATCACAATGTTGATCCACACACCAATGCACTACACCATTTAGCCTCCAAAGCTTTTTATTCTCAATGCAAAAATAATATATCAGATTACAAGAGCAAGCCTTCTCTCAACCAACTCTAACTAGTTTGGAATGAGAGAGGTGCCCAGTATATAGAAAAGAGAAGAGAGGGGAGGGTGCACATGTGAAGGAGAGAGTGTGCCATGACTTAGGGAGAAGATGGGGCTGCCTCCCACTTATTTGGCTGCCAAAAATCAGCCCCAAATCAGCCCAAACATCAACTCAAAGAGGGCCTAAAAATCAACTGCAACAATCCCCAAATCGTGGACACTCTTTTTGGGAAATGTGCCCCAAGTCATGGGGAAGTGAAAAACTCGAAAATTATTAGTCGTTTGTTTAACAACAAATAATTTCCAAGGAAAAAAAAACACTCTGGGCTAGTCAAATTAACGTTTAAGTCCTAGAAGCCGAGTCTTTTACAAAAAGATACCATGCTAGCACATTATTACAAAATCCCCAAGGGGGTATGAACATGTGGTACAAAAATAAAAAGGGGCCTAGAAGGCCTGATGGACTTCTAAACTCTAATAATGAACACTTTGACATGTTCAAGTCTTAGACGGTTCACTCGGAATCCACTAAGTGCAATTTAGTGGATAACACACCCCTCCTCTTGGTACATATGTGCTCATATCACCATGACGTCATCCTCATTTAGAGAGCTTAACCTTGCTAAGGGGGAGAACATTGAGGGATCTTCCACATTGTCGGGGTTAGTTGGGGCATGACGTCCTCCTCCGGCTCGCCACTCCACTCGGTTGAATCCATTTACATCATTTTTATCATTATTTTTAGTCTTTTCTGGCTTAGTCCCCAGCTTGTGGGTGACAAGCCCTAGTTTTAAGTTATTTTTACTTTTTGGTAAGGTAGGCTAATTTTAACAGTAGGCTCTTGCACAGCAGAATAAGAGGATGAGTGAGATGATCAGCAACCTTGAAATGCATTATAGCATCATACTAAGCTTTGCGTGGAGCTCACAGTCTTTAGTAACCCCTTCTCCTGTGTCAATTGGATCAGCTGGGGAAATAGGAGCAGAAGAAGCCACTGTACAGTGAGCAGAAGCAGAATTTGAAGGACATAAAGAAAGCCCTCAAGGTCAGGAACCCGTAATAGAAGACATCATCATGACAGATGCACATAGTGAGCATTCTATGGCACAAAATTAAAATATCTTTGCATGTTTTCTTGTATATGGTGAGCTGATTCTTTTGTTAAGAAGTATAGCTCTAGGTCTTATCAGATAGAAGCCTTTTGGTTATGTTATAAGGGTTTTTTGAAGGAGACGACAGTCTACAGGCACATACCTGCAAGAATTTTTGTGAACTTTGTTATCCATGGAATCTCTGCTGCTTGGTTTTCCGCAGCTCTTTACATATAACAAAATCCTTAACCATTCTTGGAAAACAAATTATTGTCAGTGTTATACTATAAAATTATCATCCAATATGTGGTATTTAGTTTACCTGACTGTTCAGATAACGTGAGATTATTTAAGTGATGTCCACGACTGCACAGGTGACCAAAAGAATAGGTCAGTGGCACTAGAAAATTTAGCAAGTCGCCAACATAATGTGGGACTGCCAAGGCTACTCCTGAATGCTACAAGATAAAGCAGTACAAATTCCGAAATACGGCAATAGTTATGCACTCAAATTCAGATTTGATCATGGTACATTTGCACCCGTCTTCACACTCTCATCTGCGAATGTATACTGAAAGTAAATTGCAAATGCACAATAGATTTTAGGTGCAGTTTCAAGTTTAAACTGTATTTTTTGAAATCAATTTTGTAGTATATCGTGCTTGCTTCTACAGTTTACAATCACTAAAGTTTGTCAGATAAATCCTAATGAAATCAGCCCAGTGGGTAAGCTTGAGTAGTTGGGTGCTTTCAGCTTCATGTAGGAGGTCTCAGGGTTGATCCCCAAGCTGGTTACTTATGTTGCGTGCCTCACTTGATGTCCCTACCAGATCAGGGGCCGTAAACAGCACTGGTGGCTTTACACTGGGTAACATCCGCGAAATGGGTAAAAGGGCCCAAGGATTTCCACACAAGGTTTTCCTTGGTAAAAAGGAATACTGATGGAATGCACAATCAGATCCTAGAACCAACTTGTTAGGATTGCATGGCAAACAATTTCCAGCGTTTGAGATTCGAAGTACAGCAAGCAGGAAGAACGATATTAAATAATAAATGATAAGATGTCAAACATAGAAAACTTGTGATAAAAAATAAAAAAAGCTTCCCCTGTGCAAGAATCCCAGACTGCAGTTTGTAAAATCAAAGCGAAATTTTAGGTAGTACAAGAGAAAACATATAACCCAGTTGCATCAGTTACACGAGAAAAGATCTAGTACTCTTTCCTCGGTTTCAAAATAGCTACAAACCTCATTAGCATGTCTAGATTTCAATCAAAGGTCCCAAGAATAAGTTCCCTAGTCATGAGAAGACCAAATATTCGAGCATGTCCCTTAGACCCCGGTCACTGGCACCGCTACGAGTGACGTTCTAACCGATAGACCATGAAGATCCAAAAATCGTATGCGGCCAGTGAAAACCTCCCAAGCCACGGTGGCAATGTAAGTGCTTCAGATGCATATAATCATATTTGAGCCTTGAGCTTCGCCAGCTCAAAATCAAAGCCAAAATCCAGAAAGATTCGAAAGAAAAGAGTCACTACTACAATCCTAGAATTCAGGAAAAAAGGGCGGGAATCCTAAATTTGCATCTGCTATAGCAATCAAGTTTCCACTTGAGATGGATTGAATTTGCAAGAAACATACCAAAATTCAGGGTATAAATTTGATTTTGAACCTGTGAGACCATCCGCCGCTAATGTATAAACCTTGTAGAAGAACATTGCATATGGTAGATATGCTATCAGCGAACAATTTCGGTATGAATGAAAGAACTTCTATGAAGAGGGCATTTGCCCTGAATGAATCACAAATTCTGAGCTTTATTGAGATATAACTGTGTGAATATTATAACGATTGTTCTAATGGACTTGTTGAATAAAGTATTTGAATTTTTCTTCAAACTCTCATTCCCAGAACTCAGATAAGCCGTGGAAATTGTGAATTTTTTTTCATCCAGCTCAGACGTAAGAACCCAAATTCAAAACCAGTACAGCTGAAGAACCCAAATTCAAAACTAGTACAGCTGAAAGTTATATAGAAAGAGGTGGGAGACATACTTACCGGAGTGGAGGGGTGAGCACATTGAGGGCTCTGCCCGATGGGGTTGGCGAATGCAGCAGCACCATCATATTACTCAAAATGGGCCGGGCATATCGCTCCTCCTGTTCCCCACTATAATTCTATTTTTGTTTTGGCCTACCTAGAGGAAATGCATATATGTGAGCGGACGAGAACATTCATTTGGCAGATTTATCCAATAAGATTCTTGTGCTATTTTATATGGGTGATTATATTAATCAGATCCGTCCAAAAGCAAAGAGCATATTTTTTTTAGTGTTTTTCATTTGGTCAGTTTTTATTTTTTCAAAAACCGATTTAATAAGTTAAATTTTTGAAAGTGTACAAATAAATAAAAAGACATAATTTTTTAAAACTTTATTTATTTCATTATTTTTAAATATTTATTTTCAAAAAAACAAAAATGAAAAGTACATTCTTCAGATGTCCATTCGCCCTAATATTTACACAAACTATTTAAATGTCGTATTGTTTTCTAATTCTATGATAAACCAAAGGCTATTCAACTAATTCTTAACCTTTTCTAACATTACATCAATGCCATAACCATAATTGGAATGCCATAACCATAATTGGTACACCATTACCACAAATGCTAAAATATATCGTTTACAAAAACTCATGCATTAAGAGTGTACACCATTACCACAAATGCTAAAATATATCGTTTACAAAAACTCATGCATTAAGAGTGTACACCATTACCACAAATGCTAAAATATATCGTTTACAAAAACTCATGCATTAAGAGTCTTCACAAAAATTCAACTCTAGTTTGATGTATTTGGACCATATTCCCTCCATAGGTGGATATAATTAAGTTCGTTGGAGGTAATTGTAATCCTTCCTTTGACAGGTGATTTGGTTGTGTATTTAGTTCCTTAAAGATGTGACAAATATTGAAATTATTGTATGATTTAGCAATTTTTTTATGTACGGTTCCCACATTATGTAATAAAAAATTGCTTAGAGTTATCTTGCCTTGCATCCAATTAACCATCATTGTTGAGTCGCTATAAACCTATAGATCTCGGACCCCTTCATCCCAGGCCAATTCTAGTAAGGTGCGCAAAGCCAACAATTCAACACTATTATTCGTGCCTTTATCACAATTTGCTTTAAAATTATATAATTCTCATCTTAGTGAAAGAGCATGCCTCCAATACCGTTGTTGTGCGATGGCCCCTGACAGGTGCCATCAAAGAAACCCCAACAATTGCTTGTATTTATAATCAGCTCGCCCACCATTCTTTTGTCTAGAGGTCTCACAAACTCTTTAAAGAACTGCAACATTGACCTAATGTACAAGAAGCTCTGAAAAGTTTGGATCGATTGTTCTTCAAACAAGCATTGATTTCTTGCCAGCCACACAAACCAGGAAACGAGAAAGGGACCTACCTTTAACTCTTTACACTCTGTCCTAAAGAACCATTGCTTCAAACATGATTCAATATTAGACTCACTCCAAATGCTCCTAAGCTTGATCCATCGCTTAACATCTCTCTAGATCTGTTGAGTAAAATTGTAGTGAATAAGCAAGTGATCCACCATTTCCTCAACCAAACTACACAGATAACAGATGCTCGACCCCTGCACCAATCTTTTCTAGAAGAAGTCCCAAGTTGTTAACTTCCCCATCAATGATGTTGGAATCCTATGGGATTTATTATAAATAATTATGTAATTAAGCTTTCAGTTTTAATTAGGGAAGATGAAGAGTCTTGAAGACTCTAACAGATCTCTTGGAATCCGAAAACCAAGAGACACATAACCAATGTATAAATAAAGTGTTTGGTGAATGAAATAAAACAATTCGGGAGTTAAACCTACAGTGGTATCAGAGCTGCCTGTTATAACTCTTATTATGCCATTGATGTGCCTGTCAGATTACTTAATCTGGCTCTGTTCTTCCTCAGGCTTTCAGGCCTACCCTCTGAGCCCTCTCAGTCCTGTGTTCTGCCCTATGAGCCCTCTCAGTCCTATGTTCTGCCATATGCTCTCTGCATTCTTTCATCATTTTTTTCTGAGAGTTGTGTAATCTATAGTTAACATCCATCCAGTCTACACCAGAACCCTAATTTTGCTCTCAATTTTTTATTCTTTCTATCTCTTGTGAGGACGCTCTTCTTCCAAACACCCATGGTTGTCTACATTGTGCTTATTGTTGTGTCCATTCTTGTGTATCTCTACAATTTTGAGAGCTACGACCTCATTCCCTCAACCTCAACATCCATCTTTGCTGCCATCTCTGCGTTGAAGGCTAAGTGGGAGTGAGTTCAAGGTTGAGAGTTGTGTGGAGTGGAAGCTTGAACGTTTAATTGTGAGACTGCCAAAATCGAGCTATTCTACGTGGAGTTGGTGGAGAAGAGCTACACCCTTGCCAAAGCTGCTCTTTCTCAACACCCTCATGCGCTGCAACTCTCACGAATTAAGAGTCCATCCTCCAAGTTGAGATCTCTAGGGATCCGATATCACAAAGGAGAGTTGTGAGCTGCGAGGTGTTGTGTTCTGCTAAGATAACATGGTTGAAGATTACAACAAGCTACACGTTTTTTGCCATATTGTGGAGCTCGACCACCCTCTTGTGGAGATTCGAGCTGTGAATTACCATATCATAAGCTGGCCTGCTGCCACATTGAAGTCTGCTTCTCTTCTTAAAGGTTGCGTCACTGCTATTGAATGGTTCAAGGACTGTAACCCTAATTTTTTATTCAGTATTATGACTGCGAGTTACTCGACCTTGAGTTGCAAGTCATTACAACTGTTGTGGCCTGTGCGTTAAGGTGGATTGAGCCTCACGAGCTGCGACTTGTGGACTGTGTGAGCTGAGAAGATTGATGCGTGATATTGATCCCTATCCTTCTGCAAGAAGTACATAGATAGAAGTTGCCTTGACCTACATGTTTTCAAGACTACCAATGTTGGGGTCTCTCTCCTATTAGAGATAGTGGTATCTTGTTATGTCCTCCATGTTCATATGCCTAACATGGAGGTACACTTATTGGATATGCATCAGGAGGAGGTAGAGGGTGATATGTACTCTACTAGCTAGCATGGATCCAATGGCAGATGCATGCAGACCTTTCAGGGTGTTTTGCCTCATGCATGCATTAGTTTTGCATGTACAGCTGTTAATAAAAAAATGCATGCAGAAGTGAGTTTTTGCATACACTCATATTAGGTTTTTGGTAAACCTAATTGATCAGTGAGATGTTATAAGGAGGCAGGAGGTCATCGACGGAGGTTACTCAGCATACTGATAAGAGAGAGATTAGTTTGGAGTGAGGGGTGCATAATGCATGCAGAGGACAAATTTTTGAGATAGAGAGGAGCAACTACAATAGGGAGAGTGAGGAGATCTGAGACAAATCATTCCTCATTTGATTAGAGGCACTTGGATGTCAGATACAGTGTTCAAAGAGAGATCACTAGTGAGGATTCTTCACTGTTTACAGGTTGGGTGACTTTCAGAGGAGGAGGGGCGCACTTTCTGAGGAGAGGAGGTCTTTGTGCTTTCAGTTGGAGGATTGAGCAGCTGAGACTACTTGAGTAGGTCTTCCTCAGTGATTGAGGAAGAACAATGACGATCAAAGCTCATATCGGTCGAGATATGAATAAGTGCGAGTTTTCGATAATTAGAGGAGGGTGCGCTTCTCCATGCAAAGAGAGGGGTGCACTACTCAGATCTAGACAACATGCCTTCTTCTTTTGCAGAGCAGTCAGGGCTATGGAGTGAGAGAGATATTACAGACATAGATTGACTTACAGAGAGATCCAGATCCGTATTGACAATTAGGGTACATTTCCCAAATGCATGCATCAGTCTTTGCATGCAGATATAGGGTTTTGATACACGTCAGGTTAGGTTGTTTCATCTGAAGTATTTGTATGTATTTATCTTCTACTTGCTTTGCTCTGGGCTCGAGATAGAAGATATCCCCACAGATAGTTGGTTTTCCCCGTTTGGGGTTTCTAGGGTACATCTTGAGTTATTGTGTGATTGTTGTGTATTTTCATTGTGGAAGTGTTAAGAGATCTATAGCATTTGTATCTTAAGTCTTTATTGTATTTCTGATTTATAGAGACTCAAATTTGCTTGAGATCTCGGGGCATCCAAAGGGAGTAGTGATCTCTGGACAAAATTAACATCTCCACAGTTGAGAGTTGTTACCTCATCATATCAGAGCTGCAAAGGACGACTGCAACCTGCCATTGAAGAATCAACTCTATGCTACTTCAAAATTGTTATGTTGCAAGATTTTTTTTTGTATAAGAGTGTAATTTTTGTCAATGTATTATTAAAATTTCACCCTTGATGAAGATTTGAAACAAAGATGAGTGTCTATATGATATGTAACTGAATGTAATATCGCTCTATAATTATTATATAGAGATGCAGAATTGAATAGAGAGTTGTTGCAAAAGTATTTTGACAGTTGCACAATTAAATATTGTAATCCGTAAACAAAGGAGCAGGAACTTAAACCAGCATCCCATATTTTATTCAAGCATTGTGTAAGTTGTAGGTTCCATATTGAAGAAGATGCATTCTATAGCAACTGTAGTTGGTGCTACCCTCACCGGCAAAGACACATTTCCAAAATGGTGGAGGAAGATCAAGGCTACATACGTCTACAACGACTTGGGGGACGACATTTGCAAAGGAAAGACCATTCACACCGTTGAAGGCATTGTCATCACTTCAGCTCCAAAGCCTCCAACATCAGAGAAAGAGCTTGTTATTTGGCAGTCCAAAGACAAGAAATCCTTAGCCATGATTTATGCCACTGTCGGTGAAGAGGTGAGCCAACATACATTGCCTGCAAAGTCATGTTATGAAGCTTTAAAGACTCTAAAAGATTTGTATGACTCGCACTATGAAATGGAAGTGATCCAATTAATGTTAAAGTTATTTAGTCTGGAAGTAAAAGACAATGATCCCATGCTGGTTGCATTTGAATCAGAGCCATCATGCACAAGATTCAAGCCTATGGTATGAAACCAGACCTTCCACTTGTAGCATTTGTAAAGTCTATTTATCCTACTCACTCAAACTATCTTGAATATTTGCAAGCAAGCGACAAGTTCAAAGACCTCACCTTTGATATCCTAGTAGAGAAGATTGCAGACATAGAGAAAGCATTTGGAAAGAAGACAAATGAGAATACTGGAGAATCTCGTTACTATGCTCAGAAAGCAAAGAACAAGCCTAACGACCCTTCCAAGGGAGATAACAACAAAAGAGGCAAAGGAAGAAGAAATTTAAGAGGAAGAGGAGGAAGAAACAACTCAAGTAGAAGTTCAGATCTGAAGTGCAAGCATTGCGGAAAGACTGGACATGAAGCATATAAGTGTTGGGCTTATTGGGACTCCATCAAAGGAAAACATAATCAGAATAAAGAAGATAAGAATAAAAACCAAGAGGCTAGTAAAGCCCCTGATTCTACTCATTGTATTGTTGCACATTGTAATCTTGGAATTAATGAAATAACCTCTCTTTCATCTTACAACGATTGTTGGCTACTTGATATTGGTGCAACATCTCATATGACTTTTAGAAAATATTGCTTTGAATAACTTAATGACATTGCAAATGGCATAGTGTACTTTGCAGATAAATCTAGCCTCAAACCGCAAGGAATTGGCTCAATTGGGCTTAAGTTGCATGGATTCCCTGATTTCATATTAAAGAATATTCTCTATATTCCAGAGTTGCGGAGAAGTTTGATGTCCTTAGTGCAAATTCGATAGCAAGGTCATTCCATCCACATGTTTGATGGGATTGTAGAGATAAGAAAATCCCCTGACAACAAGGTCATCGTGATTGGTTATGAAGATGGACAGTTGTTGAATTTGAGAGGCTCTTCTGCAAGAGTTCAAAACTTTGCCTATCTCTCTCAACATGAAGAAGGTAATATGTCATCTAGTTTACTACTGCATGCTAGATTTGGTCATCTGAATTATAACAGTCTTAGAATGTTAAGAAAGAATGGTGTATTTGGTTTTCCCACCATTCCTAAGCAAAAGAACAAATGTGATGCATGCATACTAGGCAAACATAGTAAGCATCCATTTCAAGAGTCTAAATTTAGAGCATGTAGAAAGTTAGAGCTAGTTCACTCCGACTTATGTGGCCCATGCCAATTCCTTTTGCAAATGGTAATAGGTACATTATGACTTTTGTTGATGACTATAGTAGAATGTGTTAGGTATACTTGTTGAAGACAAAATTTGAACCATTTCAAACTTTCAAGAAGTTTCATGCATTGATAGAAAATCAAGCACAAGCACATATTGGTACATTCTAATATGATAATGGTAAAGAATATACATCTAAGGCATTTGAATACTATCTTTGCAAACATGGGATTGCACATCAAACTTCAGTTCCATACAATACCCAACAAAACGGTGTAGCAGAAAGGATGAATAGAACCTTAATGAATACAACATGCTCAATGATGTTTTTCAAGAATATGAAGCTAATGTTTTGGGGTGATGCAGTCATATGTGCAACATATTTGAGAAATAGAAGTCTGTCTCATGTTCTTGGAGATAAGACTCCACATGAAATGTGGTTTGGCCACCTTCCTTCAGTTAGGCATCTCATATTTTTTGGTTCCACCCGCTATGCCTTAATACCAAAGGAGCAAAGAAACAAGCTTGGTGCTAGAAGCAGAAGATGCATTTTCTTGGGGTACTTAGAAACTTCCAATGCATATCGTCTTTATGATTAGGTAAACAAGAAGTTTGTTTTTTCCAGAGATGTCATTTTCTTGAAACTAATAAAAATGGCCAGTCTATTGAAAGACAGCTTGATCGTCTAGAGAGGTTTGCTCATCTAAATACATATTATGAATTTGATAATGAAATTCCACATCTTAAAGGGGAGATCCCTATCTTGGATCAATCTATGGAATTTCCTTTTGAAGTAGCACCAACACCCCCTCATGAAGAAAATGATGAAAAAGAAGCTCCTGCCACTTCAACTGAACAAGAGACTCAATTGGATGATGTGATCGAAAGGATTGGAAGATTGACCCTTGAAGAGAATGATGCACCATCAACTGATCAACCTAGACCATCAAGGGAGATTCTGAAATGAGCCACAAAGACACTTGAAAGTGTCAATGCAGATGAAGTAGCAAAGATGGGAACAAGAACCTCAACTAGACAAGAAGATGGGAGGAAATGCAAATAACTCAGGTGATGACGTGGATGTCTTATTTGATTGTGAATTGAATTTTTCAGCTAACTTTGAACCAACTTCCTTTGAAGAGTATGCTACTCGTGATGAGTGGAAAGAAGCCACGCAGAATGAGTATGGTGCACTCATAAAGAATGGAACTTGGAAGCTGGTTGACCCTCCAATTGGAACCAAACCAATTGGAAGCAACTGTGTATACAAGAACAAATACAAATCAAATGGCTCACTTGACAAACAAAAAGCAAGGATCGTGACGAAAGGCTATGCACAGAAAGACGAAATTGACTATGAAGAAACGTTCTCTCCCACAACAAAATGGGGCACCATCCGTACTATACTTTCCTTGGCTGCACACAATGGATGGAAATTTCATCAAATGGATGTAAAGACAACATTCTTGAATGGAGACTTGAAATAAAATGTCTTCATGTCTCAACCAGAAGGTTTTGTTGTGAAGGGACAATAACACAATGTATGCAAACTTGTTAAGCCCTTGTATGGCCTGAAACAAGCACCTCGAGCATGGTATGAAAAGCTAACCGAGCATCTTCTAAAGCTGAATTTTAAACATTATAATATTGATGACGCAACATTGTTTGTAAAGAAAGTTGGAATATATGTTGTGTTTCTTGTAGTATATGTGGATGATCTTTTTATGACAGGGAACAATGAAAGTTATATAGCATCCATAAAGGAAGACTTAAAGAAAGGCTTTGAAATGACTGATTTAGGACATCTTCACTACTACTTAGGAATTGAAGTGACTCAACATCCTAAGTACATATTCATTTCTCAAAAAAAGTATACTGGAGAACTGTTGAACAGATTTGGCATGACAGATTGCAACCTACTCTCAACTCCAATGGAACAAAAGCTAAAGCTCACATCAAGTGAAGGAAAAGAATTTGAAGATGCAACCAAGTAATGATAGCTCGTAGGAATCCTTATCTACCTTACCACCACTAGACTAGATATTTCTTATGTTGTTAGCATTCTTTCACGGTTCATGCACAAACCTTGTGAAGGACATTGGCTTGCAGCAAAGAGAGTTCTAAGATACTTGAAAGGGACTCAAGTACTCTAAGGTGGATGAATTCAAACTTATTGGGTACTCTGATTCGACTTCGATGGTGACAAAGAAACATGAGTGTTCACTTATGGATACACGATGAGTCTTGGATCAACAATTGTCTCCTAGAGATCACCTAAACAGTCAATTCCAGCAGATTCGACAACAGAAGCAGAATATGTAGCTATTGCAGAAGCAATCAAAGAGATTGTGTGGCTCAGGAAGATACTTGAAGATTTGTAGGAGAAACAAGAGAACTCCACTCCACTTTTGATTGACAATACTTCTGCAATCAAGTTGGCCAAGAATCCTAGATTCCATGATTGAACCAAACACATCAACAAAAAGTATCATATGATTCAACACCATGTAGAGGCCAAGACAATTCATTTACTTCATTGTTCCACAAATGAGAAAATTGTAGATATCTTCACCAAATCACTTGGACGATAAAAGTTTGAAAGATTTAGAACCATGCTCGGACTTACAAACACCCCTTCGGATTAAGGGGGGGGGACATTGGAATCCTACGAGAGTTATTGTAAATAATTATGTAATTAAGCTTTTAGTTTTAATTAGGGAAGATGAAGAGTCTTGAAGACTCTTACAGATCTCTTAGAATCCGAAAACCAAGAGACACATAACCAATGTATAAATAAAGTGTTTGGTGAATGAAATAAAACAATTCGGGAGTTAAACCTACAAATGCTAACCACATTAAAATTCGACATTTAAGAGGTGCCTTGACCTTCCATATATAGGTCCTCTAAGGGTTCTCTTCAATCATTTGTAATTTGTAACCCAATCGTGTTGTGTAAAAGCCACCTATTATATTTCTAGTCCACATTAGCTTATCAAGTTCATCCTTAAGTCTAATGCGAGCTATCCGTGAGATGTAGAACAGTCGGTGGCAGGTGATGGTTAAGACACCCCTAAGCGGAAAGGTCGTCGGTTCGAAACCCCGCGGATACTAAAATCCAACCATGATAAGGGTTGGTGCGGTCCAGGGTGCGATCCCCTGGTGATTTTGACGACTTAGATGCCCCTAGTTAGTGGTCTCTCAACCAATGGCGAACCCTGCTAGGCAGGGGGTACTACCACTTGCCAACAAAAAAAAGGCTAATGTGAGCCCACTTTAGGGTGCCAATGAACTAGTCCATTCCTGAGCACAAACTCCCTGAAATCCTAAGTTGGAAGCATATCGTCATTCTTAACTCCATAGGTTCGTGGTTGCTTCGTCACCAACCTGTGAGAGGTATGCTCATCCACCTTCTTCTAGTTGCGTCACTAACCTTCTAGTGAGATACTTCTCCTACCCACATCCCACTATTGTTAGTTTTCATACATTCATAGAATAATAATTCAAATGCATAACCAAGATCACTAGAAGAAAGACAAAGCACAAAACAATAACAACAAAGTTTATCCTGGGAAACCCAAATGGGAGAAAACCCAACAATATTCGTATAGAGATGATAATCCCGAGTTCAGAGTACAATCATAAAAGAGAAAAAGTGGAAATGCTTTCCAAAAAGTAGAAACCCCAAAACAGTCTTCTTCTCCAGTAGATGCGAACTTCTCTCTTCCAAGTGATGTGAACTTGAGTGAATGAGTGAGTGTTCTAATGAGGTGACCTTACCTCTTATTTATAGAAGTACAAAACTGACTTTTAGACTTCTCTATTTGACTGGGCCGACTACACTTGGGGTCAAATTATAATTTAAACTTAATCTTTTATTTTGCTTCTTTTCTCCCCAAGGTTTACATTGATTCTTTCAAGGGTTCACATAGTTAATTGCATCAATTTCATCTCCCTTAGAAGGTACAATCAAGTACAATATAAATACAAAAAAATATCTTCTGAAGTTGCACAAAATCCAACACTCCCTCTTAACGAGGAAGGTATTCTTCGGTCTTCAACAACATCACGATCATCTGGGTTTCATCTTGTACATCTATACTATCTCCATCATCTCTATACATACTGAAGGTTTTCAACACAGTATCAGTCCTTCGAGAAGTGTCTTCATGCATCATCTACACTAGTCCTTCGGTGTGTCTAGGAGAATCACTCAATCCTGGATATCTGAGATATCAACTATACCATCTCTGCTATACCATTTTCTACCTGTCTGTCTCATCTACCAATGGGATTTCTCCCATACCTGGATGGGATTTCAGACGAGCAAATGGGCACAACCATCTACTACTTGTCTATCTCATCTGTCGATGGGGTCCTCCCATACTTGGCCAAGAACCTGAACGAGTAGAGGTACCTGTGCAATCACACAACCATCTACTACCTGTCTATCTCATATGTCGATGGGATTTCTCCCATATTTGGTTGAGAACCTGGACGAGCAAAGGCACCTGTGTGAACCTGAACATCCACTACCTGTCTGACTCATCTGCCGATGGGATTTCTCCCATACTTGGCTGAGTACCTGGACGAGTGAAGGTACCTGGGTGAACCCGACCATCTATTGATTGTCCGACTCATCTACCGATGGGATTTCTCCCATACCTGGTTGAGTACTTGGACTATAGAGGCACCTGGGTGAAAGCAGGGTAAGCATATTGATGTCATCTTTCCCTCTCAAGGAGGGACTCATTCTCTTCTACTCCAAGTATTCCGCAAAAGCATTTGAACTTCACCCTAGGAAGGGCCTTGGTGAGAACATCTGCAGTCTGGTCGTATGTCGGCACATACTGTAACTCGACCGCACCTTTCTGCACCATATCATGTATGAAGTGATACCAAATATCTATATGCTTCGACCTGTCGTGAAACACAGGATTCACTAACATTTGCACATAGCTCTGGTTGTCACAATGAATCACGGTTGGCTCTGAAATCTGGCCAAACAATCCTGCCAGGAGTTTACAAAGCCAAACTGCTTCTCGAGTTGCTATACTAGCAACCGTGTACTCGGCCTCTACAGTACTGAGTGCTACCAAGTTCTTCTTCCTGCTGCACCGGGAAATAACTGCAGAACCCAAACTAAAGAACCATCCAGAAGTACTCTTCCTATCTACAACGCATCAGGCCCAATCTGAGTTTGTAAACCCCTACAATATCAGGTAAAAAATCTGAAGCATATTTCAAACCATATACCACAGTGCCACGCAAGTATCTGAGCACATGTTTTGCAATAATCCAGTGAATCTGCCTCGACTCGCACATGAATTGGCTAAGAGCATTCACAACAAAACATATATTTGTTCTCATGTTTGTCAAATACATTAAGGACCCAATCAGTTGGCAATACATAGTAGGATCAATCAAATCTGAATCTAAAGCAGAATCTCTCAGCTTCTTCCAATTCGCATCCATCGGAGTGGCCATGGACTTGCAGTCCAACATTCTGAATCTCTTCAATATATCTATGGTGTACTTTCCTTGTCCTAGGAAAATCTCTTTTTGCCTCTGCCATAATTATGATCCCAAGAAGTAGTGCATCAATCCAAGATCCTTCATTTCAAACTCAGAGGCGAGATTCTTCTTACACCAAACGATAAGTTTCTCATATCTTGTGAGAAACATGTCACCAACATATAGTACCAAAATCAGTGGCTCATCATCTACAACCTTGTAGTAAAGGTTGGGGTCTGCATCACTTTTGGTAAATCCCAAGCTCACTAGGAATCCGTCTATCCGTCCATACCAAGCCCGAGGTGCTTGCTTAAGTCCATACAATGCATTTTTCAATCTGCACACATGAGACTCCTTTTCGTGGACAATAAATCCATCTGGCTGCTCGATGTAAACTTCTTCCTCAATAACACCATTGAGAAAGGTTGTCTTCACATCTATCTAATGCAACTTCCATCCCATAGCTGAAGCAATAGCAATCATTGACCTGATGGAAGTATATCGAGCCACAAGAATTAATGTCTCATCATAATCGACTCCCTCTTTCTGAGAGAATCCTCTGGAAACAAATATGGCCTTGTATTTTTCAACACTTCCATATGCTCCATGCTTGATCTTGTATAGCCCTTTAGAAGTCACTACTGACTTCTCCTCAAGTCTCGGCACAACCTCCCACACATCATCTTCATGATGGATTGATATTCTTCCATCATGGCATCCTTCCAAACTTGATGTTTGGATGCTTCTTCAAAAGTGGTTGGTTCTAAATCAATGATGTTACTCATCAGTGCCACATAACTGGAGAACCTCTGAGGTCTTTTGCTTTCTCTGGAAGTGCCATGTGGATATTCATGTCCCTCTATGTTAACACTCAAAAAATGCTCACTAACTCATCTCCCTAGTCACATGACCCATTTGTCCACTTTTCCTACCATTTTAGCATCTAAAACCTCAAAAAAACCTTCAAATGGTCACCAAAAAGGCCAAAAACAATTTTTTTCTCCTCAAATTAATTAAATTTCCTAAAAAAATGCCAAAAAACCCTCCAAAAGGGCCCAAAATTCTTAAAAATCAATTAAAAGGGAATAAAATTCAAAAAATTAATTCAAAAAAGGAAAAAAGAGGAAAAAAGGGGAAAAGAAACCCTAAACCATTTACCAATACCATTGGTTACCCAAAACCATGGTTCAATACTCCATCACCCAAAATCTATAAAAAGGCGATAGAGGCTCCCCATTATACATACACAATCCATCTTACCCTCATGCTGCCCAAATCACTCCCGAAACCCTAAGCTCACCATTTGTGCTTAGATTCACCATTTGAGTGAGCCATTTGGCCAATCCCCATTGCATTTGGAGAAGATAAGGAACCATTGGAACACTGGAGCAACTTGTCCCTACGGCCACTCAAGCTCAATCAACCTCACCATTGAGGTAACCTTTCATGTGTAACTCCATTTTTATTGAATAAAGCGATATCAATCTCTTGGATATTTGTTTTACATGAAAAAATATTAATTTTTTACTACTTACTGCAAGTTTATTTTATGAATGCCCATGCACATGTTAGAATAGCTTTTACTGTTTGCATTAACTTTTTTACTATTTTCTTGAACTGCTACTAAGGAGTCCATTCTCCTTAGTAGGTGCTCATTAGCACAAGCTAGGGTGAAAATCCTAGCTACAGTTTTGGCAACTCCACTAGTTTATTGAATCTCTGGTTAAAATTTTATCGAGGTTTTTTGTTTTAGTTGTTATTCTGGTTTTTCTATTTGGCCACTGTTTTCGGCAGCCATTTCCGTGCTGGAAAACGTTGTTTTTCACCCCACAGTCACGTTCCAAATCGCAACTGTTCGGCCCTAACCCGTGACTCGGATTGCAGGTTCCCAGCCTCTTCCCGCGACCCCGATAGCATCTGTTGATCTCCCTGTTGCGGTCTTGACCATGGAACCCTATCCCATTCTCGCAGCCTAGATCATTGCATTTCCCCTGTGTCCCGCGACCCAGATCGCAGCGTTTTCGCTGTATCCCGTGGCCCCCGATCGCAGCATTTTTTCATGTGTCCCGCGACCCAGACTGCAGACCTCAAAGCCGAAGCCGCGACCCAGACCACAAATCACAGTTGTCAACCTGTGATCTAGGCCGTAGATTTTGACCAAAAAGCCGAGTTCCAGACCCCCAGTTTCGGCCCGAAACCCGCGATCTGTTTTCTAATTTTTTCACCAATTTTGGCCCAGATTTTTCTGCATTTCATCCTGCACCCTGATAGCCCCTTGCTTTTCCTGCAGCCCAAGCTACTAATTGAATTTTATGTTATTTGCTTCACTGTACCACTTTACAGATTTTCAACATTTTCATTGAAAAAGAAAGTTTAGCACTTACAGTTAAATTTTAGCATTTGTAGTTAAATTTCAGCATTTATATTTTTTAGACAGTTGCCCAAGCGTGGCATTTTGTTAGGTACATCATCTCACTTACACACACTCTGTCACCTTAATTCATGTGAGCCATAAAAATTACTTAACTCAACCAACTTTTTAACCCCACTTGGGGAACACGAAAGAACATTGTAGTTAGGTAGAACAGGGGGGATAGGAATCCAAATAACACCCCTTAGTCATTTACACTTGAGACATAGAAGTTTTCCTTTAGGGTACCAAAATACCCTATTACTTGTTGGTACGGTTAGACACCAATTTGTCAGAAAAGGCCTCTCCCTTAGGAGGGCAAGTCGTCAGACTGGTTCCAGAGGACTACGTAGAATGACGCACTCCACCTAGTTTCGAAGGACACCTACTCGTTGTCCTCGTTGCATTCCCATATTTGGGGTGTAGCGACCAAAGGACTGACACGGTGAACGCTTTTTCTAGACGTACCATGAACGGGGCAGCCTAGTTTCCATTCTCTAGGATTCTTTTACCCGGAGTCCCTCTCGATAGGGGGATATCCTTAGCCATTTGGTTCTGCTTTGCGTATGCTCTGACTTGGATTTCATCACCTTGCAGAGGATACGTCTGGTTGGAGCCAGCATACCTTTTAGTTAGGTGTTTGCATGCTCCCTTACCTACCCCTGGTTTAGCGAGTACACTATTTTTTCTTTATTAGCAGTCGTTTGCTTGTTGGTATTTTGACCACCTTTTCTGGTTGCTCCGCTTACCGTAGCACAACTGTTATAGTGAGCATTTCGAGCTTGTTTTTGGCCCGAGTGCCATATTTTTTGTGCTCTCCTTCTGTACACATGGTTGCTTTAGGATTTTTGAGCTTCCTCACTCGCCACAACCCACCCATTTTACTATCTGTCTGCCACCATTGAGTCCCTGAGATGTTCTCGGCGCTTTCAGAGCGAGCCCCCGCAGCACGGTTTACTTGACACCACTCATCACAGGCGTAGAGCCTCGTCACTTGACACCACTCATCACAGGCGTAGAGCCTCGTCACTTGACACCACTCATCATAGGCGTAGAGCCTTGTCACCCAACTCTGACGCCCCCTATTTTACATTTGACTCTGAGGCAGAATCAGAAAACCCTACATACACAGCTCTATCTAGCCCCATGGCTGGCATGAATCCCAACCCGTTCATTGGAGGAGTTGTCGGTGGAGGGACCACCACTGCTCCAACCACCACCGCTCCAGCCACCGCGACAACACATACCCTAGGTATGCCATCGGTAGGACCCACACCTACCATCCCTATCACCACTCAAATCCCAATGACTACTGGACCCACTACCGCCCCATCAGTGACTCATGGTACACTTGGAGGCGCAGGCCCTTCCCACACAATCTCCACACCTCTGTTTGGGGGTCTCAACATCCTCGTTACGAATCATATTCCTGCTGCACACACTGGGGGCACAGGCCCTTCTTACACAATATCGCCACTTATGACTGGAGGACCCATGACCCCCATCATGACTTATACCACTACTCCCTCCATTGGGGGCACTGGCCCTACCATAGGTGCCACTGCTAGCACATACGCCCCAGCGATCATGTCACATCCTTCTTCCAGTTTTCCATTCATGGCTAGCCTCAACCTTCCCGACCTGGCCAGATTGACTAACGACCCTATCCGGCATGACCCCACTTAGCCTCATATGCCTACCAAACTCCCATCAGACATCCCTAAGTTTGAGGGAAAGGCAAGTGAGGATCCCCATAATCACATAATGTCTTTCCATTTATGGTGTTCCTCTAACTCCATAGTGGATGACTCCATCCGCCTCCGCCTGTTACAACGGACCCTTATTGGCTCTACAGCTAAGTGGTACATTGAGCAACCTCATGGGACCCACTCCACTTTATATCCCTCACCTCGACCTTTCTGCAGTTCTTTCAGTTACCTGTCTGTTACGACGCAGGAGTAGAGATCCTACTGTCTTACAGACAGAACACGGCCACCCACATCACTGATCACATTCATCAGTGGCGTAAACGCCGAAGCTTGTGCAAGGTTAAGTTAGATGACCGTATCTTCCTAGTTTGGTTTCTGAAATCTCTCCTTCCCGTTATCGCCAAGGATGTGGCATCTGAACAACCCCAGTATGAAGAAGAATCTATTTTGAAAGCCCAACAATTTGACCTCATCTACGCCCAGTCTGACTACTTGTATACCATTTTACCTGACGCTCCTCGCACAATTGGTACCAGCACTTGGACCTCCTCAAGCCCCTCTCGCTTATTATCCACCGCAGCCTGCTCCGACACCTACGCAACCCCAGAACCCCCCTGCTTCCCAAGGACAAGTGTATGCACAACAAAACCCGTAGCAAAACCAGAATACCCAACGCAATCAACAAGGCCAACAAAACCGCGGAAGAGGGCGCAATCGCGGCAACAACCAACCTCAAAACCAAGGCGGCCAGCCACCCAATCCTCCAAACAATAACAACGCTGCTCCTGCCAACCAAAACCCTGATCGACAACCGAAACAAGGTAAGAACCCCATTTTACGAACAAACCACCCTTGTTCCATATGCAGGGTATACAACCATTATACACACACTTGCCCCCATTTGGAGCGAGCGCACCAACTTTGGACCAATGACGCCCAACGTCAAGGGCACGCGGCACAGTCGGTGCCACCTAACCCCCCACCATCTCAAAGACAACCCATGGTACTGTAGAATCCTTTACCCACGCAAGGAGTGGTGAACACTCAACCTTTGGCTACCCCTCAAAGAACCATGACACCACAACAAAAAATTACTTATGTTGCACCTGCTCATCAACCCACGGACTCCGGTAACTCATTACTTGCTAATGATGTCGTTGGCAGACGTCAACCTCCAAACTCGTTGAAACTAATATGGCTCCACCTCTGAAGCCATTCCGACCGATAAAGCCACCAACGCTCTTCCCATTGATCAACCGTTGCGCATACCTACTGCACCGTTAGACGGAGGCCCCAAAGCCCCTCGGTTCCCACTGCGTTGAATCAATAATAATCCTAATGCTCATGTCGCTTCTAATTACAACATTGTGGATGACTTCGCCCAATCTCCCGCTTCTATGTCAGCCTTAGAGGTTCTAAAGAACTGTCATTCCCAACGCAAGACTTTGTTATCCGCCATTGGCGCCATTGACCCTTCTGAATCATGAATGATGACATTCGACATGGACCAATCCGAACCACGCATGCCTTCCACATTAGCATTTCAAGTCTCTATATCCATTCATAATCTTGTGATCCATCGATGCATCATCGATGAAGGTGGATCCACATGCGTTATGTCGACTTTCGTCTAATAGAAGCTCGGATCGCCTACACTACAGCCATCTACCACCACATTACGAGCTTACGATGGCCGCTCAGCCCAACTGCAAGGCCTCTTGGCCAATGTTCCTGTCCAGTTATCAGGCAAAAAAATCCTAATCAACATAGAGGTCATCAATGCCTAGCTTGATTATAACCTCTTACTTTGATGCAGTTACATGTATGCCATGAAGGTTGTCGCTTCATCAGTTTTATGCATCATGATGTTCCCCCATGAGGGACCTGTGATCAAGATCGACCAACTTACGTACTACGATCCCAATGCCCCCGCTGCACCAGAAAATGTTCTCCCCATGGTTGAACAACTCGTTCACAACGCACCCACATTGTTGGTCTCCACAGTCGGACCAAGGTTATACTTCGATACACTTATGACTTCTACTTTCCAATCCATTCCACCCCCTTTGCGGTCCACTGAGATATTTGATTTGTGCACTCTATCACACAATACACAGCCGCCCAACTTGTAGCCCCCATTACTACTGCAACCACTATCAGTTCCAAGTCATGTCGGAGCCACACCTATCCACACTATCCCGTTCCTTTTTCCTCCTTCAGGAGCAGTCAACACCCCCATAATGGCTACTTTAAATCTCCCTGGGTTAACATTAGGACTACCCGTGTGGTACCTACCCACCCCAACCCCTACCCAGACACCAAACATCATTTTACAACTAGTTCAACCTATTACTGTGACGAACCGCCCACCTCCAGGGGTGGCAACCGCATCCACATCGGGTAGCGCAGAAGCTCCACCCTGCCACATTGGGGGCAAAGGCCCACAAACTTACACTGCCCCACCTGCACCAAAGTCATCCAAGAATCCTCCGCCATTCTGTGCTCCCCTCAAATGCTCTTTGTGTGACGATTTGGCCCATCCTAACCATCATTGTCCGCAACTACCAGCACTTTAGGAACACATGCAAACGTTAGATGACGATCCCAAAATACCGACTGTCAAGCTTGACCTCACCCCTAAGCCCCGTGATAAATCGCTGCATACCAATCACCCTTGTGCAATATGCAGTATTTACGGCCATTACTCGCATCACTACCCCAATCTCCTGGAATACATATTGGCTCTCTACGAACTAACTCATTCCGACCTAGAGATATCCCCTCCTACCATTGAGGAAATATATCCCCCAACATCTTCCTCCTCGGAAGAAATTAATACCATCTACATGATATCCACTGCCAGTGCACCACAGTCAACCAATTTGACAACACAGTGTTTCCGTAGTGATGAAGAAATCCTCGAAGCACTTACCGCACCTGACTACCCCTGGGATGATATGCACCATCGCTATATTTCATTCCTGAGGAGCCTACCACCTCCACGACAACCCAATTCTCTGTTGAGTCCAAGGATTTCCTCCCATCCAAGGTCGACTAGTTTAAAGATCCAATCCCAGCTCCCGATGCCTTTGAGGAAGGCAACATGGAAAACATTTCACCCACTATAGAAGTCGATATCTCCCTCCCAGGCGGCCAACCTGAGATCATTTCCCTAGGTGCTTCCTGTACAGAGTATGAAATTGAGGAGTACAAGAAGCTCTTCCAAGAGTTTCGCGATGTCTTTGCCTGGTCTTACACCGAGATGTCGGGTCTTGACCCTGCTATTTTGGAACACCACATTGACACTTGGCCGGATGTACCACCCGTTCGCCAAAAACAACGCCCCATCCACCCATCTAAACTTCTCGCAGTCAAAGCTAAAATTGAGAAGCTTCGGGAAGCTGGGTTCATTTACCCCATCGCCTATACTACCTGGGTATCCAATCTCGTACCCGTCAATAAAAACAAGGCACTATCCGCGTCTGCACTGATTTTCGCGACCTCAATCGTGCTTGTCCCAAAGACAACTTCCCCACGCCATTTATCGACCAGCTCATCGACGGATGTGCGGGGCACGAGACACTATATTTTATGGATGGTTTCTCTGGGTACAACCAAATTCAGGTTCGTAAAGAAGATCAGTACAAAACTGCCTTCACCACCCCCTGGGGCACCTTTGCCTATCGCGTTATGCCGTTCGGCCTTAAAAATGCTGGTGCCACCTTCCAGTGGGCCATGACTTACTGTTTTCATGACTTGGTTAATATCATCTTGGTATACCTCGATGACCTCACGGCTCGATCAAAGAAATGGTCTGACCACCTGAATGACCTCCGGCAAGTCTTTCTGCGTTGTCGCAAGTATAAAATCCGCTTGAACCCACTCAAGTGTGTATTTTGTGTTCCGACAGGCCAGTTGTTAGGTTTCATCATTTCCCATAAAGGAATTGCGGTAGATCCATTAAAAGTTCAAGCCAACCTCGACCTCCCATCACCTCATACACTACGACAGTTACAGAGCCTTCAGGGGAAAGCCAATTTTCTCCGTTGTTTCGTCCCCGATTACGCCACGATAGTTCATGGTTTCCTTCGTTTGCTTTGCACCAACATCCGTTTTGTTTGGGATGACCAAACACAGGGTACTTTTGAGGACCTTAAGAAAGCTCTCACACAGGCCCCATTGATCTCCCCTCCAGATTTCTCAAAGGACTTCATCCTTTACGTTTGGGCATCCGATTATGCCGTTTCGGGGGTTCATATTTTGCTCGTCAAGAGCATGTCATTTATTATGTAAGCCAGACCTAATTAGGCCCACCACTACGTTACCCATGTGAGGAGAAACTGGCCCTCTCTGTCGTCTTTTCCGTGCAAAAGTTGCGACACTACATCCTTATGAGTCACACTACAGTTGTCGTAGACTCCAACCCCATGGTCTACCTCTTGAACCATTGCCTTCTTCAAGGCCGCGTCGCTAAATGGGTCATTATCCTACAAGAATACGACCTGACATTTACAACCCCCAAGAGTACCAAAGCCCTCACGCTTTCCCAACTCATGATGGATTTACCATCCCTATCACCGTCACCCTCGATCACTACTGAGTTACCTGACGACCATTTGTTTATCATCTCGTCAGACGACCCATGGTACGGTGACATCTTGGTAAACGTATGTACACAAAAGTTTAGACCCGATATTGATCGCGATGGACACCGACACATCTGTCACCATGCCTCTCGTTATCTTCTCCTAGGCGATGTCCTAAATCGACGCGGTATCGACACCATCTTATGACATTGCCTCACACAAGATGAAGCAGAGCAAGTTCTCAACGACTGTCATAACGGAGCCTGTGGTGGCCATTTCTCTCGACTAGCCACCACCCAAAAGGTTATCCGCGCAGGGTACTATTGGCCCACATTATTTACTGACTGCATCATAGCGGTCAAACATTGTCGCAATTGCCAGCTCTTTGCCCCTAAGGCAAGGACACCCCCTCTCCCCTTCATCTGGTCGTCACCGTTGGTCCGTTTTGCAAATGGGCCATTGAATTCATGGAATGTAATCCTCCCTCAACAAATGGCCATAAGTATATCATTGTAGCCGTTGACTACTTTACCAAATGGGCTGAATCCATGCCTATCTTCAACTGCACAGTAGACACTGCAACCCATTTCTTTTTTAACCATGTCATCACTCGTTTTGGTGTCCCTAAGCAACTTGTCTCTGACCATGGCTCTCATTTCGAAGATGCTATCTGGCGAGATTTGTCAACTCTTCTCAAATTCAAACATCAATATGCGTCTGCCTACTACCCCCAAGGGAACGACCAAGTCGAGGCCATTAACAAAATCTTGAAGACAATCCTTCAACACACCGTTGATCTACATAAGTCCAATTGGCATCATATGTTGTTTCCCGCATTATGGGCTTACAATACGTCCACCAAGACTGCCACCGGTTTTACCCCTTTTCATTTGGTCCATGGAGTTGAATCTGTGCTCCCCATTGAGTGTCAGATCCCAACATTGCACATCGCTATTGAACTCCTCCCGGATACCTCACCAGTCGAACAACGCTTAATTTTGTTGGAGCAGGCCGACGAAGACCGTCGCGCAACCCTTCAAACCATTGAGGCCGCAAAGAGCCACTCCAAATCCGGTTACGATAAGCATGTTCACCCACGCGCCTTCCTTGAAGGAGACCTTGTACTCGTTTATGACCAAGCCCACGACAAAACGAGTAAAGGAAAGTTTGAATCCATGTGGCAAGGCCCATACATCGTGCACCTGCCTTGGAAACGGGGCATACATTCTGACCGATTCAGAGGGAAACCCCCGTAATGGGTTGTATCTCAAATGCTTTTACCCTTAAGCACAATATCATTTCTTTTTGTTTTCCCTTACCTTTTGCATCAAGAACCTTATGATTTGCTTCCTTGCATGACCACAGATGGATCCTGTTCCACTTTACTATGTCGGCTTCGCTGACGGTGCAAATCATTGGTCTCCAAATCTCGCCTCCGCAGCTTGGGTTCTTTATTCCCCCTCACATGAGTTGATCCATATCGACGGAGTGTGTATAGGTGCTGCTACAAATAACTAGGCTGAGTACGATGCTGTGACTGGTCTCCGGACTGCTGCCCTCTAGACGGGTATAAGTCACCTTCGTGTGTTCCTAGACTCCTAGCTTCTTGTCGCCCAACTCAACAATTGTTACTAGGTATGCGATCCTTGCCTCTTTAGAAAGTTCCTGCGCACTAAACAACTGATCAGACAGTTTGAATCCATTACATTCACTCATGTCCCAAGAAATCAAAATAGTGTAGCAAATCAAATGGCTAATAACATTCTAGACTAGCACATCAACCAAACCATCTAGGACATCAACCATCATCATAACATCATGTAGGAATCTAAAAAACCATAAAACAACAGAAACAATCCATCATAATACTGCATCCACGTGCATATCATCACCACAAACAACGCCTCCACGGGCATACAAAAACACAATATATGCATCCACGTGCATATAAACAACATAACAATTGCATCCATGTGCAACAGGATACAAGCAACACTAAAATGTGCATCCACGTGCATACGAGACTTCATCATCAAAAAATGCCTCCATGTGCATAAATATATATACCATATCGTCATAAAAATGTCATAAGTTCCCTCAACACCTAACTATACAAAAATACATCAAGGAGCCCAAAGAGAATCCTCGCCAATCCTCGCCATATACATACAACCCGAATATACAAAACATCCTGAATTCCCCCAAGCATCGGGGGCAGTCCCATGAACTGCCTTATGAGATTCGTAACCTCGATCCTCGTCCTCATCATCACCTGCAGCCGCTGCCTCTGCTGCTCTCATCCTCCCCCTGCTCCTCCACTGGGTCCTCTGTATCCTCCTCTAGGTCCTCCTCCTCTGGATCCTCCTCATCATCCTCAAGAGTGTCCAACCGGTCCTGAGCCCTCCTCTCCACAGCTAGTACAACGACCCACCTCAGGATAGATCTCCACTCCCGTTGAGCATCGTAGCAAACATCCAGTAGCTCCTGGTCCAAGTCTCGCCAACCCTCGTCCTCCACCTTGACTAGTAACCAATTGAAGCGGGCCTGTAAGTCCCCTAGTTTACCGCCATAATCCTGTCGCCTGACCTCCCCTCGAGTCGGTGGGGCTCCCATCACCATGCGACCCTTACGGTCACGATGCCCCGGTGGTGGCCGAGGTCCCACATCTGAAAAAACCAACATCAAAAAGGTCAGCATCATCAAATATCCCTAGCTATCATCATAGACTGTCAAGCAAAAATATAAAATGATATAATTGAAAGAAACCAAAATGCATACATACCATCTGGCCCCCAGGCCTGCCTAGGAGGCCGAGGCAACTCAGCATCCTCTTGGTAGTCCATATCCCGGTACGGATAGTCATCGAACAACACCGACATATGCAGCCACTACCTGAAAATATTTACTGTAAAATACTAGCCCACATCCCCACCACCACGACGCAATATCATCTCCCCCCACCACACCATCCGCGGCTCCCTCAGTCCTCCCTCTCGAATCGGCACACGAGGCCGCAGTGTAGGAATCCGCTCAAAAAAGAAACAGGATAGGAAAGAACCATAACAAAACTCCCCTCCGATCTGCCTCACCTTGCTCAGCTCCCGCTGAACATAGGTGAGGAACATCTGTCCCCATGCAAAATAGGTCCCTGCCAGCACCCGCTCAATCACTTGCATTTGTCCTCCCGACACACAGTGGGGCGCCTGAGATCCCAATACCCGAAGTACACATGCCGCAATCGCTCGGGTCGCCGACTCCTGCAAATCACATATGAATAGTGCATTTTTATGCACATAAGCCCCTGGAAAACAATACCTCTCCAACAAGTCCTCCATGAGTACATCCGTCGACCTCCGAGGCTACGTATACCCCACTCTACCCAAACAAGGCAACCCAGTTAAGAAGTACACATCCGCTAGGGTGAGATCCTCACCCTGGACCATGAACGCCTGTATGTTCGGGTCCCAGAACCCGACTAATCTGTTCAGCAAGAGAGATGTTGAACGAATAAGGGGCACCTGCGCAAACTTCAGCAGCTTGCACAGTGCCAAGGTCCCCCGTACTCGACGATCCCGTCGGATGATCCTCATCAGGTCTGGCGGTATCTCACGCTCTTTCCACTGCATCCTCAGCATCCTGCCAATCACACAATGAAATCTCATCAGAGTCACATCAAATAAACCATCAATCCCCCTGGATCGCTGCACCGACCAAATGGTACCCCGGCATGCATTCCGAGGCACTTATACCCCACATGTGGGGCCCGCAACCGCGATCCAGATCGTGGTTATGGGAGAAACAATCGCGTTCCTGGATCGCGGCTGTGGGAGCCACAACCACGTTCCTGGATCGCGGCTGTGGGAGTCACAGTCGCGTTCCTGGATCGCGGATGTGGGAGACATAGCCACGTTCCTGGATCGCGGCTGTAGGAGACACAATCGCGGTCCAATATCACAGCTGTGAGAGCCACAGTCACGTTCCTAGATCGCGGCTGTGGGAGCCACAATCACATTCCTGGATCACGACTGTGGGAGACACAGTCACGTTCCTGGATTGTGGTTGTAGGAGCCACAGTCGCGGTCCAAGATCGCGACTGTGAGAGCCACAGTCGCGATCTGGAGTGCACTAATCGCCTCCAAACCCGCGATATGCCACCTTGGTCACCCCATGTGATCGGTACACCGCCCTCGAGGAACACATTCCCCCCCGAAATCAAATAACATCAAAGGTTACAGCTCAGAGAGTTACCTGTAATCCTCGAATGAAGATTCGCCGGTTGGTTCTCCCACAAATGACAAATCTCCTTTGGCTCACTTATTTCTCCTGTCAAACTCAACCGTACAAATGACATGTGTCACCATAGGTCCACTTACTATTTATAGACATTTGACCACTTTTAACCATTCTGGAGTCATCCGAGGTCCGTTTTTTTGAACCATTGATACCACTGGATTCAGCACGACGCGACCTTTGTAGTGGTTGCGTCGGTTTCTCGATTTCCCCGAGCCCTTTTACAGGCATTTTTCAAATGCGCCCCTTGACGCCTCGATTTGCATGCCACATCGACCGTTGTCAGTTTTTGACGTTCTTTATATCGCCGGACTCATTTTTCCACGCTCGTGATGCTGCTTGAGATCATTTCTCGCTCTCACCCCCGGATGTTTCGGGTCTTCCCCTCGTCGCCAGTCGTTACCAGTTTTTGGCGATTTTTATACCATCAGATTCAGTTTTCCAAACCCGTGATGATGCTTGAGATAATTTCTCATTCTCACCAAGCAATTTTCCAACATTTTGTCCATACACCTCATAGCCTCGATTTGCGCACCACATCATACACCATCATTTTTTTTACCAATTTTGGCATCAATGCCCATCCATGAGGTCTCCGCCCCCTCCATACTACAGTTCTTTCATTATCTTGCCACCATTCATCAACCTGCAAGGAGGCCTCATCAGTGTTCCACCCCCCAACGCTATTCCTGGTTCACATACTTGTCCCGAGATTGAACACTTCCTCCTTGCTTGGCCATTACTTTTGTTCGGTATAATTTTACTCATTTTTTGGGCCTAGCAATTCCTTTACGAAAAAGGCACTCAGGGAGTTTCTGTTAAGCTCTTTCCTGACTCCTAAAAAAATGAAAAGATCATTGAGCAAACTTGCTTCCTTTCATGCTCACTAAAAGTATTTGAAAGAGTGTCTACCTGGTATAAGTTTAACCCTTTTCCAGACCTTGTAGACTAATTACGAAAAATGAATACTCTAGTCACATCGGCTAGAAGATTTCTTCATTGCATCCTTTTATGTTTTTTCGGGCTTTGGAGGCTAACACACGAAAAAGAACCCCCTCGGAGTCTTCTTACTTCTTTCAGAGTCTCTAAACATGAAAGCAACCACGAGCACTCACCGTCCTGGGCTCGCACAAATCCACAAGACGGTACCATTCCACCACTTCAGAGTCTTCTTATCACTTTCAAACTCCTTAAAATTGAAAGCACTCACGAGCATGAACTATCCTGGGCTCGTATAAATCCACCCAACAGTACCATTTCGAGCATCCTTCTATCCCTTCTTTAAGCTCCTTAAACCACGAAGAAGGCCCCGACGATGCCTCTTGGCACCATGACAGATCAAATCTAGTCACACTATTATGGCAGCTTCCCCAGCATGGTCACCTTAGTTCAGAGTATTCTGCGATGTGTCACCCTTAGAGTCTCTCCCGTTGCAGTCACAGTCCCTGGTCCCTTAAGCGATGATCCCCGTACCAGAGGTCAGTTTCATATGCTGCCAAGTCAACCATGCCATCATACTCTGAAGAAAGGAAGTTTGAGTCCCCCCAACCCTGTGGCCTCAATTGTTCCCCACCCCCAAAGTATGTCAGTCCTACCCCCAGTACTATCACCTTTTGGTTGTACACCTAGTGCTCCTATGAAGGAAACATCATTGCCATGGTAGTTGCAGGTCTCCCTCTGTCGACGCCAACCCATCTATTCCATAGGATAGACCTAGAGGTCCCTATGCCTTGGACTCATCACCATCAGTGGTGAGTGCCTACGGACCATTTTGAGAGGAGTCCTTAGTGCCTCTCCGAATCGTTGTTTCTCACATGCTCGACTTCAACACCTTGATCACACTATTGAGATTCATGCAGGGTATCGGTCCCTTTAGAGTCGAAGACCCCGGATTTCCCCTGACTCTAGCACATTGGTGAGTCTATAATGGAACCCCCCAGTTGTATGTTCCTGCAGATATCCGGGCTGCGATTGGCGATAGCATTCAGAAGCACTCTAGGCATATGATTCCTCGAATACCCTATTTAGATACAGTCCAATGTACCATTGAGATTTTGACTCTCAGTCATTGAGTCCACCCAGTTATTGGACACCTTCAGATCCAGCAGCTCATCAGTCCTTCTGGTACAACATTCAGAGCGACTGTTGTCATCTCCAGTGTATCAGTGATTCAGATCAGTCATGGCGGGACCATGAGTATGTCCCAGTTTTGTGTTCCCTCTAGACCAGTATGATGTACACAATAGTTCTCCATGTATTATTCAGGTCACATTGGACCTCATTATTATTATTTTGTATATCTTGATATGAGCATGGGAATGCCCACCTCGTCCATATATTAGAGCTTATTCCTCATTCCTTTTGAGGCCATGTATGTTCAGTTTTTGTAGTTTGTACGGGGCCGTTGTTCTGGTCTCCAATCAGTCTCTTCTCTCCTCCACACCCCAAGAAAAAGACAAAGAAACTATGATGTCTATCGGCCATACGATGAGATCCTGCCCTCACACATCAGGGGGCAATCTGTTAACACCCAAAAAATGCTCACTAGCTCATCTCCCTAGTCACATGACCCATTTGTCCACTTTTCCTACCATTTTATCCTCTAAAACCTCAAAAAACCCTTCAAATGGTCACCAAAAAGGACAAAATCAATCTTTTTCTCCTCAAATTAATTAAATTTCCTCAAAAAAACCAAAAAAACCCTCCAAAAGGGCCCAAAAATCAATTAAAAGGGAATAAAATTCAAAAAATTAATTCAAAAAAGGAAAAAAGAGGGAAAAAGAGGAAAAGAAACCCTAAATCATTTACCAATACCATTGGTTACCCAAAACGATGGTTCAATACTCCATCACCCAAAATCTATAAAAATGTGATAGAGGCTCCCCATTATACATACACAATCCATCTTACCCTCATGTTGCCCAAATCACTCCTGAAACACTAAGCCCACCATTTGTGCTTAGATTCACCATCTGAGTGAGCCATTTGGCCAATCCCCATTGCATTTGGAGAAGAGAATGAACCATTGGAGCATTGGAGCAACTCGTCCCTACGGCTACTCAAGCTCAACCAACCCCACGATTGAGGTAACCTTTCATGTGTAACTCCATTTTTATTGAATAAAGCGATATCAATCTCTTGGATATTTGTTTTACATGAAAAAATATGAATTTTTTACTACTTACTACAAGTTTATTTTATGCATGCCCATGCACATGTTAGATTAGTTTTTACTGTTTGCATTAGCTTTTTTATTGTTTTCTTGAACTGCTACTAAGGAGTCCATTCTCCTTAGTAGGTGCTCATTAGCACAAGCTAGGGTGAAAACCCTAGCTACACTCTACATCCTGTAGAGTTTGTTGTACCCATCTAGGTCTTTTCCAACTTGCAACATTTCTGGGGATATCAACTGGATCAATGGGATCGATAGGTTCATCCTTTTCAGCTAATTCCCTCCGAACTGGAGTGGGAGATGATATCATCTACTCTGGTTCTAGCATTTCTTCATCATCGATCTCCATGTCTGATTCTCTACCTTTCCTGACAACCATTTCTTCTTCAAATGTCACATCCCTACTGACTTCAATCTATCAGGATCCTGGAATGTAAATTCTGCAAGCCTTTGAAGACTCACTATATCCCACAAAGGTTCCTTTCTTGCATGAAGGTTCTAACTTCGATCTTTTCTCCTTGGGAACATGTATGTAGACTGGACAACCAAAGATCCGGAGATGGCCTACTTATGGTTCCATTCCCGTGAACGCTTCTTCCAGAGTCATATTCTTCAATATCTTATGTGGACATCTATTTTGTACATATACATCGGTTCTGGATGCTTCTGCCCACAAGAACATTTGAAGACTCTGGTCATGTATCATAGATTTGGTTGCCTCCACAATTGTTCTATTCTTTCATTCCGCAACCCCATTTCGTTGAGGGTTGTAGGGAACTATGAGCTCCTTCTTAATTCCTGCTTCTTTCAAGGGTTTACATAGTTAATTACATCAAGTTCATCTCCCTTAGGAGGTACAATCAAGTACAATAGAAATACAATAAATAATATCTTTCAAAGTTGCACAAAATCCAATAACTATTGGATCAAATCCAATTATTACCAAAGCTCCACAACCCACCTTCCAAGCCAAATATGGCCCAATAATAGGAAAGGCCTAAACCAACATCTTCTAGTGAATTGATCCACCTTTGTATTGTTTTACTTCTCTTTGTTTCTAGTCAACTACAGAACCAAGCCTTATATTTTATGAGTATGATTTTCTTCCATAGACCACTTCCATCAATAAGTCTCCAGACAAACTTGGCTGCCAATGAACAACCAAAGGCAAAGATGTCTTTTAGTCCCCATTTGCCTTCACTCTTAGGTTTGGCCAAAGGTTTCCATATGGGCCAATGAAGACCCTTTTGTTCATCCCCACACCATAAAAAATTGAAGCACAATGTCCTCATTTTCTCTAGCATCTGTTTCAGTATGTTTGCAAGAATATGCCAATACATTGGTATTGCCTATAGGACCGCTTTAACTAGCATAAGCCTACCTCCATGGGACAACCAATGATTGCTCCATAGGTTAATTATTTTTTCCATATGCATCATCAACCATCCCCAATCCTCCTTCTTATAACCATTAGGCTTTAGAGAGTAACCTAAATACTTGATCCCGGGATGCATATCTAAATTTTTAAAACTAAAAGGTGTTTGAAGAACCTGCTTCACACCCACTTCTAAATAAGAAAAAAACAACACATATTTCTCCTCATTAACCAACATGCTTGTAGCTTTATAGTAAAGAGATAACATACCTAATAGTGCATTTCCTTCTGTGACCGATCCGTTTGTAAAAAGCAAGACATCATCCACAAAAACTAGATGAGTGACATTTAATCCCTCCCCGAAGATGATTCCTTTTATTCTCATGTGTATTTTGGCATCTATAATCATCCTGCTTAGATCTTCTAGTGCCAAGAGGAATAGATATGGCGAAAGCGGGAATCCTTGTAGTAGGCCTTGTGAAGAGCCAAAGAACTTAGATGTCGACCCATTTATTAGTACAACAAAAGGAATTGATGAGATGCACCCCATCACCCAATTAACTACATCAATTGAACACCCTACTTGAAGTTGGAACAATTAGATAAAAAACTAGCATGTCCAATCATAGGCTTTTGATAAGTCTAGTATTATAATCATTGAAGGCATTTTTTTAGTTTGAATTGTATCAAGAACTTCTCACGCAGTCCCTATTGCATCATGTATTTGCCAACCCTTCAGGAATCCAAATTGCTCTTGGGAGATAAACTGAGAAAAGTAAGGGTTTAAGTCTTTTGGCTATTATCTTTGCATTTATTTTGTAAAGCACATTACATAGTGAGTTGGGCAAAAATTTCCCAAAATCCTTTGGGGATTCCACCTTCGGAATGAGTGCTAAAAAGGTCGATTTGATACTAGGAAGAACCCTTCTAGTTTGACGAATTTCGTCAACTACCTTCAAGAGATCTTCCACTAGTAAATAAAAAAAACTCGAGAAGAATTCTATTGTCCATCCATTCGATCCTGGACACTTTGTTGGAATCTATTTAATACTGAGAGGGGGGGGAGGGTGACTCAGTATTAACGCAGTTATGAACAATTTTTGAACTTCTTAACTGATTAATATGAACTTTAATTATGCATCCACATAAATAAAACATTCATCCACATAAATAAAACATTCATCCACATATGCACAAAAAAAAAGAACAAACATAATTTTTACGTGGAAACCAAAATGGGGAGAAATTATAGAATGCTCTCTTATAATACAAATATTACATTCAAGAAAGCACCAACTTCCTAAGTTCTCCAGCACCAACTAGAAGGAGGCACCGACCCCCTGGTTTTACAAGCACCGACTCGAAGGAAGCACCAAATCTCTAATTTACCAGCTCCATTTGGAAGGAGGCACTGACCCCCTGCTCCTTGTCGCGTCCTTCAGCCCTAATATACAATAAAATATATTGCTTTGGTGTACTTCTGATATGCGCACACTTTAGATCTTCTGCTATGCGCACCTTCTGTATGTTGTAGTAATGATGTTACTGTGATGCATACACCACTTGACTTCACACTCAACTCGTTACTTCAACTAGCGTCGTACTTCATATATTGTGTGCTGCTTCATCAAATTCTATAGTCTGCGCCAAGGTTCAATGTTCCATTCTACTACTGCGCATCTGCAATATCAACTGATACTGTGCATCAACTGATAACCCTCTGTTATGGCTTGCGCATCAGTATCAGATGTAACTGTGCACCTTCTAAGATATGTCTGTGTAATGTCCCTTATTAGGAATTTTATTAAAATGACAATTTTTCACTTTTTCTCCCTAGTTCGACCTTTGACTAGTTTTGATCTCTAGGTCCCAAATTTTGCCCCAAATGATCCCAAATCTTTTGAGAAGGTATATGAATGATATTAGAACATAAATATGTGTTTCAGGGATGCCTTTGGACCTTTAAAATACTTCTTGCAAACTCTCTTTATATTCTGGACCAATTATGCAATTTTACTAGTGATTTGGGGTTCAAATCCCCCTGGGGTAAGTACTGAAAATGGCTTCCCAAATGCCTCCAAACCCACTCAAATTTATGAACAGAGGTATGTAATGTGTTAATTATTTTATTAAAGTCTCATATGCACCATTAATGGATTATTACAACTGTTCTCACCTCCCCCCATTCAACTGCAAAAATCCCCAATTCGACCCTTGGGGAAATGACACTATTTCACCTCCCAATACAACTAAACTGAGTAAAAATGCTTCAAATGCTCAAGTACAGTACATGAAACTTGTAGAACACATCCATGGCACTATATTGATCACAAATATATCAGAGAATCATCCATTCATTCGAAATCATCATCAATACATTGGTTCACAACAAGGTAGTGGGGAAATGGCATTGTTCTTCCATTAAAAATGAGATTTTATACATTTCTACTTGGAATTTCGACCTGCAACTTTTTGGAGATGAAGAACAGAGTATTTACTTCATATTACAAATGAAATGGGGCATTAAAAGCTTCCCCAAATAGTACAATAGCTCACCAAAAACGCCCTCCCTCCAGGATCAAGAATATGCCATCAAAACTGGAAATGGTTTGAAGGAGTGAGCTGCAATAGAAGAAACCATGAGCTGCCCTGTAGCTTACACCTGCAAATAAAAGACTCCATTAAATCTCCAAATGAAAGGTCTGAATGACCTTTCCAATTACCAACTTGGATGGGAATCTTTCACCCTCGAAATTGGCTAAGGCAAGAAACTAGTCATCCACTAGCTCTCCCTCTTCAAAAATGCAATTGCAAATTCTACAAATGATCAAAAGCTGGTTTCATTCTTTGTTATTGACATTTATAAAGTTCTAATGTCCTCCATGGGTCGAATTCCTTCCAAGAGACTCATGCCAACTCAAGTTGGGAAGAGATTCCAAAGAACGCCACTTGTACAACAATTCCCAGTCTCCCACTTCCACCAAATCACATGTGGAAGCATCTTAGCTGCCCTAACACCCTTGAGGGCCCTCTTGGAGTCTATTTTTAGCCCTGACATGTCATATATGTCATATGTATGCCTTCAGGTCTGATTTGTGTCATAGGTGTCATAGCATCTTCATCATTGTTGTCATAGAGCTAGGGAATCTAGCCCAAGTGTCTCACTAGCTCCAAATTGCCTCTTCCTCTTCCATGGGAGTTCCTCTTCCTCTATATTTCGACCTTGGATGATTCATGCCATGAATAATACCTTTTGGAATCCCCCAAGTATGTTTCCATTCACCTTGAATTCGAACTGGTGAGAGAATGATGCCACGTGTAGTGGGGGAAATCTAGCCATATGTGGGTCCCACTTCCTCCATGTGTCTTCATGATGAAATGCCACTTTGATTTTCACCTGTATATATTTATTTAGCTCCTTTATTAAATATTTATGCCATTCTAATGTTCAAACATCATTTATTATCCCCATTATTCCAAATCCCAAAGCTTCCACCCCAAACCTAGGAAACTAGTAATTTTCCTCCTTGGCAATTATTTGACCTTTAGCATCAATTTGACAAACTCTAATGAATAGGGCCAATGTGATTAGGCCATTGTGACCCAATACCAAATTTGGGACATGACAAATCCTCCCTTCCCAATATTGCTTGTCCTCAAGCAATTTTAAACGTGGGTGTTGAAGAACCTGCTTTCTGTATAATTCTTTGAAGTTGCCATTGAATTGCCCAACCTTGAGTCTTTGAGTTTCCATGAAGATTTTAGAGAGGAACCACCATGCTTGATGCTGCACTGCTCTGATTAAAATCACTTTATTAAGTGGGGAATCCATCTCCCATACTTCTTGCTTCCCCAAAAAATACGAAACCAATGAGATAAAAATTATTCCAGGGTCCCATTGCTTGTATTGCACCCCAACAATTAAGAGTGCTCTCCAACCCACACCATTAGATAAGAGGATTCCTGGATCCCATTTTCTTGTATGCATTATTCCAAACATCATGAGTACCAAATATATATCATCAAAGTACATAACAACATAATGAAAATGTACATCAAGGATATGCTTCATCAAAGAGTCATGAAAGTGATTATACCTCCAAGCAAGTAGACCACCATTTTCCAAGTGCATACAAGCTTCAAGTGACCAATCAAATCTGCTCCGATGACATAGGTGAGGATCCCATGTCCCTATAATGCTGCTCCAAAAGGATGTGATATGCATCAAAATATTCAGCCATGCATTCTTTCATCCAAGAAGTGAATGAAGAATCTCCACTAAAATCTGAACCAAATAATGAGCAGATAAAACAAGGAGACTTCAAATAACTCAAAGAAGTCTCACCCATACATCCATGAATGTGAGAATCATAAAAATATAACAAAGTATGTGGCTGCCAACAAAAATGTTCTCCAATCATAAATCTATTCTCCCAAGTGTTGGATGAAGTTCCTCCAACATCAAATGAATCGAGTGTTGAGTAAGAAAAACCTTGAGTCTTCAAGTGGCTCAAATGCATATCATAGGTGCATCCATGTAGATTTGCATCATCATAAAGTGACAAATAATGTTGCTGCAAATGTGAATAAGAGTGTGCTCCAACCATGTCATCATAAAAGGTAAATCTAGGAGTTCCATACTCCTCATGTGGCACCATCCAAAAGAACCCTTTCACCCATACTTCATTGAGACTAATACTGCAAAACATGGAATTGTAGGATGTAAGAGAATGAACTAACTCACCCAAATGATCAAAAAGTGCAGAAGTTTCATCATGGGAAGGATCCATGTGGATAGTATCATGCAGCTCCTTCAAAAGTGGGAAACCTTTGTCATAGATTGGTTCCAATGTAGAGGAATCATGCTCTTCTTAAAAAATTGCATAACCTTCATCAAGAGACAATTCAAGTTCCTCTTCCACCACATAAAGTGTTTGGATCTCTTCAAACTCATCTTCAAACACATTAAGCACATTCAAATTCCCACATTTCTCATGATCCACCATGTCATGAGAATCCTCCAAACAATCTACCATTTGACAATCTGAAACATAGGAGGAAAAACAAGTATCTTGCAACTTTTCAAGAAGTTTCTCATTTTGAATTGTGAGCTTATGAATATCCTCATTATTCTTCAAGTATGCATCATGTAACAATTCATTAAGCTCAAGCAAATGGTTTCTATCAAAAAGCAAAGACATGGAATTACCTTTGATGTGGCACATTGCTCTTTGAATCTTCTCCATATCTTCAAGGAAGGATGTTTCCTCCAATGAAGTAGCTCTCCAACAAGAATTTGACACCAATGCTTGAGTGTCATGGAGAATGCTGAGGGACTCTTGGATCTTCTTTTCATTCATCTTTAAGGACCCTTCAAGAAAATGAGGCTCTTGCAAATGAACGTCCTCATCTTCTTCATTTTTTCTTGGACCAACTTCATGAAGCTCAAGTGGTGATGAGGGAGTTGATCTTGGTTCTTCTTCAATTGCTGCAAGGTCTTCATTATCATGCTTAATGGAACTTGGGCTTGCAGCAACACTTTCAAAAGTGATCTCTATGTCACCAACATAGAGATGTGAGCACCCATCAGTAGGTACTCCTTCATAGTTTAAGCATCCATCAGTAGATGCTCTTTGGTTCATGTCTAAGCTAGAAGGTGTCTCAAAATGATTTTCCATATTTTCAATAGAATCTTCTTCATGATATTGTGATATCTCTTCCTTTTGCTCCTTCAAGCAAGCTGATGCATTTTGCCCCTTGGTTTCGTTAAAATCAATAATTTTTTCCCACAAGTTCGATAGAAAACAATTCGAATCCTTCCTTAAGTTGCTTGGTCATATCTTCAAATATTGTTTTCATAACTTTTATATGCTCCTCACCATCATATGAGGCTCCCTTTTCATCCCTAGTCATAGTTTCCTCAAAAAATTTGCTCTTCTTCTCCTACTTTTTTTTTTCTTCTTCAACAAAAACACTTTTGGTTTCAATATCTAATGGTGGTACCTGAATTATTGTACTCATGAATATTAGACCACATCAGGTGCCAAGATCATGCTCTTATACCACTGTAATGTCCCTTATTAGGAATTTTATTAAAATGACAATTTTTCACTTTTTCTCCCTAGTTCGACCTTTGACTAGTTTTGATCTCTAGGTCTCAAATTGACTCCAAATGCCTTCAAATCTTCAAGGAAGGTGTAATGAATGATATTAGAACTTGAATATGATGTTTATGGGATGAAATATGTCCACCAAAAGACCTCTGCAAACTCTCTTTATATTCTGGACCAATTATGCAATTTTACTAGTGATTTGGGGTTCAAATCCCCCTGGGGTAAGTACTGAAAATGGCTTCCCAAATGCCTCCAAACCCACTCAAATTTATGAACAGAGGTATGTAATGTGTTAATTATTTTATTAAAGTCTCATATGCACCATTAATGGATTATTACAACTGTTCTCACCCCCCCCATTCAACTACAAAAATCCCCAATTCGATCCTTGGGGAAATGGCACTATTTCACCTCCCAATACAACTAAACTGAGTAAAAATGCTTCAAATGCTCAAGTACAGTACATGAAACTTATAGAAGACATCCATGGAAATATATTTATCACAAATATATCAGAGAATCATCCATTCATTGGAAATTCATCATCAATACATTGGTTCACAACAAGGTAGTGGGGGAAATGACATTGTTCTTCCATTAAAAATGAGATTTATACATTTCTACTTGGAATTTCGACCTGAAACTTTTTGGAGATGAAGAACAGAGTATTTACTTCATATTACAAAAGAAAATGGGGCATTAAAAGCTTCCCCAAATAGTACAATAGCTCACCAAAAACGCCCTCCCTCAAGGATCAAGAATATGCCATCAAAACTGGAAATGGTTGAAGGAGTGAGCTGCAATAGAAGAAACCATGAGCTTCCCTGTAGCTTACACCTACAAATAAAGACTCCATTAAAGCTCCAAATGAAAGGTCTGAATGGCCTTTCCAATTACCAACTTGGATGTGAATCTTTCATCCTCGAAATTGGCTAAGGCAAGAAACTAGTCATCCACTAGCTCTCCCTCTTCACAAATGCAATTGCAAATTCTACAAATGATCAAAAGCTGGTTTCATTCTTTGTTATTGACATTTATAAAGTTCTAATGTCCTCCATGGGTCGAATTCCTTCGAGGAGACTCATGCCAACTCAAGTTGGGAAGAGATTCCAAAGAACGCCACTTGTACAACAATTCCCAGTCTCCCACTTCCACCAAATCACATGTGGAAGCATCTTAGCTGCCCTAACACCCTTGAGCGCCCTCTTGGAGTCTATTTTTGGCCCTGACATGTCATATATGTCATATGTCATCCTTCAGGTCTGATTTGTGGTCATAGGTGTCATAGCATCTTCATCATTGTTGTCATAGAGCTAGGGAATCTAGCCCAAGTGTTTCACTAGCTCCAAATTGCCTCTTCCTCTTCCATTGGGGAAGGTTTACTCTTCCTTTATATTTCGACCTTGGATGATTCATGCCATGAATAATACCTTTTGGAATCCCCCAAGTATGTTTCCATTCACCTTGAATTCGAATTGGTGAGAGAATGATGCCACGTGTAGTGGAGAAATCTAGCCATATGTGGGTCCCACTTCCTCCATGTGTCTTCATGATGAAATGCCACTTTGATTTTCACTTGTATATATTTATTTAGCTCCTTTATTAAATATTTATGCCATTCTAATGTTCAAATATCATTTATTATCCCCATTATTCCAAATCCCAAAGCTTCCACCCCAAACCTAGGAAACTAGTAATTTTCCTCCTTGGCAATTATTTGACCTTTAGCATCAATTTGACAAACTCTAATGAATAGAGCCAATGTGATTAGGCCATTGTGACCCCAATACCAAATTTGGGACATGACAAATCCTCCCTTCCCAATATTGCTTGTCCTCAAGCAATTTTAAACGTGGGTGTTGAAGAACCTGCTTTCTGTATAATTCTTTGAAGTTGCCATTGAATTGCCCAACCTTGAGTCTTTGAGTTTCTATGAAGATTTTAGAGAGGAACCACCATGCTTGATGCTGCACTACTCTGATTAAAATCACTTTATTAAGTGGGGAATCCATCTCCCATACTTCTTGCTTCCCCAAAAAATATGAAACCAATGAGATAAAAATTATTCCAGGGTCCCATTGCTTGTATTGCACCCCAACAATTAAGAGTGCTCTCCAACCCACACCATTAGATAAGAGGATTCCTGGATCCCATTTTCTTGTATGCATTCTTCCAAACATCATGAGTACCAAATATATATCATCAAAGTACATAACAACATAATGAAAATGTACATCAAGGATATGCTTCACCGAAGAGTCATGAAAGTGATTATACCTCCAAGCAAGTAGACCACCATTTTCCATGTGCATACAAGCTTCAAGTGACCAATTCAAATCTGCTCCAATGACATAGGTGAGGATCCCATGTCCTATAATGCTGCTCCAAAAGGATGTGATATGCATCAAAATATTCAGCCATGCATTCTTTCATCCAAGAAGTGAATGAAGAATCTCCACTAAAATCTGAACCAAATAATGAGCAGATAAAACAAGGAGACTTCAAATGACTCAAAGAAGTCTCACCCATACATCCATGAATGTGAGAATCATAAAAATATAACAAAGTATGTGGCTGCCAACAAAAATGTTCTCCAATCATAATCTATTCTCCCAAGTGTTGGATGAAGTTCCTCCAACATCAAATGAAACCAGTTGTTGAGCAAGAAAAACCATGAGTCTTCAAGTGACTCAAATGCATATCATAGGTGCATCCATGTAGATTTGCATCATCATAAAGTGACAAATAATGTTGCTGCAAATGTGAATAAGAGTGTGCTCCAACCATGTCATCATAAAAGGTAAATCTAGGAGTTCCATACTCCTCATGTGGCACCATCCAAAAGAATCCTTTCACCCATACTTCATTGAGGACTAATACTGCAAAACATGGAATTGTAGGATGTAAGAGAATGAACTAACTCACCCAAATGATCAAAAAGTGCAGAAGTTTTCATCATGGGAAGGATCCATGTGGGTAGTATCATGCAACTCCTTCAAAAGTGGGAAACCTTTGTCATAGATTGGTTCCAATGTAGAGGAATCATGCTCTTCTTTAAAAATTGCATAACCTTCATCAAGAGACAATTCAAGTTCCTCTTCCACCACATAAAGTGTTTGGATCTCTTCAAGCTCATCTTCAAACACATTAAGCACATTCAAATTCCCACATTTCTCATGATCCACCATGCCATGAGAATCCTCCAAACAATCTACCATTTGACAATCTGAAACATAGGAGGAAAAACAAGTATCTTGCAACTTTTCAAGAAGTTGCTCATTTTGAATTGTGAGCTTATGAATATCCTCATTATTCTTCAAGTATGCATCATGTAACAATTCATTAAGCTCAAGCAAATGGTTTCTATAAAAAAGCAAAGACATGGAATTACCTTTGATGTGGCACATTGCTCTTTGAATCTTCTCCATGTCATCAAGGAAGGATGTTTCCTCCAATGAAGTAGCTCTCCAACAAGAATTTGACACCAATCCTTGAGTGTCATGGAGAATGCTGAGGGACTCTTGGATCTTCTTTTCATTCATCTTTAAGGACCCTTCAAGAAAATGAGGCTCTTGCAAATGAACCTCCTCATCTTCTTCATTTTTTCTTGGACCAACTTCATTAAGCTCAAGTGGTGATGAGGGAGTTGATCTTGGTTCTTCTTCAACTGCTGCAAGGTCTTCATTATCATGCTTAATGGAACTTGGGCTTGCAGCAACACTTTCAAAAGTGATCTCTATGTCACCAACATAGAGATGTGAGCACCCATCAGTAGGTACTCCTTCATACTTTAAGCATCCATCAGTAGATGCTCTTTGGTTCATGTATAAGCTAGAAGGTGTCTCAAAATGATTTTCCATATTTTCAATAGAATCTTCTTCATGATATTGTGATATCTCTTCCTTTTGCTCCTTCAAGCAAGCTGATGCATTTTGCCTCTTGGTTTCGTTAAAATCAATAATTTTTTCCACAAGTTCGATAGAAAACAATTCGAATCCTTCCTTAAGTTGCTTGGTCATATTTTCAAATATTGTTTTCATAATTTTTATATGCTCCTCACCATCATATGAGGCTCCCTTTTCATCCCTAGTCATAGTTTCCTCAAAAAATTTGCTCTTCTTCTCCTACTTTTTTTTTTCTTCTTCAACAAAAGCACTTTTGGTTTCAATATCTAATGGTGGTACCTGAATTATTGTCCTCATGAATATTAGACCACATCAGGTGCCAAGATCATGCTCTGATACCACTGTAATGTCCCTTATTAGGAATTTTATTAAAATGACAATTTTTCACTTTTTCTCCCTAGTTCGACCTTTGACTAGTTTTGATCTCTAGGTCTCAAATTGACTCCAAATGCCTTCAAATCTTCATGGAAGGTGTATGAATGATATTAGAACTTGAATATGATGTTTATGGATGAAATATGTCCACCAAAAGACCTCTGCAAACTCTCTTTATATTCTGGACCAATTATGCAATTTTACTAGTGATTTGGGGTTCAAATCCCCCTGGGGTAAGTACTGAAAATGGCTTCCCAAATGCCTCCAAACCCACTCAAATTTATGAACATAGGTATGTAATGTGTTAATTATTTTATTAAAGTATCATATGCACCATTAATTGATTATTACAACTGTTCTCACCCTCCCCCATTCAACTGCAAAAATCCCCAATTCGACCCTTGGAGAAATGGCACTATTTCACCTCCCAATACAATTAAACTGAGTAAAAATGCTTAAAATGCTCAAGTACAGTACATGAAACTTGTAGAAGACATCCATGGAAATATATTGATCACAAATATATCAGAGAATCATCCATTCATTGGAAATCATCATCAATACATTGGTTCACAACAAGGTAGTGGGGAAATGGCATTGTTCTTCCATTAAAAATGAGATTTATACATTTCTACTTTGAATTTCGGCCTGAAACTTTTTGGAGATGAAGAAAAGAGTATTTAATTCATATTACAAAATAAATGGGGCATTAAAAGCTTCCCCAAATAGTACAATAGCTCACCAAAAATGTCGTCCCTCAAGGATCAAGAATATGCCATCAAAACTGGAAATGGTTGAAGGAGTGAGATGCAATAGAAGAAACCATGAGCTGCCCTGTAGCTTACACCTGCAAATAAAGACTCCATTAAAGCTCCAAATGAAAGGTCTGAATGGCCTTTCCAATTACCAACTTGGATGGGAATCTTTCACCCTCGAAATTGGCTAAGGCAAGAAACTAGTCATCCACTAGCTCTCCCTCTTCACAAATGCAATTGCAAATTCTACAAATGATCAAAAGCTGGTTTCATTCTTTGTTATTGACATTTATAAAGTTCTAATGTCCTCCATGGGTCGAATTCCTTCCAAGAGACTCATGCCAACTCAAGTTGGGAAGAGATTCCAAAGAACGCCACTTGTACAACAATTCCCAGTCTCCCACTTCCACCAAATCACATGTGGAAGCATCTTAGCTGCCCTAACACCCTTGAGCGCCCTCTTGGAGTCTATTTTTTGCCCTGACATGTCATATATGTCATATGTCAGCCTTCAGGTCTGATTTGTGTCATAGGTGTCATAGCATCTTCATCATTGTTGTCATAGAGCTAGGGAATCTAGCCCAAGTGTCTCACTAGCTCCAAATTGCCTCTTCCTCTTCCATGGGAGTTACTCTTCCTCTATATTTAGACCTTGGATGATTCATGCCATGAACAATACCTTTTGGACTCCCCCAAGTATGTTTCCATTCACCTTGAATTCGAATTGGTGAGAGAATGATGCCACGTGTAGTGGGGAAATCTAGCCATATGTGGGTCCCACTTCCTCCATGTGTCTTCATGATGAAATGCCACTTTGATTTTCACTTGTATATATTTATTTAGCTCCTTTATTAAATATTTATGCCATTCTAATGTTCAAACATCATTTATTATCCCCATTATTCCAAATCCCAAAGCTTCCACCCCAAACCTAGGAAACTAGTAATTTTCCTCCTTGGCAATTATTTGACCTTTAGCATCGATTTGACAAGCTCTAATGAATAGGGCCAATGTGATTAGGCCATTGTGACCCAATACCAAATTTGGGACATGACAGTCTGTTCTATCTCGGTGCAACAACCTATTAGATCATCTGTGACAAACTGTGCATCATCTGTGATGTGGCCTCTTTGTTTAGTGCACTTGTCTTAGATCATCCTCATCATGACGCGCATAATTGATTGTGCTGCAACTTTGTCTTAGCGCATCTGATGGATTGCCTTACTTCGCACACATCAAGTCATTCTTCGTGCATCGGATAAACTTCTTCAATTCGTGCATCTCAATATATACTTCAGATCTGTCTTTGCGCTTCTATCTTAGAACATCTGTGACTGTCTACATGTTGTCTGCAATACTGTCATTTGGTTCTCATGCACTTGCCCATCTTCTGTAGTTATGCCTTTCTATCTTCGTGTAACTGTCACAGATTCACTGCATCATTCTACGCACCTTCAATTATACCATTCATCTGCTTATGTGCACTCATCTCTTCAGCTAAATCATACTGTTTTGGTTCCACGAGCCCTTGATGCCCCCAAAATTATAAATCTATATCTTCTCGCTTTCCACCACTTCGCTTCCTCATCTAAGATTACCAAATTCTTCAACTTGGATTCTTATTTATATTGATCTGCGCACATGGTGATGTCCACAAGTTAGTTGTGGCATCCCTTCTTCCTTTCTTCATGGTTCTGCTTATTTCACGCTTCTGCCACTTGTCATCTTCTACGCTACTGAGGTGTCATTTCTTATGGGTTTTGTGCATACTTGGTCCTTTTGCTAGCGGGACTTGCTCCCTTGCAGTTTGGTCTTGCTCACTTGGCATCTTCAACCACTAATCCCTTTTTGTTACTTGTATGCACTTCAACAACTGAGATCTTCTTTCGATTGGTAAGTCTTGCGTTATTTCGGGACTTGCTTCCTTATTCAATTGCTTCTTGTTCCAAGTTGCTTGCGCACTCCTGAACCTTGTCCAATCAACTCTTTGGCTTGATTGCACACTCCTAAACTTTTGTCCAACCAACTCTTTGGCTTTTACCTTGAAGGAATATGACTAGGTGGACTTGAGGCCCGCACATGTACCTTATGTATTGGATGTATTCCTTATGTACTTCTTCAAACTCAATATGCTTGATGTACTTCTGGATATACTTCTTCATACTGACATCAATATACTTCTTCAACCTTGCTTACATATACTTCTTCAAAGTGGCTTCCTTATACTTCTTCAAACTGGCATAGGAATTATGATTCCTCTTTGACATTAGTTGACATCAATGACAACTAAAGTTCAACACTCTTGTCTTTTTTTAAATTTGTGCAAGACGCATTCTAACTCCCTCAAAGTGATTAGAGAATACATTCTTAAGTTTTGTTCATGCTCCATCATTCTAGGGAAATATGAATTGACCTTTATTATTTCTGCAATATTGGAAGATTTTGATTCCTCGAATATACTGGAGAAACATTGAATCCCTAAATCTGCTAAGTTTTTAAAACCTTTGACCATAGTTCTGTCACTTGCCTTTAATTCTTATATTGTATTATTTCTCTTCCTTAGACTAGCAAACCTATGAAAATATTTAGTGTTTTCATTTGCCAATGATAGCCACACCGACCTGCTTTTCATTCTCCAATCTACCTCACAATCTCGTAATAATTTAGTCCTCCTTCCTTCTATTGCAACTAATCATTGTTTCTCCTCATCCAAGAAAATCCATGACCTATACTCCTCATAGATTCTTTTTACCCAATCTGCAATATCCTTTCTCGTGCCATCATTGGCCCGAAACCTTCACATAGACCAATCCACTGTAAGCTTTTTTTTCTTTTTCAAAGCATTCGCAAATTGACGACTTGCACACCTACCCGAAATTGGATTAAATCTGACATAAAATTAAGAGTGTGATTTTAGTTTTAAAATATAAAAATTAAAATTAAAAACATTTAAGTTGGAATTTTTAAAAGTGTCATTTAACCTTCACATGTCATTATTGATTTTTATTTTTTTTAAAAGAAAAAAAATAGAGTTTTAATTTATCATATGATGTTTTGATTTTGATGTATTCATTTATTTATTTTGTGTTTATTGTCCATGTTTTTTGTGTAGAGAAATACATTTATTTTATCAACTATTATTATTATTATTTTAATTTTTAAGTTAAAAGATTAAATAGAATAATTATTTGGGGTTAAGATGGATATATGTTGATTTGTTTTATTGTAATTTTTTATAATTATCATGGTTCATTTTTTGTTTTTATTATAAGTTTGGGTTTTTTTCATTTCTCATTTTTGAAAACATTTAATCTTTTTCAATTTATTTAATTAAAGGTGTAAACTTTACACATCTACTTGGATTGTGGATGCACCTCCCTTATCTTGATACAATAAAATATTCTTCTTTTCTTTTATTTATAATAGTCAATCTTTCATTTACAACTTCATTATAGTCCCTTGAAGATGGGTGGAGTGTCCACTCGAAACATCGAGTGTTTCCAAAACTCTTACACATTGAAATTACATAAGTTTTAACACAATGATCAACCACTGTGAAAATTTCCACTGTCATGTCTAAATTTATTCACTTTTCTTAAATATAGCAAGTTTTACCCTAATCTGAAGGTCAAATTTATTATGTCAATTCCTGCTAGATCATTTAGTTAAGGTGTGGGTCTCGTCAGCATGGCGACCTGGGTTCAATTCGCCTCAGGGGTGAGCTAGTTGGGAGGAGACATCCAAAATCCAACCAGTTGAGGGTTTGTGTGGCCCAAGCTGGGTGCGATCCTTGAGTGATTTTGATGGATTAGATTCCCCTGGGTCATGGTTTTTTAAACCAAAGGCCACTCCCACAAGCTAGGGAGATTCTAGCAAACAACAAAAAAATTCCAAATTATTCCAAGGTTTTAGTAAACCCTATTACAAGGGTCTTTTCCAGATTCTCAAAGTCTAATATTCCCTTATAAATATTGTAATTTTCTTGATTATCTTGCTAGTGATATGGTGGGTTAATTCAAAGTTGGGAAAATGGTATGATGCCACAAGCAACATTAATATGCAAAGTGCAACTTGAACATTAAAATTGCAAAATGTTAAACTTATAAGTTTTTCTTTTCATTTTTTTTTTCACGGAAAAAAATAAATCGTAATTCATTATATTTAAAATGAACCACATTGTTCATGTGCCATAAAGGCCATTAAATATATATTTTTAGCTGGAGCTTTACATAGATTTTGCATAAATATTTTATTAAAAAACTAGTTTATAGATCTATACCATATACAATAACTGTATGATCCTGTAGTAAAAGAAAACTTTTAACTGCTTTATGCAAAAATAGACATATATAAAAACATGCCTGTAGCAACTCTTCTCTGTATATTTCATCTTGGTATCATAATTTGTTTATCTAGGATGTGGTCCTAGGTCATGTTCAATATTGGTATCATTTGGATTTTTCCATAAATGCCAAATACCATTACCCACTTGAAGTCCTAACTTTGATAGATGGTCTGCCCTGTCATTCCTTTCTTTAAAAATATGGTGAAAGATAATGTCTTGAAAGGAGCTAGCTGTTCTAAAGAGATATTCATATAGAGTCTTCATAGTAATATTCTTTGGTGATCTATATAACTTCACCCAATCAATGGCTAATTTGGAGTCTCTGAAAATTTGTAATTTATGCACACCTTTTGAAATGGTCAATAGCATTACAAGCTTAAGAGCCATCATTTATGTTCAATTATTTGTGCACCTCCCTAGTCCCAAAGAAAAATTGTGCCATATATATATATATATAAATAGATATATATGTATATATATCTATGTATGTATATATATATATATGTATGTATATATATATACATATATATGTAGATATATATAAAAAACACTATAAATATATATATATATATACTTTATTTATAGTATACATATATATATATTTGTTCCATATGTATATAAATATATATATCTATATACATATATATCTATATATATAGATATATACATATATATCTATATGTATATAAATATATACATATATATCTACATGTATATAGATATATACATATACAAATATATCTATATGTATATAGATATATCTATATACATATACATCTACATGTATATAGATATATACATATACATCTATATGTATATATATATAGATATATTTATATATAAATATATATATTCATATATAAATATATATATTTATATATACATATAATATATATATATAATATATTTATTTATACATATATATCTAAATATATAGATATATATTATATACATATACATATATATAATATATCTTTATATATATATATATATGTATATAGAAATATATATACATATACATATAAATATGTATATATATATATTATATATGTATATATATAGTATATATATATTATTATATACATATATAATATATATATAGATATATGTACATATTTATATGTATATTCCATATGTACATATGTATATGGAATATACATATAAATAGATATATATATATATCTATATTCCGTATATCTATATACATATATGTATGTATATAGATATCTATATACATATATGTATGTATATAGATATATATATAAATATATGTATGT